>JAGSMP010000084.1:1650000-2160000 GCA_029286625.1 Parnassius orleans
CTAGATCAATTCGTATATACATGCTGTAATTTTAGTGGTTGTTTTCCCGTATTTCTGACTCAATGCAAATTATAATTTTAAAATGTTTAGGTATATAATGACAATATTGATAATTATTTAAAATTAAAAAAATAATGTTAACAATTATTAAAAAAAATCTTTTAAATCATAAAAGCATTCAATTTTAATCAATTATACAAATATTTGTTATATAATCTTTCGCTTAATAATTTAAATTCTTTAGGTATTTTATTAAATATTTTTACACACACTCGTATTAAGACAATTTTTGTTATATTTAACGAGCCTAGGAATGACATCTAGGACAAGTTGGTCAGGGTCATGTCGATTTCGAGGATGTATATCACTTGCTTTAACAAATAATGACTTATTTTTAATAAATATTCAGAGCTAAATAAATTCTTACGCGTAGTAATACGGCATAAGCTAGCCTGCACGTCCAACCTACGAGATATTGCTATTCGTTTGAGGTCGCATTCGAGTTTTGTTTTTCTCTATTGTAAATCTGCCATTTTTGCATCCTAATAATTTTTATATTAATAAATCTATTGTACTACCAAGACAAAATCTTGACAAAGACTTCGAGAAAACAACCATTAAAATTTCAGCGTGTATATGGGATCAATCTGTGTGTATATCCTTTCAAATAAAAAAAATCTAAATCGGTTTAGAAATAACAGAATTCTGAGGTAAAAGCATTAAAAAAATACACCGAATTGAGAACCTTCTCCTTTTTTGAAGTCCGTTAAAATTAAACATTACACGATGTGCTTATTGTATTCGAGCAAATTAATTGTGTTTAATAATATTCTTAAATTTTATTACGTCTGCATTTTTGTACCATTAAAATATGTATAATAAAGTTATATTAGTACCATCATTATCGTGTTTATTTTATTCCATTTATTATTCTCATAAAATACGTCTTCGTACGCAATACGTAATCCTTATTATATCGATTATTTAAAATTAATCAATAAAATAGTGATTTTCACAATTTGATTGCAAACGCCAGAAACTGGTATCACTGAATGGCGTGTATGTGCGTGTGACGAGCGTAGGCACATTCGACTCGCGCCCACTAACATAATGACCTTGCTTCACTTTAACGCTCGTGTTTTGTACTAGACTGCGCTTCTATACGTAATAATTCTATGCCTAGCAGCCCTAGGAAAAACATCAGTTAGTATGCGAGAATATGTCATCAGCATTTTAAGCAAGATAACTTTGTATATTTTTTTGTAGAATAAGGGTGTTAAACGAGCACACATCCACCTGATGGTAAGTGGGTGCTGCGGCCTATAGATATCTACATTTATTCTCGATTAAGAATCAAAATGCAGATGTGATGTCACCCCTGAGGATCAAGGTGGAATGCCTCGTTTTCAGTAAAAGGGGCCTCCGGTTCTATTTTACGCTGGTATTCTCTGAGAGCGCGGTCCCACCCCGGCTGTGCCGACCCATTCGTGCTACAACTATAATATAGTTGCAGCGTGGCTCTATCATGTATCACTATGTGGCCGGTGGAAGGAAAAGGGGAGATCTCCCGCCGGTCATGGTGATCGGCCCGGGGAGCGGCCAACGCTCCGGGTGGTAGTTCGGAGCTATTGTATATATTTTTAATTCGGAACTTTGATAGCGCGATTTAGGCTTCGATGTATTTCGCTTGTGGCGCGACGACAGCGCCGCCACAACTATATATGACACTGCACTTCGACGAAAGCTGAACGAAAGCTTTTTGGTGTAAGTTATTTAACTTTTCTCCACATATTTCGTGGATACAGTTAACAAAGTTATAAGAAAAGTAGAGCCTAATGCTGGAACGTGTCCAAAACAAATTTATGAGGCACATGAACTTCAAACTGTATGGGGTATATCCGTGCAACCCGGGGGTGCTACGCCACCTGCAGCTATGTGCACCGGATCGGTACGTGGGGAGGCGGCGCCGCCCGCCGCTGCTCGCGCTGCCCGTGGCCAGGACCAATTTGCTTAGTAACTCACGTCTAGTGCGAGCAATCCTCGTAGTGAACAAAGTTCACGAGAGGATTGATATATTTTCGAGTAATCTGAGTGAACTCGCTAAGGTACTTTTATATATAGTTAGTTATGTAAGTTAGTTGTAATAAACAGAAACAGAAACTTTTTTATTCAAAAAACCTCTGTCCTGGGAAGAACCAGCAAGAAACTCGGCGGGACTTTTTTAAATAACATCTTACCATGTATGTTATACAATTAACCACACAAAACAAATTAGAAATAGCTTGGTAGCGATCACCTCATTCTCAGGGGTTATTATCACCCATAAATTCCTTAATATTATAATAACTCTTTTTATACAAACTTTGTTTAATAAAGTTTTTGAACTTTGAGCAGGTCAAATTTTGTATATTTTCTGGGATTTTGTTGTACAAGTGTATACATCGTCCCAAGAATGAATTACTGACTCGGTGGAGTCGAGTAACTGGTACTACTAGCTTGTGTCTGTTCCTAGTATTTACAGAATGAATATCACTTATTTTTGTATAACTACTTGTTGAGTATCAAGCTCCACTTGTGCTGGTGGAATTCTTGACTAAAGACACTGATAATAAAACAAGCAAGCCAAGTAGTAGTTACAGCACATGCATATCAAGCTGCAATATGTCCAGCAAAAAAGAAGACAATTGAAGACATAATTATTGATCCAAAGAAAATTTAAATTATGTTTTCAGATTTTATAATTTGGTTTTCAACATTTATTTTAAGTTTTTTATTCGACAAATTGTTTCCTTACATAATGATTATGTGTGTGAGTACAATAAAATAAATAATTATTAATTAATTAGTTTTTTTAAATCCCTGATATATCCCATAGATCTTTTAGGTTACGCGCGACCGCTGCCGTTACAAATGATCGCGTGCCCGCTTGAAGGTTAAAGTGATGGTTTTTGAAAGAGAAGAAAGTAAAATATTTGAAATTACAATACGAGGTGAGTTGGCTGAGCAAATAGATGAGTTTGTGTATTTAGTGGCAGTATAAGAATAAGAATATTCACTTCTCTATATCGTCCCGTGGGTATGGGTGACGTAAGAGGTGACAGAGAAAACTGGAACAGGAGATGGGCAGCAGCATCTTCTTAATAACAACTCAAAATTATTAGGTAACTGGGGTTGCCAATTAATTTGCCATGCGTGGCAAATATGGCTAAGTCCTAATAGGGGATTAGGCAATCTATTTGGGGGGGTCTGTGTTCAGCAGTGGGCTTTTATGGGATAAAATGGATGGATGGATTTATGCCGTGTGTATTAACAGGTATGGCTGTCATAGATTGATATAAAACGCAGAAAGAATGCAGGACACGGAGTAAATGGGGCTCTTCACTCTGTTATTGGAAGTCAGAATGTCTCAAAAAGGCACGTATGGGAATTCCAGTGCTGTGTTCGTCCCTACTTTAATACGGTTGGGTATGGCAGGAGAAACTTATGAGTGAAATTAATGCTGCAGAAATGCGCCCATTGAGAAGTAGGTATGTAAAAGTGTGCTTTGCAAGACGATATTGTGAACAGGATTAAGAAAAGAATGTTTCGTCGGTTTGGGCCCGTAGAAACAATGAATGACGAAAAAGTTAAATAGCGAATTTATGCTGCAGAAGTAAGTGGCAGTCTGCAAGAAACGCCCTAGGACGGCAAGGGGGAAGTTTTTTTTTTATAGAATAAGGGTGACAAACGAGCACACAGTCCACCTGATGGTAAGTGGTTGCAGTGGCCCATAGACATCTACATCTATCTTCGTTTGCGAATTTAAATGCAGATGCATTGTCAGCCGTGAGGACTAAGATAGAATGCCTCTTTTCCAGTAAAAAGGGTCTCCGGTTCTCTACACTCACCATACGAAACACAGCAGCATTAAGCAGCTATTTTACGCTGGTATTCTGTGAGAGCGTGATCCTTCCCCGGTCGAGCCGACCCATTCGTGCTACAACTATACTATTAATATAGTTATCGACCAAATTGGCGATATATTAAAGATGGGCCAAATATAATGGTACCCTTAACCGACGAGCATGTACTCGTATGCGTGACGTACGTAACGACATTATACGAGTAATATGGATGTGTTTGAGAGTGGTGTGTCAGGAATCAGGATCGCATTTTGGAAGTTCGTAGATTAGCAATATTGACGGCTCCGTGGCGCAGTGGCTTAGCAATGAGTTGCTGTGCTGGGGGCCGCGGGTTCGAATCCCGCACAGAAAAAGTATCTGCAAATAATTGTTCCGGGTTTGGATGTTTGTCCTTATGTAATTTATGTTTGTAAACTGCCTCCACGATACAGGAAAAAATCCTAGTGTGGGGATAACGTTTTTTTAAAAGAAAAAAATATATGTAGCTAAAATGAGTTTGTTTTATTTAATAATTATGTCTATTCAAATTTAATTGGCAAATAATGTTTATTTTTATAATAACAATATAAAGCGTTCAAATGATGTAAAGCAGTGCCATCTTTTGTCATTTATTGGTAAATAAAATTCGGCTATTTGTAGCTTGCTAACGAAAAGCTTCTTCTCACATATCAGAGAGGTCGCTGAAATTAATGTTAATAGTTAAGTAAACCACGTGGAAAAAGCTTTTCCCGCAGGTTGGCGCATCGCTCCTAGCTACAGGGGTAGAAACAGTGAAAACTGTTTGGGAATGTGTCTCCCACAGTTATACTTCAGTTCTTCAGTACCACCTTGAGCGTCGAGGCATTTAGTGGTCGATTTCGAAAACGTCGCGTCGGCTAAGTTTTCGAAATAATTACCTAACTCTGTAAAACTTTAGACATTAGTGCTATAAATAATTATTTTGTTGTCTAATGATAATTTACTGGCTACAGTTGTGTATAAACTAGTTAGTGTTAAGTGGTAGATGCTAATATTAGATATTTTAAGGTAAAATTTATATTTTTACATTAAAAGCACTTCGATATTTTACTTGTCTTTGTTACCGGTGAGTTATGAATTTTTAATATTAAAATATTTTATTTTAAAATTAAAGGTTTTTTAACGTTTATTAAATAATAAAATAACGTTAATGTTTGTTGTAAAGTTTTGTAAATAGGTACCGATATACTTTTTGTTTATTATAAATAAATCTATTGGCCGTGATTTGTAAAATATTTATTTGAAGAACAATGTTAAAACAACTAGGATTAAAGGATGTGCAATTTGACATTATCTCTTAAGGTTTAAAAAAATAGTTCCCTAGTGAAAGTAAATAAAATTGAAATTAATCAATTAATATTTAAAAAAAATTTAAGCAACCCTACTACGGGACAGGCCCATGTTCATGGACTTTTACGGGCTGATTATGATGATGAAGAAGAAGATATTTAAGCATATCCATACTGAATAGTCAGTGAATTAGGTAAATGATATATCTAATTAAAACTATTTGAAAATATTGCTAAATCAGAATAGATATTATGAAATGTATGTACATATAATTCAAGGAACGGTACTAACATTTTAAAAATATAGTCACTGTATTCATATACAAATTGTATATGTGTTTTTTTTATTTTCATTTTATTACTAAAACCATATACGAATTATCGATAAGTATTCTTAGGATCCTATGTAGAGCGCTCCTAATATACTTACAGATCGAGAAAATATAGGTAGCACATTATTCGAATTACGAGTATACATATAAACTAAGTCTAAAATGAAGCTGTGGTAGCTCAGGATATACACATTATGCACTTGCCTTAAAATTTCAATACGCGTGCAAAACGTTTACATTAAGACAAGTGTGACGAAATGAACCAACAACGAGAGAAACCCATGATCAGCAGTTGACTTTAGTAGGCTGATAAAGAAAACGCGTTCTTTCTTCGCCGGCGCCAATAAAAATATTAGTTGTAATTTTGAGTGCGGAATTACCTCGTACTCGGCTTAAAAATTACTTACGGAAAACAAATCAGCATGTCTGAGAAATTAATAACCTCAAGGGCAGCTCGGCGGGCTCTTATTTGTCATAAAACCCTGTCAGGAATGAGAGGAGGACGCTAAACTTTGGGATATGTAGAGATTGGTATTTTACTTTTAAAAACATAAAGCATAATCTAGTTAAAATATTTTAAAGTTACAGCCTATATACGTGCCATTGCTGAGCACGAGCTTCCTCTCAGTTCTAAAAGGGTTTTAGGGCAAAGAAATGTCCGACGTGCTGCCCCAATGCGCGTTGGCAAACATCACATGTCGTCGAAATATTTTAAATATTTTAGTGCTATGAAATTAATTGCTATTTTTTTAACATGGCAATACTTGCATACTTTATTTTTTCTTAATTCAGTATATATATGCTACTTTTAATACAAATATGTATTATCAATTTGTATTATTTAAAATATATTTAATATATTAATATTATTTGATAAATATAAATATATGTATGTCATGGATAAAAGCGGACGTGCGGTAACACCGTAAACTTAGGTACGCCAGTGTATGCTAAGTCTATGGGTAACACCTAGGTTTAGTTGGCTACAACTAGGTGCAAGCAATTGCGACCAAGTGATTAATAGGGCATTATTCTTAATAAGTCCAATATGGGCTTTATGAATACTTACTACTTAGTAGCCAGAGTAATAAAAAGATAGGTTTTTGATGTCGCATATTTAACACTAAAACACAATGGGACTAAAGTTTTCCATCAAAGGTATTTTTTATTTGTAACGCAAAGGAAGGAATACCCCATTGCTGCTATTTGATACTACAAAGTGGTTTTTCCCTTCTTTTATATTTTGACACTTGTTAATTTCAGATTTTATATATTATTAACTTATTGTCTTAAAAGTAATTAACATGGTTAGGTTAGGTTATCAATTATCAAATTGCCCAACAGTTACGTAGCAATATTCATAATGACCAGACTATGTGATAAATAACGAAGTTTAAATCAGTATTAATTACAGAGCCCGATTTGATTTGTCATTATTCATAATGCCCGGGCATTATAAATAGTGCCCCGATTAATCACTTGGTCCATAACATATGCATGGCTAAAACTAGGTGTGGCCGGTTGCTTTCGAGTAAAACTAGGTCTAGTAGCTGGCGAAAGCGTATGTACACATTCCAGTTTACGTATATCATATATTATGTTCTCCTAGCCCATTTCACTTCAAAAACTTTTAAATATTACGAGAAGCAATACACTGCGCGGATATATTGTAAGTATCAATAATTCCAAAGTGTACGCGCAAACAGAGGACTCACGCACTCGTCCTAACTCATTCTTATCTGATGTAACGCTATATGCGATTAGACTAGAGGTTGGGGCACGGTATTAAATCATGATATAAGGAAAAATTCAAAAAGTAGACAATTTATGTTTTTTAAATAAATCCCAGTAAGAACCCTATAGCTGTATAGCTCAAGGAGCACGCGCAACCCGGGTTCCATCCCCGCGACGGCATACATGAAATTGTTAATTGCAATTTTAAGTGCTGATATGCTACGTACTTTCCATCAGGTGTTCCATGATTGTTTTCTCCACTTCTATAAAAAAAAACTACGTGCTTGGCGGCAAAGGAAACATCGTGTGGTAACCTTATGTTATGTCTATATGTTATATTTTATCTTAGAGAAAAATTTAAAGAAATAAATATTGTGTTAATATGTCAACAAAAACAAAGGTAGTTTTAGTAAAAAAAGTGATATAGATTCTAATTAATAGAATCAGGCGTTACTAATAGTAAAATGATGTGTCTTACGTAGTTTGAAGCTCTTCAAACTAGGTAGGACACATCATTTTATTTCTTTGAGCGGATGTAGGCAAAGTAATATTTATCAACTTTGATATAGACTTTGTAAACACTAGGAACAAACACAAGCTGGTGATACCTGTTTCTCAACTCTACAGAGTCAGTAATTCATTCTTGAGGCAATGTATACGCTATTACAACAAAGTCCCAGAAAATATACAAGGTCTCTCTATTACCAAGTTTAAATATTTTATTAAACAAAAACTGGGAATGAGGTGGTCGCTTCCAAGCTGTTTCTAAAAAGAAATTTTGTAAATAGTTTGTATAACCTTTATTGTAAAATTTACTTAAAAAAAGTCCCGCTGGGCTTCTTGCTGGTTCTACCCAGGACAGAGGTTTTTTCCGAACCAGTGGTAAAGTAAAAAATGACTTTCAATAACAATTACATACATGTGATCCATATTGAAAAAATATATTTCATTTTTGTTTTATTTTATAGGAGAAAAAAACATATTACGACGACGTGAAGTCTGTCAATACGCATTGGAGCGCGGCGGACTAATTGCTCCAAAATGAAAGTGCCCAACAGTGGGATTTATATAGGCTGTAAAGAAGACAATTTCTTTTTGTATTGAGAATGGGCCCACCACCGTAACCAGGCGTAACTTAATGAAACACATGTCGATATATTCCTTATAACCAATAGATTACAATAGTAATATTAGTTTTACCGTATCTAACGGGAATACTGAGAAATTAAGAATTTAAAATATGAATATCACAATAACCTAAAAACAAACTAAAAGCGATTGTCTAGTAGTTTTAACCGGTATAAGTTAAAATAGTGCATTGGTCAATAATTGATAGTATAAAAGAAAGTTGTAGGTACATTCAGCATTTATAGGTACTTTAAGGTTGATGGAAATTTTTTTTAGTAGTTCGTTCTTCTTTATACGAATTTTTTTTCATATTACATTAGCCAATTCACGAATATCAAAAGAACTTTTTTTTCAGATTTTATGATTCCGGTTACATTTTCATAAAATCTTTAGGCCGTTTACTATAATAAATTGGTATCTTTTTTATGTGTAATAAAATTAAGTTACGTTAAAGTTTCTAGTGGGCCCAAAAACGATTGTCTCCTTTACTTTTTTCATTAATGTAAGCTCATGCTGAGATTTGGGTTATGTAGTGTGTATGCTAAATTCTGAAATTAATTGTAATAACTAATATTAAATGTATTTAAGAATATTTTCAAGTAGATCGGTAATTTAGTCAATTGTTATAAGTTAACACTAACACCTATTTTTGTTCTATCACAATACTTTAAGGTTCTATATTTACTGCTTCAGCTTTCCTAATCAGCCAGTAAAAGTCCCAGAGCTAGGCCTCGTTGTAGGGAGGAGATTTATAATATTTTCATAAATTGCCATATCATAATTTTATTTTTTATTATATAATATAATAATACTTCGACTAGGTAGAGTCTATAAATGTGGCATTATTTAGATTAACGATAATTAAAAAGCATTTATTCTAACAATTTTTCGTTATAAAAAATCTTGCAGGTTTTCGCATATCATGCTTCAAGTTTCTTTATAATCGGTTTAGCCATTCCAAAGATTGACCCGGACAAACAGAAAGACAGACAGATAGACAGAAATACAAAAAAAACAAACAGACAAATAATTTTAAAATGGTTATTCATGTCTTAATGACATGCAAATTACCCCCTAAACTACATAAGACATTTATTTCGATATTACAGACAGACACTTCAATTTTATAAATATGTATAGATTAATGACTCGCCCCTACTTCGCCTTGGTAGGATCTTTAATATGTAGTGTAGCGTTATTTAGATTTGAGATAATCAAAGCGTACTTGTATAAAAGAGGTCAGTGTAATCAAAGAACATATATTCCGTAAATTTTTCGTTTTTAAAAAAATCTGCCAGTTTTTCGGATAAAATATAGCTTTTATCACTCTTGGCTCTTGCTCTCTATCTGTTCGTGAAGTTTCATTGCAATCGGTTTAGCCATTCCGAAGATTACCCCGGACAGACAGATATCAGACAGATATTTTTTTAAATTATTATTCACGTTTTAATGGCGTGCAAATTACCCCCTCAGTTTAATATATTAAGGCAAATTTTATTTATATGTATCGATAAATAGAACATGGAATGGATTTTTATATTAAGCTATTATTTTTATTTTGTCGTTTTAAAGAAAGGTTACTAGGACTTTTTCTTGTACCGTGGAGGCGGTTTACATAAGAAATTGCTCAAGAATACCTTGTAAAGGCCAAATAATCACTTGTTCCGTGCGGCATTCGAACCCGCAGCTCGCTGCCCCGCTGGGTTTCTTGCTAGTTCCTTCCCGATCTGAGGTTTTTCCTATCCAGTGGTAAAAGATTTTTTTTCCAAAAAATTATATTTATATTCTAAATAATATATATATTGAATAAAAATATATTCTATTTAATCTCGTGTTACACTTTAAACATTGTACGTCAAGTTCAAGATGTGTTTTACGACTTACACCTGAAACCGTTTGTAAATTTGTGTCCTACCGAGCGCAATACTTTTGTTAGGTTTCTGTTGCTATTTTAAGATTGCCAAGTGTAGTGTTTCTGCTCAGTTTTCGCTTTGAAATAATAATTCTTGCAAGTTGTCAAATTTAATTTCTTTACTAAGAATAAGAAGTACAAGTATATTTCGAATATATGTAAAAGCCTACCAACACGTATTTGGGCAGCGCGAAGAACATTTCCTTTTCATTAAATTTTCTAAAAATTAAACGAAGTCTTTGCCCAGCAGTAGAACCTATATAAGCTGTAACTTTACTAAGAATTCGTTGTTTTTTAAGGTTCCGTACCCAAGGGGTATAAGTGGCGGCACGTAAGTCTAGCACTGAACGAAACGTGGAGCGGACGCGCACGAATTGAATTGCATGAATGCGACTGGAGAGCCAATCAGCGCGTTCGAACGATACGCACGAGCCAATCAGCGCGACTTATGATCAATAAGCCTTATGCGCAATAACGGTCACCGCTGGACTTTCGTACCGTTACTTATAACCAACGGGACCCTATTACTAAGCCTCCGCTGTTCGTCCGTCCGTCCGTCCGTCTGTCTGTCAGCGGGCCGTATCTCATGATCCGTAATAGGTAGACAGTTGTAATTTTCACAGAATTTGGATTTTTGTTTCCGCTATAACAACAAATAATAAAAATTAAAATATATTAAAAATGAAAGGGGGCTCCCCTATTCGAAACGTGTTTTACGATGGTACGTAACCCTTCATGCGCGAGTCCGACTTGCACTTGGCCGGTTATTTATTATTTTGGAAGATTACGTTAAGTTAGAACTTTTGCATCCCCTTTCCAACCCTAAAGGTTTCTCATTTAGCTTTGGCGGGGAAAATGTTTCATTTCACCTCGTCTAGTTTTTATAAATATAAAATTTGCAATGATGCTTGTACCATCAGTTTCTGGCAGTCCACTGCTGAAAATAGGCCTCTCCCAAAGCGCGCCACACGATCTTCGGCTTCACGCATCCGGTTGCTACCAGTCGCCTTGCGCAGATCGTCGCTCTATTTAAGCAGGTGTTGTCCCACACTATGTTTACCTATTGCTAAACATACACGGGACACGGATCTGAGCCACCTGCATCCATCAACTTCCTGTATCTCTTGCCTTCTTTTACTCTTCTCTTACACTTTGTTTATTGGTACGAGGCTGCTACTCGAGAACCTTCCATCCTCATCGGTTGTTGGTTCGTGGTGCTATATGGGCGGCCAATTGCCACTTCAGCTAACTGATCCGTTGCGCTATGTCGGTTACTCGGCTTCTACTACGGATATCCTCATTACGAAGTCCATAAATGCAGAGAACAACAGCCTTCGAAGACAGCCTTCTCAATAGCTTGCTGTGCGACTTTGCTTCCTTATACGGCCCGCAGTGGAGTTCCACATATCATCACTAGCAACACATACTGGTTTTTCACTCTTGCTTTCAAATTTTGAGGTATATTCTATATCTCTTTCATCCCTCGTGTAATTTAAATGATTTTCATATTTTTGGTTAAATTCTCAAAATGTGAAGCTGTGCAAGCAAATCAAAAATAGCTTCTTAGTCTTATTTGATTCTTAGTCTTATAATCATAAATATATCTCGGGTAGAAGATTCGGCTCAAATCCCACAGCTTAGTCACAGGAAGCGAACCTCACATCACCAGTGCGAAGGTTTCAGCTCTGAGTTCACCAACACGCCTGTGCAGTGTGGTGAGTGTAAGCAAGTGTTGAGCATATTCACGTATGCGGTGTATCTTGTTCTTAAGATATCTTGTTCTTGTTTAGAAATAAATGCATAGAATTTTACGAAATGTTCGCGCAGGTCGGTTGTACTTACCGTGTGGAGTTGCCAGTCCTCCCATTGGGCGCGTCCCCAGGTGGCGGATAGGGGAACGCCTATTTCGAGCGCCTAGTCCCCCGGATCGAAAGGGTAGCGAGGGCTATGCATAGACTGCTGCCCAATCTAGGGGGACCGACGGAGGAAGTACGTCGCCTCTATGCGGGAGTTATCCGTAGATAGGTAGATATCCGATCCGTAGCTCTGTATGGAGCGCCTGTATGGGCAAAAAGGCTGGCCATCCGACGCTGTAGAACTAAAATCTACAGTGTTCAGCGGAGGATGGCCATACGGATCGTACGAGGATACCGCACTATATCCTTTGAGGCGGCGACAATCCTGGCTCGCTTTCCACCACTAGATATACTGGCGGAAATGGATGCGAGGGTGTACTTCCGAATCCGTGCCCTCCGCCAGGGTGGTGGTGGTAGTGAGCCAGAAGAGGCGCTCGAATCAATTAAACGGCAGGAGCGACAAAGCGCTCTGGCGTCGTGGCGCTCTCGACTTGAGGAGCGCTATGAACGCAGGCGCGTCATTGGAGCAATCCTGCCGGTCTTCGAAGCCTGGATGCAGCGACGAGCAGGAAGACTCACCTACAGACTTACACAGATAATTACCGGGCATGGGTGCTTCGGTGATTATCTGTGTAAGATCGGACGCGAGACGACGGCGAACTGCTTCCACTGTGGTGGACGGGACCAGGACTCCGCTTCCCACACGCTCGCCGTATGCCCAGCGTGGGAACGGGAGCGGACAATCCTGGTAAACCGCATCGGACAGAACCTCTCCCTGCCGGCAGTCATGTCGGCGATGCTGAGCGGGGATTCGGCGTGGAGGGCCGTAGCCACCTTCTGTGAATCTGTTATGGAAAGGTTCTCTGTTTGTTTTTCTGTTTGTCTTCTGTTTCTTCTTCTGTTTGTTTCTGTTTGTTCTTCTGTTAAGGAGGCTTCTGAGCGGGATCGGCAGAGGGCGGATCCCGCGCGGAGACGACGTCACCAAGGCGTTCGTCACGGCCCTCCTCTTGAAAACGGTGTTCCCCTACCCGAAACGGGGCCTCCGGGGTTGCAGACACTCGGGGCGGGGGCCTCGAGCGCCTAGTTATGTAACCCCCGAGGAGGACGATGACTCGGAAGTGGTCTCGAGACATCGTGGTAGCACTGCGAGGGTGCTGGGGGTAGCATGTACTGCCCCCGGGACGTGCTATTAGTGTAGCAAAGCGATGGAGGGGCCCCGGTGGCGTTCCGAACGGAGATCCCGGGACCCCTCGTATACGCTGATGGTGACCACCGTGGGGTTTTAGCCGTTAGGAGTCCGGCATAACCTTTTCGTTGCCCCCGCAGCGGAAGGTATCCATGAGGATTTCCCCACGAAAAAAAAAAAAAGGTCGGTTGTACTTACGTGGATTCAGACGCACGTGAAATATACCAATATAATTGCATAAGTTTGTGACTATTTAATACAACTAATGTAAAGTGGAGTATTTTGTTTATTGCTCTACCCGAGACGCTACTGAAGTGTTCCTAGCTAACTTAAACAGTTACAGTTGGCTTAAAACTTTCTCTTTGACGCTCTTACTTCTAACATAACATTTAAATTGTCTAAAGTTTTATATTAAAATACTAAAGGGTAAAGACTTTTAAAATGAAGTACGTAAAAAATTTTGTCTTCTATTTTATAATAATTGTATTTTATTTTTGTTGCCATTGTCTAAGATGTTATACATTTATAAAATAAAATGTAAAGAATATTTGAAAATAAAGAGCTTCGTTACTTAAATTGTTGACAGTTGTAGACATCTCTAGAAGCTTATTAAGGTTTTCTTATTATTTTGGTATATGTCTCTGACAATGATGTAGGGATAAAAGATTTCTCACTATATCATTGTTAAGACTGCATACACAATACTTTTAAGCGAAATATACCCAGTAATGTACAAATATATCATTACTAGTATGGTGGTAGGATTCCTGTTCTGCTTAGTAGTCCGTCTGGTTAGGTACTAACCACCTACTTATTTTTGTCGCCAAATAGCAGTGCTTATACTGCCGTGTTATGATCTGAAAGGTATAGAGAGCTAGTACAGTTACAGGATGTGAGATATTTCATCATAGTCCTCAGCGGTGACAACATCTATAGCCTTCCTTGTTTAAAGTTGGCTATACGTGTCCATGAAGCCACTTACCATCAGATATTGCCAGTTAGTTTGTCACTCCCATTTTATAAAAATAAAGATACATTTGTTTCTTATTATTTTTTAGGTTACATATTTTAGACAGTTCATGTCCGCCATATTTAATTTATGCTGACTTATTACATAGTTAATATTTAAAAAAAAATTGATTAAGTGTAACGGTTGAAAAATGGACACACATAATGCCCTCCAGACCGAATTTCGGTCACGGGGGCCTTCTCAACGGAGCACCATAATACGGATAATAATAACTGCGGATAATTACTACTAGTCAGCTACTGCACAGGATAGTATTATGGTCACGAGTGTGTGCAATCACAGGTTTACTTTCTCTACACTTACTATCATAGTCTGATGGGACGACAATCCGATACGACCAGAAAGATCAGTTGCAGGACCAACAACGGCTTTACGCGCTTTCCGAAGCTCCAGGTTGATACGCCGCCAACTTCCTTTCTCCGGGCTAATAACTGATTTTGGCTCGACCCGGGATTTACACTTAATACCACATGTTCAGCCGTCGCGCTTGCGATCACTAACTAGGTCAACGAGGCGGTCATATAAATAACAGGCAAACATGTTATCCTTTTTCTGTGCACCATTGCAATAGGTAAAAAATATATTTCTCTTTTTCTTCATCAGAAAGTTACTTGTCTACTGCTGGATCTGCTAAAAATTAGACATGACATTAGACATGTTAGTAATATTATTTAGGCGGAATAAAAGTAAATTTACTTTTATTCCGCCTAAATAATTTTTTTATCGCGTTTAATTTAAACTTCTTTAATTCCCGACGTTTCGGGCACTTTACAGCAGTTTAAGAAATCATTATGTTATTTAGATTATTATTATTTTAAGATTAAAGGACAAGCATCACAGCCAAACTTGGATGCTTGTCCTTTAAGCCATGTCTTCCATGTTTCATTCGGGATTTAAAAATCTTCTTTACAATATGACAATGCGCCACATTGGAAAGTTCTTGGGAGATTTTGACGACAGCTAAACCCAACGGATAGCTGATGATGACAGTGTCTCAAGTTCATATGGCACCTAAGCGAACAAAACTACTTGAAGCACTTGTTTCGTGGTTTCCACTAATAGTTCACTTAATACACAAAATCGCATAACTTAAATGTATCAAAACCCACTTAAAACCATTAATTAAACGATAAAACAGGAGCTCCCTATGTTATTTAGATATGAAGATACAACGTAGAATAAATAATGATTATTGATTCATCGCAAATAATTAATTGCTATGATTTTTGCCTCAAATAATTTTATGGGCGTTGTCGCTTGTAGCTCTAGTTCGTAGCTCGTAGCTCGCGGCTCGTAGCGTAGCCGACTGTAGATGTGGAGCAATATCTAGCATTTAATTTATAACCGAGTTTCAAAAAAAGAATGTTCTTAATTCGACGAGTATGTTTTTTAATGCAGGTTCCCTGATTTATCGGAACCGGCTGATCCGATTTTAATGATTCTTATTTCATTAAATAGGTTTTACGTCACGGGCGGTCCCTTACAAATTTTATTAAAAATAAGGGATAAAGTTTTTAATGTATTTGGCATAATTCTAGTTGTTACCTTGAAATTGTGATATTCCTTAGTCATCTCCCGACTTCAAATATAAAAATAATTATTATAATAAATTCAATATAATATAATCGAGAGGACCTCAGAAACAATTATCTGGAAATTATTATTTTTTGCTTTTTAATTTGGATTTACTTTTTTTAAAGTTTAATTATTCTGCGTGTTGTTGATTTGTAGTAAATTAATCTAAGCATTTTATCAAGATTCCCAAAAAATTAATGTCTGTAAATAAATTTTATAATAGAATTTTGTGAGTTGATGTTTCATCGAGGCTTACTTTATTTTAGATTCAGACATGTGTTCGTGTTGATGAATTTATAACATTGAATGGTAGCTTGTTTAATAGCTAGTTTATTTTTCTTAAGAATTCCCATATAAACAAAAATAAGTTCCACGATTAAAAAACTTCAAGATACAATCGCGATAGGTATAATTGTTGGAGAAATGTGATCGTAGAGTTCACATTATAGAAAAATGGAATGTAACCAAAATTACTTCAATTTGACTGAGTACTAACCATCATTATTGTCTTCTTTACAGCCACTCTTATTGTCTTCTTTACAAGTCCACTGCTGAACGTAGGCTTCCTTCAGGAATATCACAATACACGGTCCCGAGCCACCAGAATCTACTGATATCCGGAATGTCTTATTAGGTCGTCGTTTAATCTAATGAGGCAATAGCCGGCTATACAGCTCGAAGAAGATTTTTTATGGGATAAGGGTGACAAACGAGCACACAGTCCACCTGATGGTAAGTGGTTAAAGCCAATAGACATCTACATCTTTCCTCGATTATGAATCAAAATGCAGATGCGTTGTGACCCGTGAGGACTAAGATGGAATGCCTCGTTTCCAGTAAAAAGGGTCTCCGGTTTTCTACATATTCTGTGAGAGCGTGGTCCTTCCCCGGTCGAACCGGCCCATTCGTGCTACAACTATACTACCAATATAGTTGCAGCATGGCTCTACCACGTGTAAGAATAACCTATGATAAAGAAAAGTTCTCGAGTAGCAGTCTCGTAACGGTGAGCGGAGTGCCAGGCCTTGGGTGGAGTGATTTCATCATATTGAGATATAATTTAAATTTATTAGATGACTATATCTTCGAAATGCTGGCAGATTTGAACGTTAACAAGAGCTTTAAGCTAAAGACTAAATGAAATAAAATATTTTTATTTCATTTTGTATATATATATATATATATATATATATATATGATACAATTTGCTTAAATATTAATTTATTTTTCTCTTGTTCCAGAACATAATCATTGTCGTCGAAACGCGTAGGTATTGTAATACACAAATATACAGTGTAATAAAATTGTGATTTATGTGAAACTTAAGAAAAACAGAAAAAACGTTATGCTGAAAGAACTTCTACGAAAACAATGGAAGTGTTGGCATTAAAAATTTAAACTATAAATAATAAAATGTCTTCGGAAGTGTCTTTGGACGGACGCGAGAGACCGGGTATCATACGTCGCACTCTATCTCTGTGTACGAGAGCAGCATGCTCTCAAATTGGTTTGGTTATAGTAGTGGTTATTTACGTGGTCCTTGGTGCCGTGCTGTTTGAGTATCTAGAATCTGGACCGGAGGTGCAGAAGCGATCGGCTATTCAGAGATCGCGTGAGGAGTGCTTGAAGGAGCTGTGGGCTATAACAGGTAAGTCTTTAAATTATATCTGTGAATGTACTGGTTTAAATTTAAAATTGAAATAAAGTTGTATTTTATTTTATTTTATTTTATTACAGCACAAAGTATACATTTGTGACCTCACATATGTCACAGGTTCTTTTTTCAAAAATTTAAACGATCAATATACTTCAATGTCGGGAATGTTAATTAATTTAAATAATTACAATAATGTTAAGTACATAATTTTTATTGTATCTTAATATAAAAAAGCAATATGCAAAAATGAAAAATGGATAAAGTATATTAATTTAATAACCAACAATAAAAGTGTCAAATGTAAATATATTTTGACAATAGTGGCGACCATAGACTTGTATATCCTAAGTCTATGGTGGCGACACATCTTTTGCATAAAGCAACACGGGGCGCCGACGTACCGGACTTTGTTTTTTTTCACTCACGTCCTTCGATTCATTTTGGATGATCTAGCGACATCAACAGAGCGACGATATTAAAAACATTTTTTAATCTGATATATTCTGTCTAAACGTTTAAAAAACGCCACTCTCAAAATTGTGGTAGCGATTCGGTGCCTAGGTTAATTTATTATTTAATAAAATTATTAATTTTTTCCAAAGATACAAAGTATGGAAAGAGCTTTCAAAATTATAAGATATAAAAAGATGTTTCCCTGATTCTTTTGAACACAAAATTGCAGACAAATTCTCTCTTTCACAACAATAGAATTCGTAATGTTCCCAACATATTTTTGTGAATACCCCAGCGTTTCTCTAGTTTCACACGACAAAGAAAATTCATCATTCAGCCTATAGTGATATAGAGTGACCTCAGCAAAGATTTTAGACTAATTTTTTGTTAGGAATTTCATATTATTTCGTCATCAGCTTATTTAATCTCCTGAATCTACTTACAATTAATATTTTAATGGTAATACAGGAGCAGTAATCCTTTTGCGGTCACGTTCTCATTTCCACCAATACTCTATGATATAATCGTAATATGTTAATTTGAAATAATTTTATTTATCTGTGTAAAAAGGTCAAATAATTATTATTTCAGGGTATTTTGTATGAAATGTGAGAAGACAAAAGAAAATGTGGTATTAATTTATTTTAAAAAGTAGTCGAATCTGCAACTTTGTATCCATGGAATTTTTGAGTAATGAGGGCATCCACGACTTTTCTGCCACCAGGGCGGCGCCACTAGAAAGTGTGGAATAATATTTGACAGATTTCATAGCGGGGAAGTTAATTTGTTCGGAAAATGTAAAATTTATTATTTCTTTCTGTACTATTAGCTAGATTTTATATTAATAACATTAAAAATAAATAAACCAAACCACAGATATTCATAAAAGGAGAAAATTTTTAAAAAAAGTTAAAAATGTGCAAAAAATTAAAGAGCAAACCACTGACGCATTGTTTTGTGTATTAATATAATACTCTAGAAACTGATAAACTTTTATTAAAAAACAACTTCTCAATTAAATTACATTGTGTAACAAAAAACTTTACCTCAGTGTCAACTAGCGACATCTGGTGAGCAGAAAATTATTAGCACTCATATAAAAACGACGATGAATATAATTACTTTAATTTAGCGAATCATCTGAACGTTTTTTAATTCAGTTAAAATTACCCGCTACCTCGTGCGCAGAGTATAGATATAAGCCTTGGTACTGTTTTTGACTCAAAATGAAAATGAGACAAAAAAAAACAAAAGTAGTGAGCTGGTCGTTTCAAACAAGTCACATTGAGATAGCGTCTGACGGCGTGCTTTCTTGGTTGTGAAGCGGAACAAACCGACTGGGAATTGGAAAGTGCGTGCTTTATTTTTAAGCAGAAATGAGAATTTTATACTGACTGCAAACAAAGCAACAAAGCACGCGGTCAGACAAACTGAACGGAATAATATGTAGAATGTGGGGGATTGGGGTATAAACATCTGTATCCTTAGTAAATATCTGTACGTCTTGTATCCTCGTATAAACTGAGTCGCTTTCTGTAAAATCTAAACTTCCATCATGTTTTGTTTTTGTTTTAAATTTGTGACTTTTTATCATTTATTACTATAATATTATATTTTTGGAATACTATTTTAGACAAAACAACTTTCCCACCATCATAGGGATACTTTATGTCGTTAACAATTTTTACTAATATGTCTCAAAACCCTCTTGGTGGCGGCATCCTTTTTCTACCTAGGAGACCGTCCGGGTAGACCCTATTTCTGTCGCCAATTAGCAATGCATACACTGCTGTGTTCCGGTCTGAAGGGTATAGAGAGCTGTTTAGCATTCCATCTTAGACCTCAGGTGACAACACATCTGTAGACTTTGCTTGAAGTTGATTGCAGGTGTTCATGAGCTGCGATAGTCACTAACCGTCAGCTGGACTGTGAGTTCTTTTGTCACTTTAGTTTTATGTGAAATTTTTTATGCACTAGTATATTTATTTTTTAATGTTATTGTAAGGATGGTGGGTCGCGAGCAACATCGAACTAGATTACTCTCACGCAACCTTTCGTTCAACGTTATCGCTTGTACCATTTAAAATATATGTTGCACTGTTCATTGGACATAGTAATTATTTTGAAGAAATGTACAATCGATGGTACCGTATAGACACGTAATTTAGGTAGGCTTCATTGTTTTGATAAATGCATGTTAGTGAAAGCTGACTTTCGCATTAAAAGAGCTATTGCGATGAAATACAACTAAATGGTGTTAAAACTCTAAATAGTGCATTATGTATTTGTAGAAACCATACGAATTTTACGTGACCAAACAGGCACAGATAAACAGACGATAATCCAACAAAATATTTTATTTTATTGGTAAAATCAACAGCATTTTTTAACAAACATACTTAATAATATATATATTAGCACACTTATCTCATAACAGAGTTTCACAAGATGTTGAATAACACTTACGAAGCAGAGAGGCAAAATTGTAAATTAATATAACTTGAATAATACTTTACATACCATTGCACTATAGGCTTCTTTATCTATTTTGTTTTTTTTTGTCTAGATTTATGTTTAGATTGGCAGCTATTTTATAAATAAAATTAATATAAAAATATAATAATAAATTCACTGAATAAAATAAAATAAATCGTAATATATATAAAATGTTACATGTTATTTAATGTACCTTAAAATTCTATTATAACTATAATAACAACATGCTTGCCAAATTTACACTTTTATAAATTCAATGTGACATTAAGTTAATAATTTTGTTATAATATTATGTAATCTATACATTTCGACAGTAGCCTAAGCTAAGCCGTTTAAGTGGGTGCGGACTGCAAACCTTACTGCAAATACTACTACTGTCATGAACTACTCCTAACCCAAGCATTTTAAGCTTACTTAGAGTGGTTAACGGAAGTCTTACTGTTAATAGCGCTGCTAGTATTTTTTTAAATGTTATACTAAAGATATAGAAATATAAGCGCCTTATTCACGGTCCATCTTGCTGTACGTCCCGCCAAGGCCATGAACGACGCACGATGCAAAACGATAATGAGTAGGCTTAACAGCAAGCAATTAATAATTATTAGTGACGTACGTCAAGCCTACTCATTGTCGTTTTGCATCGTGCGTCGTTCATGGCCTTGGCGGGACTTACAGCAAGATGGACCGTGAATAAGGCGCTATATGTGAGTTTGTGAAGATATAAGGATATTTGTTAGATTTTGATGAAAGCCACATAGTCAGCTAGATGTGACTTGGATTACCAACTGAAATACTTTTACCATGAAAAAGTTACAGCGGAAAACTGAACCTAAATGTTTTTTTGTTTCCGTGCTGGTGAAGCTGCGGACAGTAGATATTGGAGTAGAAGAAATCATTAGATGATAATAGGTGAGGAATATACTGCTTATAAGTACACTACTTATTACAATAAAGTATTATTAGAATAAGCAGAAATAATAAGTAATTTCATTAAATATATTTTATTTTAATATTACTTACATCTACGAATAAAATATTAAATGAAGTTTTGTAGTTTTACAACGTTGTATATATAATTTTATTGTAAAACTCCGGCCAACTGTTACGCCGTCTGATGTGAACTTGCTGAATAAAAATATTCCCTATAAAAACCTATTTTTTGCTGCCAACATGCCGTGTCATAGCGCTATATTTTTTATAATAATTATAGTTAAAGCGAGTCAAAGTGTAAACAAAACGTATTGTTAAAATCTAGAATGTTCGTAGATTTGATGATATCTTATGGATTTGTAAATTGTTATTCATGATGTTTGTGAATTATTAAAATAAAGCTTTATAAAAATAGTTCACTATAGTTTTTAGATACCTACTAAAGTTAAAAAAACGTAGATTGAATTCGGAACATAAATTACTTCATTCACTTTCTTTCTAAATCTAAATGAATCATATTATCACATACTATCACATTCTAATTAAGCTTTAACTTAACCTTTGGGACCGAAAAGTTTCAGTTTTGAAGAACTCTGTTTTTAAAAGCCCTCTGCATATTACATACTTATAGGTTAGGCTGGTTTAATTGTCGATTGCGATAAGAATTAAGAACGTAATATTTCTTAATTTCCTGTTTATGTATTCTTATAAATCCAGCAAAATCTTTAGAGTAATGAATATATTGTTTAAGCTTGTTTTAAATCATCAACACTATCGCATTTTTAACCGACTTCAAAAAAGGACGAGGTACTCTATTCGACTGTATTTTTTTATGTGTTACCTCAGAACTTTTTTCTAGGTGAACCGATTTTGATGATTTTTTTTGACCAGTAGTTTTTGAGTTATCCTTAATAATGCGTATTTAAATGACTTCGACTACATTGATGATGTCTTCATTTTATTTATATTAAAGTTGGTTGTACAAAATGTTTAATGTTACCACTTGTTTAATGTCATTTGGCAAGTTATTACATAGTTGTCACTGATAGTCCTTCGTATAAAATTGCTTTTGTTCCGTAATTAGTTGGAATGTTAACTAGTTCAACTTTGTGTTTATTTCTAAGTTTGAGCGAATTTATCTTTTGCACGCCTCACAACGCGAAGCGTTATAGGTGTGTTTTACTCTCGACACGTCAAGGTCAAACAGTTTTGTGTTCTTAAAATGCCTCTATCATAACCATATTGCACTTATACGATAATATGAGTAGCCGTATATCAAGAAAACACTCTAACTAATCCATCTTATATTTTCTAAAAAATCATTTTATATTGCCACTTGGACAAAAAAAACGGTTTGAAAAAATTTTACGTGGACGTCCGGATGTTGAGTTAAATGGTCACATGGACAGAATTACATCAACTGTTTTTCTATATCATACCAATAGCCTAGTATGTGTAGTTGGTTAATAAAATGATTTTCAACTTTTATAATTTTTATTGCTATTAAAAATTTACAGGCGTTGTCATATATATATTTTTAGCATTTGATAGACGAAGGACAAATGTATCATACAGCCTATATCGATTTTATACTTTGTATAGTCGATTTATTTTGGTATAACTTTTTTTTCCTGTAGGTAACACTACCTGTTAAAATAATAGAACGCTAAATTTAATACACGTAAATAATATATTTTGAAAGTTTTTTTTCATCAAAATTAAATGAAACGCTCATGAGACGTTCACTTTTGGATTTTCCAAATTATTTTGTAATAATTAATTAAAAATAAATTGTTTATTAATAAAGATTAACAACATTAATGGGCCGATTACTGAACCTTGTGAAATGACCTGTAAATTATCAATCGTGTTTCGCGAAAATGTGAATCATACTAGAACCGCTTTTTTTTGAGTTTAAAATATTTTTCGTTATCAACAAATTCACCATATTTTTGTTATCTCCCCGGCGTCCATCTCATCTAACGCGACAAAGAAATTCATCATCCAGTCCGTAAAGAATAGACCGCGCATAGCTAAGTTTTTTTAAGGTACTTTTAGCACTTTGAGGTACATCACCGAAAATAGCTTTTGCGGACGCATCTTTATAATCGCAATCCGATAACACTGACGCTCAAACGCTATTTAAAACATTTGAGAATAAAATTTTCCTGAAAGCTCGCAGTATTTTCTTAGGCAGGAATCTTTTTGATTTCTTTGTCTCCGGGACTATGCCTCCAGTAAAAGTATTGAAACGATGCTTTACGCATTTTCTTAAAGGTTTGTGAGATTCTCTGCGTCAAGTTTAACATATTTTTGATATGTATGTCCTTGTAGTTATACAGCTGCGTTGATTTCACAAAGGGCTTATATTCAAAATATTTGCCATTACTTGTTCTTGTTCAATAAAGAGCGAGAATGAGTATGTTATAGGTAACTATTATTATGTGCATTATTTTTAAAATCTTTGACATACTCTCCTCTTAGTGTAATACTTGGAATATTTTTATAACTTGCAGATGTTTAAGATTTACCAGCCAGCATTTACATTTTTTTAAATTCAAATAGCGTGTACCACATTCAAATTTTTTTTGGACGGCCCTCGAAAATAACACTTTATAACAGTCAGTGTTTTAATTTTGTTTTATAAATGAATGAAATTTATTCCGAAACCTTCAGACCGCGTAACCTTGTGTTCAGAGTAATTGACTGCAATTAAGAAAAGATTAACTAACTGGTAACTGTTACTTCGCGTGTCTGACTATGAATCTCCGTTACCGTTACCGTTACAGCCTATTAAAGTCCACTGCTGCATACAGTACTCCCCTATAGATTGCCTCATAGGGGGGATATTTGCCATAGTGGCAAGCGGGTTGGCAACCGCAGTTTTTATATTTTTAGTCGTTTTTAAGAAGACACTGCTGCCCATCTCCTGATTTGTTTCCCACTGTCTCCTCTTGCGATGCCCACGGGATGATATGGGGTAGAAAATATTCTTACACCGCTGCTACACGATAAAGCTTATCCGCCACGTGAAGTTTCTAAAAGTCAACGTCTCGGTTTTGTTCATAAAATACGAACATATTTTTGATGTCTTACTTTGCTCGTAATCAAAATTTATAAAGGGTTATTGTGAATTAATGAAATTACATTTTAGATTAAACACGGTTCCTCGTAGCATAGCAATTATCAACACAAGAGTTATTGTAAATTAATTTCATACTACTACTTCATCATCATCATTACAGCCCTTCACAAGTCCACTGCTGAACATAGGCCTCCCCCACGGAATGCCACAAAGCACGGTCCCGAGCCACCTGCATCCATTGACTTCCTGCATGTCTTACCAGGTCGTCACTCCATCTAGTGGGGGGACGGCCTACACTTCGCCTGCCGGTACGAGGCTGCCACTCGAGAACCTTTCTTCCCCATCGGTTGTCGGTTCTTCGAGCTATATGGCCGGCCCATTGCCACTTCAGCTTACTAATCCTTTGGGTTATGTTGGTTATGACTACTACTTACTTTATTTAAATAAAAAAATATAAGTACTAAACATTAAAAATAGTTTACATATTGAATTTAATATAAAACATTTAAAAACAACATGGTAGCGATGATGATGATGAATAAAATGTTATTCCCGGGGTTCTGAAGTGATGATCTAGAGTTAAAGTTTAGAGGGGGTCATATGAGTGAAGAATAAAATTATGCTTTAAAAACATGACCCTAATTTTAGTGTACTACATGTATTTTTATAATATAGCACAGCTACGTTGCAGTTATATTATGGTTGCAGCACAAATGGATCAGCACGTCTGGGGAAGGACCACGCCCTCACAGAATACCAGCGTAAAATGGTAGCTTAATGCTGCTGTGTTTCGTATGGTAAGTGTCGAGGACCGGAATCTGTGGGTAGTTGTAATATTTTGTGTAAGTTTTCGGTCATAAGACACGTCGTACTTCTCTATCGAGAACAGCACGAACGATGTGTTCTTTATTGTGTTTATCTTTTATGAGACCTGTCGATAACAACACGTCGCGTTCAATATCACCTGCCACTATGGCAAAATTCGCTGCTAGTATTAAATTGTCTGGCGTGGCAGCAGCAACACTACATGAAGGCGTCGACACCGACTGCGACGGTGATGCGAGGACCTGCGTGCCTGGCTTCCTTTTTACTGGAAACGAGACCTTATATTTTAGTTCTTAGGAGTGCCAACGCATCTACAGTTTCATTTTTAATCCAGCTTTGATGTAGATGTTTATAAGCCACAGCATCCACTTACCATCAAGTGGACTGTGTACTCGTTTGTCATCCTCGTACTCTTAAAAAAAATGTTAGCCTGGATTGGTACTTTGTTACTTATTTCTGCCGCCAAGCAGCAGCGCGTCTTTTCATCACAATTGCTGTGTTCTGATATGAAGGGTAAGAGCACCAATATATTTACACGCTATGGAGCATTGCGTCTTAGTAGTAATCTTAGAAATGATAACGTGTTCTCAGTTTTTCTTTGTTTGAAGTGGACTGCATACCCATGCGCTGCATTATAAATTTACCATCAGGTGGACTGTTAGCCCGTTCATCAATATAATATTATAAAATAATGAACTTAAAATGTTATAATAAAAACGGATTTTATTTTAAAGTTTTCGCTTTGCTCTTTCATTATATAGTCGTAAAAAATATGACGCCGTGTAATGGTGGAGTAATATCCACTACCTCACTCCCATTGGTGTCGGAGAGGTGACAGAGAGAAATGAAACGAGATGGGCGAGAGCATCTTCTTAATAACAATTCAAAATAATAAAAAACGGCGGTTGCAAACCCGCCTGCCAAACATGGCACCTATAGCAAACATATTGCCTGTGAGGCAACCTACGGGGATGCTTATGTTCAGCAGTTGAGTTTTGATATGTTGTAATGAATGAATGATGAATTATGCAACAACGTAGATCTACAAGATTATAACGCACTCTCTTTATTTTACTTGTTCTCTGTATTCCGATTTACTTTAGAATACACGTTGGAGTGAGTGACGACCTGGTAAGCTATGCAGGAAGACAATAGATGCCGGTGGCTCAGGACCGTGCTCTGTGGCATTCCTTGGGAGACGCCTATGTTCAGCAGTTGACCTGTGAAGGGCTGTAATGATGATGATGATGATAATGATGACTTATTGCTTACGATTTGCATCTGAGTTCTAATGATAATCTTTCTCTTATAGTTCATTTCCAAAATTTTCAATAGTCGATCCTGTATGATCTCGGGATCATAATTCATCACCTTTACAGTCCATCACAAGTCCACAGCTGTACATAGATTTGCCTCAAAGAATGAAACAAAGCGTGATTCTTAACAACCTGCGTCCATCAGCTTCCAGGCTGCCACTCAAGAACCTTTCGGTCGGTTCTTTAAGCTATATGACCGGCCCATGTAAGTTACGCTGGTTCTAATTGGAATATCTACAATACGAAGTTTACTACGCAGAGAAAATCCGAGGATAGCCTTCTCCATAGCCAGCTTAGTGACCTTGAGTTTTTTCATACGGCCAGTAGTGAAGGAGCAAGACTCAGGTCAAATTTTGATTTTTTTTCAAATTTTGAGATTATACGTGACGAGAAATTGTTTCGTAATCTTGCGAACGCTGTCCAGCCGTGTTGGATCCGTTGATTGACCTCTCGGTCGAAGCTGAGTTATCTAGTCCGACAAGTTGTTCTAACTTACAAGTCAGCAATTTCGATTGAAACCTGTCGGAGGATTAAAAAAATATTTCAAATGTAAAGTTCGCCTTCCTTCAAAACCGGAGAAATAAGAAAAGAGGAGCTTGGGACGTACGTACGCATACAGTGCTAATATTTTTGTACAAAATTCGTTTTCACATAATATGTTAAATTTATGACTCTAAAATATTTCAATGAATGAGTAAAAACACTAAACCTTTTAAAGAATAGGCCAATCGTTCACTTCCACAATCAAAAGCAAAAAGGTTACTAGCGAACAACTCGATTAATTTCATTTTATATTCAAAGAGAAAGCAATATCTTTAGAGGTTATATTAATGACAGGTCAGCGGATACCGTGGATTTATTCACAGTATTCACAAAAGGATTATGAATACCTATATTTATTCGCATAAAATAATCAATAAGTTGCGAACTTGCGATTGTTTTTATTGCCTAAAATCTGAGCTGAGAGCGTTCTTTTATGCTTTTTTAAATATTATAAGCTCATCTGATGATAAAAGGTGATGCAGCCGAATATGATAAAGAACATTGACTTTATAAAAGCCTATTCACTCTTGCCTTGAAAACACCTACATTAATTCGGGTGGAAAGACAGATGCTGGAAAATTGTTTCACTCTTTTGCTGTACGTATTATGGACAATGAAGCAAACCGTTTAGTTTGAATGATTATTATGTATGGATGGAGACAAGGCGAGTGTCTGTCGGAGTCTGTTTTGGCCCTGGACTCAATGAACCGCCAAAAGTTCCGGTTTTTACTGGTTGCGCGAAAGAATGTGCCCTGCTGCTTAAGTAATAAGTTAAGAATGTAGTTTTCTCATAATGCATTTTGTTACTATGTGTAAAAAGTTAAAAATTACAGCCTATATACGTCCCACTGCTGGGCACAGGCCTCCTCACATTTCTGAGAGGGTTCTTAGGGCAAGGGAGTGGCCACCGCGCTGCCCCAATGCGTGTTGGCGAACTTCACATGTCTTCGAAATATTTTTTTTCTTATTTCTCAGACATGCAGGTTTCCTCACGACGTTTTCCTTCACCGCCGAGCACGTGGTAAATTTACGTTTTAGGTTACTATATGTATATCCTACAAATTCACTTCAAGTTCTGGATTTGTACGTTTATTCATGTGCAATATATGTGTATAGAATGTCTTCAGGATACAGGAGATATTCATAGTGAAAGAGTAACGTTTTTAAATGTAAAGAAAGGAAAAAAGGGAAACGATAGTAATAAACGGTAACAAACGACGTTTGGTAAAGGAATAAATGAAATAACGTATGTGCTTATAGGTTCCCAAATGTGGATACAAATGGCACAGTGTATTCATTTGTAAATGTGCGGGATGCTAACACATATTTTCTCATATAAGTATACAAATACGTTCGCGTATGTGAGTGAACGTGTGATTGTTTAATGGCGGTGTAAGAATATCTACTGCCATATCACAGTCCAACTTTCTTCTTAGACTGTGACCCCATATTGCCCTTGGGTGTCGTAAGAAGCGACAGAGGGAAACTGAAATAGAAAATGGGCAGCAGAATCTGCCTGATGACTACTCAAATTTATAAAAAACTGCGGTTGCCAACCTGCCTGCCAAGCGTGGCAACTATGACAGAATCCCCCCTTTGAGGCAATCTATGAGGGAGGCCTATTTTCAGCATCGGAATTATATAGGCTGCAATGAAATGGGATGTGAGTGAACGGTATAAAAACAAAAATCCGGCTTGCATGAAAAACACACGTTCTTGTATTGTATTGTTCAGAGCCGCCGGAAGCCAGAAGCCATTGGCAGGCTGGTGTTGTTTCCAACACACCGCGTCGCACGCTCGCTAAACGCTCTATACTCCCTTCTCACATACCTTTGATTAACGATGTTAATTGAAATAGAATCATATAATATCAAGAAGGACTGATTAACAATCTCTGAACGTAAACAATGAATTAATAATTAGGTCGGTAGTAGCAATTATTGAACGCAGAATCGCTTTTGAACTGCGCGTTAGAACTTAAAATATTTGTGCGGTAAATAATGATGTTTTAAAAAAATACTTGCATAATCATATAGGACCTTATTGGTATAGGAAAAGACAACAACCGGTCTTGACGGGGTAGGACAGAGAATAGGTATCATTTTTTACTTGTCTTTATCTTTTATTTCGTCTTAATATGGAAGCTTAAGGGAATCCACTATCCTATCTAATTCTATCGGCATCTCAGATAATAGAAAATACATCCAAAAAGAGCGGAATAATCATTTCCTACATGTAAAATGGGATAACATATAAAATACATAACTAGATCTAGATCGACGACGCGAGTAGCATACAAGTCTTGTAGTGCTATGAGTTGCCCTTTGAACTGTTTGAGAGATCCATGTGATCCAGTAGACGGTTTTAAAGTTCAAGTTGATAATAATGGGTTGTAAACGTAAACGCAAGTTTCTTCCAAAACACTGCCATTAATCACTTTTAGAAGGAAGAGTGACAAACGAGTACAGAGTCCTGAATAAAGCTCTGATTGTAAGTTGATAGTGTGTCCCATATACACTCGCCTTTTCTTTATTAAACGTTATGATTTCTGAGCCTTAAGATTGTCTTAGTTCTATGGTTCTTTGCAGTTTTATGCCGCTTTTTAACGCTGGTCGCTATTCTGTGCGAGCGTGGTCCTTCTTTAGTCGAGCGGACCCAATCATACCTAAGCAAAAATATGTATAATGTACGCGGCTTTAGGGTCGCCAAAGGGCCACCCCGGCCGCACCTTAACTTACTGTCAAAAAAGGAACATAAACAACAACACAACAGGAACTTTAATGTCGCGAAATTTGTTCCTCCTGTACATTCAGTTTACAATTATAATTATTTCACTAGATTAGTCTAGTAAGATAGTTATGAACCGCTTTCATATAACTATATTACGGTATATAGCTATATCCCTAGGAATATAACTATATCTCGGCCTTTACTATCTTGTTGCGACATATACGCCACGTGCATTTTCCGGAATGAAAACATTCCCCCATTTGCATGGTTATTGAATAGTAAACGTAAAAATTCATTCGTTCTTTAAATATGTTGTGGTCGACCTAAGAGATCAATAACATTTTGCTTTGTTGCTACGGTTACGAGCGTCATAAAACTGCGAGTTGTAAAAAAGATATATACTTCGTTGAATTTGCATAAACTATTTTACCGGTTCTGTAGAGTAAATGTGGGTTGTGGACGGATATTTTAAAACATTGTTGTTTCATTATTTTAAATGCTTGCAATCTATTGACCTATTTTTTACGCGACCCCTTATAATGCAAAAAAAAAACTACATAATCGAGAGTTTACACTGATAAAACATTAACAGAGAAACATGTATGAAATTCTGTTTTTAGAAAATGCATTACATCGCGTTTGTGTTGTCAAACAATATTAATATGTTGAAGTGAAACATGTTTGATATTGCATAATACAAAAAATGCTTTACAACATGTTTTGGAAACCAAAAGATTTCTTTACAAAAGGTAAAATGCACAGAGTGGAATGGTGCATTGTAATGATTTCTTAAATTGGCACTAATACAAGACATTGAATTAAAAAAAAAATACGGTTTTTATTGCATTTACTTAATTTATCTTTACTTGTTTTAATTCCCGACGTTACGGGTGCTTTACAGCACCCGTTATCACGAGAGTAATGAGGAATTGACGTCTAAATGTCCTAGTTAACCCGGGCTACCTTTAGCTTTTGAATATTAAGTTTTAGTCCGATTTACGCAGAATGAATGAGCTTACAGTATCTTGAAATCTTGCAGTGGTATGCTTGAGTTTGGATTTAATTTTATTAATTATAGGATCCCAAGCACATGGTAGCACTCAGCTATATTCTCTATTAAAATTTTGATGTCTTTTTTTATTTAAATAGCTTCACGAATCATCCTTGTTAGGAGTTGGTGTTATTTTGCGAGCATGCGTGGTTTATCAAATCTGATGTAATGGCCGTTACGATCTTGACGATTCTATGTCTAACCAGGGGAGTAGCATGAGATGCTGTCGTCCGTGGCCGTAATAGACAAAAGTGCCGCCCCTAATCCTCTCCCTATTTTCAAAGTATTTAAAAAAATGCAATTAATTAAATGGTATTTTTTTTAATATTAGGTCAGCTAGTTAGTTTTTAATCTTGGTAGAGCCATGCTGCAGCTATATTAATTGTATAGTTGTACCACGAATGGTTCGGCTCGACCGGGGAAGGACCACGCTCTCGCAGAATACCATCGTAAAATAGCAGCTTAATGGTATAAGGGTGACAAACGAGGACGTAATCCACCTGATGGTAAGTGGATGCTGTGGTCCATAGATATCTACATTCATCCTCGATTAAGAATCAAAATGCAGATGTATTGTCAACCATGAGGACTAAGATAGAATGCCTCTTTACCAGTAAAAAAGTCTCCGGTTCTCTTCACTCACCATACGGAACACAGCAGCATTTAGCTGCTATATTACGCTGGTATTCTATGAGAACGTGGTCCTACCCCGGTCCGGCTGACCCATTCGTGCTACAACCATAATATAGCTGCAGCATGGCTCTACCACATAAACACCTGTTGTGAAACCAGTTACTACATTAGAAAGGGAAGCTCATATACAAAAAGAAGAAGAACACTTAATTTGTTGGGAAATTTTATGCTGTTAGATGTGTATTAAGCCCATTATGAAAGTGTTATATCAAGGTTAGGCTCGGTCGTTAAATAAACAAACAGTGTGCGAAGTCTGCTCACGGATTTGTAAATTACATTAAGTTATTACATTAACAGCCGGTATTTATGTATTTTTTGCGTGTGTGTCTATAATAATATTCAGGTCACGTGAGTCGTGTGGGTAGAATAAAATCAAACTATGTTTATAAGTTGTTAATCAAAAAAATGTGGTAGTCTTTTCTCTCCTCTCTCTCTCTCTCTCTCTCTCTTAGCGATTTGTCTGGCTAGAAACCGCCGTATTCCCCGATTTCGTCTCCAAATTGCAGTGCATCCACTTCCTAGTGATCCAACTAGAGTTATTAATTAAATATGAAAGAGAAATAGAATTTAAAAGCATTTTAGTTTAAAAGGGAACGAAAGCGGCCCGTTCAAAGGTCATTGCTTAACTCTCCTTAGTCTCACTGTTTTCTCGTTATAAGGAGGAATTGCCATAATCGTCACTCTTGGTAAGAGAAATAGATTGTAGACGAAGTGTCAGATGTCTTGCACAACTCACGCTGCTGTACTATTGTCGGTCTGGGAATTTTATGTTTACTTAAACCTTCTACATGCTCAAACTGTCATCTAACAAGAGCCATAAGATTTTATAGCATTTCCCTTAGTCGCCTCTTGCGATATCCATGGGATGAAATGGGATTTATGATGATAATTTATGTATGTAAACTGCCCCCACGATACAGGAGAAAATCCTAGTGTAGAGGTAACGTTTTTAATTTCGAATTTTCTTACGCTGCCTCTACCATGAACAATATTTTTATATATTTATTTCGTACAATGATATCCATGTTCAGCAACTATTTGCTGATGCTGATAATACCCATTTATGTTATTGGTAAAGCAAAAAACTAAAAAGAATAAAATAATTTCTACATAATCGCTTCAGAAATCGGTGCTAAGACATAGTGTGTATTAGTTTAGTGTCAGAATTAAAGCTCCGATGTCATAAGCTATATATAAAATATAGATTTTTTTGAAGTTATTTGAAGTAGCCTTTAACTTTTTATTGAGTCTAATTTTTTGACCCTTTTGAGTAAACTACGGAACACCAAAAGCTAGAATGTCGTCTTAGTAGTTACATTAAAAATCTTCACCCCCATTTTTTAACTCTTAGGGGTGAAATTTTTTCATCAAATTTATATGGGAACAACCTTGAAATACAAATTAATTTATAAAAAACTTCAAATCCGTTCACAAATGATGAATATATCGTATAACATACATACAAAATAAAACGTAAAGTCAAATTAATATCCGTCTCTTTTTTTTGATGTCATGAAAGTATACTCGTATCTTTGTACTGATTTAGTAGGCACCTACTTTATAAAGCTAAAACATTATAAGTCCTCTCACGAAACTGATTGAATCAAACAAGTATAAAGTAACTAACTTTAATTACCGTCAAATAACTTATTGATATCTTTGAAGATTAATACGAGTATATATGGAATTTAAGGCGAAAAGTATCTATTTATTCGTAGTTTGGGAGCAGTTCAGGTATTTATTTATTGTTGAATTAAGAAATTCTGTTTAAATTTTGGTTCTTCTCCTTCTTTTTCATTTTTTTTATTAATCCACAGCTTAATGTAGGCCTTTTCAAAAACGATTCTAGTGGTATATATACTTGTTTATATAAATTATTCTGATAAACGAGCTCCCACTCTATTGAGGACAAATAGATAACCCATAGATATCAAGATCTATCCTTGATTAAGATTCAAAATGCAGATAATTTGTCTAAAGGGGTAAATGGGGGATGCCGTTACCAGTAAAAGGTGTCCCATCATTTACCATACGAAACACAGCAGCCATACCTACGCTGATATTTTATGGTACTCTGTGTGAGCGTGATCTTCCCGTTGACCCATTTATACCGTTACCGTTAATGTTACAACCTATTAAAGTCCACTACTGAACATGGGCCTCCCCATAGATTGCCTCATAGGGGGGATATTTGCCATAGTTGCCACGCTTGGCAAGTGGGTTGGCAACCGCAGTTTTTTTTTAGTCGTTATTAGGAAGACGCTGCTGCCCATCTCCTGATTTGTTTCACTCTGTCGCCTCTTACGACACCTACGGGATGATATGGGGTAGTGGATATTCTTACACCAGTACTACACGGTAAATACATACCATAATATAGATGCATCAAGGGTTTAGTAGATAATTTGAATCATCTTACCATATTCAGCAGGTAGGGGGCTACACTTTAGAAATCAGTTCCACCTGTTTCTGTTCCTTTAAAATATCAGTTCTAGTAACTTATATCAAAAGTTTTCCTATTCAATTTAATATTTGCGTGTATCCGAATGTTGTACATTTAGAGGCATTTAAAGAACAAGGTGTTACGGGTTCTATTTCTTTTCATATAAGTTAAACTTACCCCTTACCTTATAAAAAAAGCTTTAGTTATATAGAGCTTGCTCCATGCCGCTTCGGCCATGTTTTTGAACATTGGTCATCAAAACTCTAATTTTTCTGCTTTCCACTACTGGTCTGTAAAATTTGGTTTTAGCGCTTTTTTCGATGGCTTTTTCCGCTAGTTTGCCAGAGGTACGGCGAACAGAAGAGTTTGTATTTATAAAGTTCCTGTATGTTCCTTACTGTTGTTAAAGAGTCTTTTAGTTAATAAGTTGATTCAAAATTATATTTAATGGTAGGGATGATTTATATCTACAATTAAATTCGGAGATCCTATTAAGAGAATGAGACCTTCAATCTTTTAGGTTGGTTTCACCCTCTTGAATTTCTGCAAAAATTTACTGCTCAGCAGTAATTTTTTTTGGATATCGAGGCGACATCCATAGGAAGAAAAAACCAGTGCATTTTTTTAGAGAATATGTCACCCTTAGGTGACAAACGAGCACACAGTCCACCTGATGGTATGTGGATGTTGTGGCCCATAGACATCTATATTTATCTTCGATTAAGAATCAAAATGCAGATGCGTTGTCACCCGTGAGGACTACGATGGAATGCCTCGTTTCTAGTAAAAAGAGTCTCCGGTTCTCTACACTCACCGTACGAAACACAGCAGCACTGAGCTGCTATTTTACGCTGGTATTGTGTGAGAGCGTGGTCCTATCCCGGTCGAGCCGACCCATTTGTGATACACCCATAATATAGCTGCAGCGTGGCTCTACCACGTTAAAGCAAAATTGCATTGTTGTGTTCCAGTCTGGAGGGTATAGAAAGCCAGTTTAATTACTGGTTGCGGCATTCCATCTTAGTCCTCAGATGTGAGGACGCATCTATAGCATTCTTTATTTGAAGTTGGCTGCAGTTGTCTATGGACTATATATGGACAGTAGCCACTTACCATCCAGGTGGACCCTAAGTTTGTTTGTCACGTCAGCTTTATAAAAAAAGCAAGGAATAGGTTGTGTCGCAATTTGATCACCGATCAGTCTTTTTGTAAAAAGTGTCTATAGAACTATAATTTATTCGGTTTTTGCGTGTTTGACAAACATAAATTAATTTTTTTAAATATATTTTTTTATAGAATGAGGGTGACAAACGAGCACACAGTCCACCTGATGGTAAGTGGTTGCTGTGGCCTATAGACATCTACATCTATCTTCGTTTGCGAATTAAAATGCAGATGAAAAGAATTAAGATACAGAGAGCTCAATCACGTAAAAAAATTAATTTTATTTGTGGAGCAATGTTCACGAAAAAATGGTAGAGCTAATATAACATATTTAGGTGGAGTTTTATTTAAAGTGCTTTTTTTCAATTTTTCTAGTAAATGTTGCAGTTTTTTAAATGTTCTTGTACAGGCTACTTATCTACAAGATTATTAAGAATATTTTCTATTTTCAGTAACGTTTTGAGAGAGATGAACAAAACGATTACAAATAGAGATTGAAGAGTTTTATAACTAAAACTTCTTCCGCAATGATGCTTCCCAGCCTAAACTTCATTAAAAATAAAAAGATTAATGTTAGAAATCTTAAAAACCTATTTCATTTGTAAAACTATTTGTTACACGTGAACCGACATAGTTACCGAGCACAAACCCTGTGAGGAATTGTAACGCAACAATCCGAAAGTTTTAATTAATTGGACATTGTATTCGAAGTGCAAACAATCAGTTCGTAAAGTTATTAATTACCGGACACCTGGTGGCGCTAGCCACGGCTAGAATTACTGTTTTATGAGCATTGGAAATCGTTAAACTCGTGCCGTAATGACCAAGATATTAGAACAAATTTGGTGAAGACCGAATTTTCCGAAACAATTTTTATGATCCCATAAAAATATGAAATACAGTGAAGGCAAAAAGAAACCTTTAGGCATTGTAATAAAGAGACGTGCGTAATGTAGCGGAAGGAGTTTAAAACACGGCGTATATTTCACATGTTCTAATGATATTTGCCTTCAGCGCTGGGCATATATGTAGTTCTGAAAAGACACAAAAACGAATGCTGAATAACTTAATAGTTATTCAGCATTCGTTTTTGTGGTCGCACACCATGCTTGATGTTTTTCCCGAGACCAGTATTGTCAGATCATCTGCATAACCAATTGTATAGAAGTGATTGGAATTTGATTTGCTGATTAGTTGATTTATGACCATATTCCACAGGAGAGGTGAAAGAACCCCACCCTGCGGGCAAACTTTCTTTATTTGGACTGCTTCAGATTCACCAGCAATCTTTATTGTTCGTGAACTGAGCATGTTTACTATCGATTCAATCAGTGCCGGTTCAAGTCTATGTCTACTTAGTGCAACTTTTATGCTGGCGATTGATTGTTATTTTAAGCGATTGTTAATGCCATTAACAGATCTACTCATTTTCTATCTAAGCGTTTATTTTGTGCAATATTTCTTTTACAACATAACACCATCCCTCTATATCCGAGTTTTAATCATCTGGATTGAAATTCAAAAGTCGCGTTAAATTTTTTTACTCACGGATGACATACGCGGCATTGCCAATACTCGTGATAAAACACCTCCTTTACGTCCATATATATACCTACGACGTCAACACCGTCTGGCGACTACGTTCTGTATTACTTAGGCCCTGTCCGCACTGCGATATTTCACCGCGTGATTTTTTTCTCGCAATTCTGTAACACATAGTATCTTATAGGAGTAGCCGCACTGGCGGTAAAAAACTTGCGCGTAAAAATCTGTGATTTGATGCAAATTGAACGCAAAGCGGTGCGATTTATTTCCGCGCGAATATTTTGTGCAGTATAAAGTAAATATAGCTATGTCCGCACTGCGGAATAAAATTCGCGCGTTTCGTGTCTCTCTCCAACTAAAATTATTTTTCTCCAATTCGTATCTTGATAGGTAATAGCCCAAACAACAAGTCGTAGTAAATTATCGAATGATTTTATAGTCTTAATATTTATATCTGAAAAACTTTTTACTGTATTTTCGCAGCCTTTGATGTTTTATGTAGAAAATACTTTCATAGGTCTCAACGCCGTAAATTAATGAATCCAATGTTCATGACATCTTTTGATATGTCTATCACGCCTCCGTCGTAGTATCAGGTAAATTAAAAAAAAAAACTGTTGTTCATTTTTAGACGTGCGTTTCAGCGGGGAACTGCATCGAACTGACAAAATCATACGAAATTTTATTCGCAGTGCGTACTAGGTGTAATTCCTATCACATAATATAATACGCCAGAATAAAAGTCGAGCGGTGAAATATCGCAGTGCGGACAGGGTTTTAGAAAAGTGCAAAGATTAATAGACTGCAAAGGTGACAAGTATATAAGTGATATACTGCCTATTATGCTTGCTCGTCACTAAGAGTTATGTCGCGGTTAAGCATCTTCAATTACATTGTACGATGTGGTGCTATAGCTTCGTCCGGTAGGCATCACGAGCTATCAAGTGTTTAAGTTTTAAGTACGTAAGTACGTACGTTTTTAGTATATTCGTTGAATCGTATTTATTTGTGTCGTATTAGTAGCTCTGGGTCTAAGCGCTCGCTGTAAATTTTACCCGGGTTTGATACCCGGCAGCACCAATGAAATTTTTAATTGCAATTTTAAATGCTGATTTAGTACGTGCGGTGAAGGAAAACATCGTGAGAAAACCTGCATATGTCTGAGGAATAAGAAAAAAAATTTCGAAGACATGTGAAGTTCGCCAACACGCATTGGGGCAGCGCGGCGGACATTTCCTTGCCATAAAACCCTCTCAGAAGTAAGAGGAGGCCTGTACCCAGCAGAGGGAGTTACATAGCCTGTTACTTTACTTTTGTATCGTATACATATGCAATATTCATATTCGTTTCCGATACACAAGGGTACCTAATGCTGACAAAAATATCATGTGGAGGCCACGACAACGTAAAACATCTTTGTACCTAGATAAAATTAATGTTCTAGTGATTGTCAGTCATTTCATATGCCACATTTTCTATAGAGTTTAGAACGATTCAGATAGGCCAAAAATAATACAAAATATTATGGGAATTATTTATTAATAATATATACATTTATAGGTAATTATAATAAAAATAATGTACAAGCTGCAAGGTTCAACTGATAGTGTTTCTTGTAAACACAATTGTAAAATTACTGTTCTCATTTTTATCAATGGTGAATTGATGAAACGTAGTCAAGATCACTTTATATAAAATATATTTAATTAAATTGGCACATTTTAATTAAATATATTTTTAAATAAAAAGCTATTCCAAATAAATATTTTACGGTCCTTTTTTTAAAATTTAATACAGGATTTTTCGAAGTCATCCTCACAATTTTTATAATCAAAAACTTTTGAAAGGATATCTTTTCGTCCGACTGCTTTTAACCACTCTTGTCGTCTAAAATAATTAAAAAAAACATGAACCTATGTATTTAACTTATAAACGTAATTATTCAATTATAAACATTATAAAAATAACTATTAGGTACTACGTACGTTTTCTTTCAATGTTAATAGATACCTCATACATAATATACCTATATGTGTGAGGTATCTATCTACCACATTAAAAATAATAAATTATAGTCAAGTATATATACTATATATATATATACTATATATATTATATACTTACCAAGTGGAGTCTTTAGGACAATTAAAAAATTATATATTTATATTTATTCTATTATTGTTCATACTTCAAACAAGTATATTAAACCATATTTACACTTTTTTATATTTCATTGAACACGAATAATTCTTTAAAAAATAAAATTTTACACTCATTATTCTTTACACAACCCTGAGTTTGAGCACAGGCCGAGCCGGTTTAAAGCAGTTTCTCTCTGTACGTGTCGAGCCGCCTGTGCTCACGCACACATGCGCCTCATGTTTGTAATAGTTTAATTATGATAGCGCGGTTGAATGAAGCTTTGCCTCTGTACGGTACGGTTTCTTTACTCATGTGCCAAAACTAAGAATGACGCTTATGAAACGATGTAAAAATTAGGTAGGATAGGTTTCGTTTTTGCTAAATGTCCCGTTGCCACAAATATAAGGTACCTATTTTTACATGGCACCCCACCAAGAATTTCTAATGTAAGCTGTAAATCGCAGTTACAACAACTATGCACCAATTCGTGCAATGCGACCAAATAGTAATAACAAGTGACTAAGAGTATGAACGCTTGGAAATACCTCTCGCAACCTCTTCAATACTTAATTTTACTTCAACTAGATCAATTCAAGGGAAACTTTACTTATTGATAATAATGAAATTTCCAAGAGTCATAACCTTTTTAATCGTTCGTTATGCAACAAATGTATAATACATTTCATTTTATATTTACGAGCATTCATCTCTATGTTGTGTCCAGTCATCCCCGTTACGTCTCAACGACGTCTAAACTAGATCTCTACCAAAACGTATGACTGTTGAAATAGTCAAAACACAAAATAAAATGAAGATAGCAACTCTACAATTTAACAGGGTTATTAAACACCCAAATAGACTCAGGTTAGTCAATTGAAATAAGCTTGGCTTTCAGGCATTTCTCTCAATCAATTAAAAAGTTAACCACTTGTTACTACAAAATATTTTTTCAAAGCAATATTTACGACAAATTTACTTCCCTCACGCATCAAATGTCGGTCGGCAGCAGCGGTAAATAATCCGCCCGTGGCATCTCACGCCGACAGCATACATTCATTCAAGAGGGATCGGCAGAGGACCACGCCTTCATCACACTATTTAAAGATTATATGTGGGCGGTAACAGAAACAGAAACAGAAACAGAAACTTTTTTATTCAATATAGATTATAAATAATACTTATTGAAAGTCACTCTTTTGTTTAATTACCACTGGTTCTTAACAGGAACTTGATCTCACTTCTGATGTAGGTGTAATGTTGAAGGTTTATAATAAAATAGGAGACGTGTTGTTGCTACTAGAACTTTAATTATACTGATCACTAAACCTAAGAGTACATGTATTTCTTACACTGCTAGTAGGGTAGAGACACATACACTACATCTCCCCCGATACTTAAAAAAAAAGAAATGTTCTCCATTTACTTTTTTTTTACATTTTAGTTTCTTGATACATATGATAAAAAGATTGATTTATATATCATATGAACCCTGAATCTTATTATATAATAATAATAAGTTTAAAATAAAATACAATGTTACTTAGGCATTAAATTTATATAATTTCTAAATTGAGTAAAATAAAGTGGTTAAACAAAATATTAAATTAATTTTATATAAAAAAGAGATTATAACCTCATGATCATGACCAGGTTATACATATTATTAAGTCTAATTTTAATGCGATTTTATTTCGTTTACATTTTTATTTTGTACGTCATTAACCTGTCGTATTTTTGGTAATAACCAACGTTACAACAACATGTTAACATGAACTTATCACATAATATCATACCATATAATACGATAAATTAATATTTTTTAATATTTATTTTCTCTCGAGATTTATTATTTCAACTATAGTTCCTCTTTTAATGTATAAGTACATACTTCTCTTTTTTTTTTTTTTTTATCCCCAGTTCTATATTTTCACGGGTTCACGGCCGTGTCTTTATTTTTATATTTATTTATTTTTATATAAGGAGCGCTAGGATCACTCCCCACATTTTAAAAATTTTCTTTAATTCTTGGTCTACCCTTTTATTATTATCATTATTTTATAATTATTTATTAGCTTTTCACACTATATAACCTTCACAATCAAGTATATAGGTGGGCGACAATAATAATGCGTTTTGCATTTAACTTGACATTATATGTACTTTTTATCCCTTCCGAAACCTTGATGTCTACGAAAAGTTCTCATTGACTTTTTAGCATTTCCATAATACTCGGTTGCGCACCCGACTATCACTGAAATAGCTAATTATCTTCCAGATCTTGTGCTTTACCTATTAACATTCTAAAATTTTTTCATTGCTGAAATAAGTTAATTTTACAATTTATTTCAATTTACTCTAACCAATGTATAAAACAGTCACTGAATTTATTTTTATCGGTCAAATCTCTGAATAAATTATACAATCCTTGCCATTCAACACAAAACTATAAGTTTCTTAACCCGTCTTATTACATTACCGAATGCATAAAAGAAAAAACTTGCCAAGGAATTGTTACAAGTGTTTGAAATAGGCTATATGATCTACCTAGATGATTATTTAATATTAAAATATTCGAATCAAAATGCAAAACGGATCTAAATTTTCTTAAAAGATCTCGACCGATGATAACATTCGCCATAATTGGTAACGAATTAAAAACATAAAACTTGTGGTCAATAATTAGATCGCTTGTGTTCTTACAGCGCGAGCGATTCATGTTTATTATGAATGCCGTTTCCATATACGCTTCTGGAATCTTTTGCTGTATGAGATTCAGTATTAAGTTTAACAAAACAATCTGTTATTAAAAACTATTTGAAAATATTTTTAATACAATGATTCAAGATACTATTTTTTTTTTTTTACACTTTGTATTATTTTATAAATAACTGTGTAAACGTCTACTTAATGTACCGATATACTTTATTTGAGTATAATATAATATGATATTTTATTTATAAGTGAAATGTTTGCTTAAAACTTTATTTTATTTGAAGTTTTCCACTAATGAATATGTTAAGTTGGTGATTAACGATACATAAACTCAATCCGCATTTAATCGCATCCGAATAACCTTAAAAAATTAATCGGTTATTAGGTTTTCAAATTCTCAGCTGATTAGGCTTCTTTTATGTGGATATGCTAATCTCGATAATTTTCCTTACCTATATCACAACTTTTACCCACGTATTATTTCTTTCAATAGTTTCATTTATAATTACGTATTCTGTAACTTAGCTATATATTTTTTTTTTCACGTCTTTTACAAATTTATATCATATAAGTATATAAGTAGTCTCTTATATCATTTGGGTACATCATTTGCTGTCAGAGAATGAGGCTCACAATGAATTAATTAATTGTAAACTTAGGAGTTTCAAAATCGTTATAAAGAAATTATTTTCATGTACTACATAAATAAGTTAAATATTAAAACTATTTTCCTGGAAAATAATGGATTATAAAATTAAAAGCTTATGATTTTAAAGTACAATCAATATAAAAGCGAAAAAAAATTACATTTCATATTAAGACTAACAGAACAAAGAAGAGAAGAAGCATTGTTATCATTATCATTAATATTGCAACAGCCAGATCAAAATACAAGTTGCAAATCCCAGCCGCGTAAGCGATTTGTGACACTATTGTTTTAAATTCAAAGTACGTTTATGGGAACGTTTGCGATTTCATCGTATGACATAGGCACCTAATTTCAACAAAACTTACAAAATATTTTATTATGAATATACTTAACATGTATCTGAAAATTATAGTATTAAACACTTTTTATTTATGTAGTTAAGATTATTACATTGCATTGTTATAATACTATTACATACATTATCAAGTATTTATAATAGGTATATGCTATTTGTCATTAATAGTCGAAACGCATTATTACCTTTTAAGATTTCATGTCTTCTAAGTGTAGTATGTTTATCTTATTTGAAACATACATAAAAATAGGCTATTACACAAATATAAGTTTGTATAGCAAAATATATGTTGTATTTGTTGTTATAAGTATTTTAAGTATATATAATAACATAATTTTTGGAATAAAAGAAAAAACTATTACACTATGAAACTTATAATAATAGCGATCCGATACTGTTTCGACGTGATTTTAATAAGCAATATATAAACCAAATTTAGTTCAAAATTTTACAAATTTTACATAAACAAATAATTTTATGTTTTCTTTGTTTACTAATAAAGAAATTTAGGGTAGAGTTATTGAAATTATGAAACAATTATGTAAATTGATATAAAATATATCTTAGCGAAAATGTATATTTATTAGATTTTTTTTACGTGTGGTTGTTTTTAGATTTGGGCGGGGATCCCCTTATTACCTCATTTTAATTGTTGACATGCCCTGCACGTTAATTATTTTCATACTAATACTACTCTCATTTCCTTTGATTTCGATTGTCAGGCCTTTTTTTCATAATTGTTGTACGTACTTTTTTTAAATTATTTATGACCTTAGCTAGCTTTATTAATTTGATATCGGAATCGGAGTTTAATTCACTTTATTTATATTTAACTTCATGATATATATCACGCGGGTACTTTATACATATGGGCCCCCATTTACTTGGGTATTATATTACATTTTCATTACATTCCTTTCATTTTATTGGTACATAAACTTTTTTTAATACTATATCAAGGTAATAGTGTGCCTTGGGTTGTGCGCACAACCTTGAGGTCTACGTTTAAGTCATTTAAAGGACTCCAACAATTGTCACTGAGGAAAACTAAGTTCACACTATGATCCAATGAAGGATGTGACCTCTATGTACCATTATCAAGGGTAACAAATTTAAGACTTCTCTGGTCCCCAACAGTACTAATATGAGTAAACTCTTCACATCACTTGTACTGAAGGTATTGTTCCTAGTACCCGTTATCTCCGATTTTATCATCCAATCATGGAAACATACCCTACTCGAGGACTATATGTTATACCAGTGATGGACGTTGTTCCGTATCTCTCAATTATTTGTTTATCAAAGTCATCTTTTCTTTTATCTTTTATTCTCTTCTTAAATCTTTATTTCCTTCTTTATCTTTTTAGTACATGTTGTTATCTACTTGACTGTATCGGTAACTTTTATATACTTTCATGCTCCACTTCCATATAATAACTTGCATAATCTCGCTCATAATGGATTCAATACCAGTAGATTAAGCATCATCAAATATTTGGTGATCAGTCCAATATTGACGAAACTTAGCAATTCAATCATTCGTATTCACACTTTTGAACATCCTTCTCTCCTCCTCACACCTTTTAAATATATACTTTTAATATTGTACAAATATAAGGTAATATATTTGCCAGTCAATTTTATGTCCTTGTTTAACTTTGTTAAGAAACATTATTATTTAGACCTATTTTAATTATTATATTCCTTATTACATAAAATGATAGTTTAAGTATTTTCTAACTGACACAGAAGTTACATCGCTTATAGTTATATTACTTTTACTTATATCGAAAATGTATTAGCTTTAATAATACATTTAATTTACATATAAAAAGTAGGATTGCTAGAACTATGATATTTAAGAAATCGTATATCTACAGAAAAACCGGTAATCACTATTTCATTACAGCTAACAAGTTTGTATAAACAAAACATTAATATATTTAAATATTGAAAAGAACAATTTAGATTTTAAGTAGGTAATATTAATATTTTTAAGTAATTATTGTAAGTAATATTAACTATAAGATTATTTATTAAAGGTTATATAATATATATTTATATATAATAATAAAGTTACTTTAAGCTTTCCATACCTTTAGAAAAGAAGAAAAATGATTATAACTTATAATAATTACGATTTTTTTTTATAAAACCCTTTTCAAAATTGTATACATTTAAATAAAAAATACTATAAAAAAATTGGGTTAAATTTAAAAATATATTTGCTTTAACACGAACCTGTTCATCGTAAAATGTATGTTTTTTAGAAAACAATATCTACTAAAAATATTATAAATTGTTAAAATCTGACAAATATTTTCTAGTTACTTGTAAATACCGTACATTTAATATTTAATGCGTTACTTTTTTATTTAATATAGTCTAAAACATAATAAAATAATTAAATATAATGTATAAAAATAACGCTGATGCAATGTTACCTCTTATATATCTTCTTTTTTCTTTTCGGTTCACTTTTCATATTTTACTGGACAAAGCTCGCTGAAATACAACCGTTTTTTTTTTAAAAATTAATCTGTTGTTTCTTGAATTTTGTTCTTCGGTCATTATATTAAAAAAAAATCCACATTTTATTTTCCTCATTCTTCGTTAGTTGTCTTCATAGATATATTTTAAATTTTCAGTCAGCTTCTATAAAATTCTTATTGTGTTATTGTGGCCTCTTCTTGAATTCATATTTATTTATTTTCCGTCACGTCCGGTATTACGTCGATTCCGTTATAATATTACTTTATTGTCAATCATTTTACTCATGTTTTCATTATTTAATTTAGCAATATTTATTCCCACCTTTTAATTTTAAATAGGCCCGGCGGTGCGCTTGCATTGTCGCAGCGCACCGCCTGGCAGGGTCGCCATGTAATGTTGAAGGTTTATAATAAAATAGGAGACGTGTTGTTGCTACTAGAACTTTAATTATACTGATCACTAAACCTAAGAGTACATGTATTTCTTACACTGCTAGTAGGGTGAGACACATACACTACATAGGCAAAAGAGAATCATGTTTAGATGAACTCATTTTATGTTGTACGCACGCATATTTGCGTAAAATATACGTGCGTAATGTGTGCGTAATAAATAAATAATATAAAATACAAGAAAATATAATAAACAGATCTTTAGCAATTCGTCGCAAATATATGGTACGCTTCCCCGATGATGTTCTTTTTCAAAAATTCTATAAACAACAACGGTTGCCACGTTACTCAAGAAACGACGCTTCGCTAGAGTAAAACCTTCACTCTGGATCTGGCCAGTATTGTATAGACGCACCTACATATATATATATATGTAATATATATATGCATGTATTATAATGAATTCCTTCCTCTTGAATCATTCTGTCTATTAATGAAAACCGCATCAAAATCCTTGACGTAGTTTAAAAGATTTAAGCGTACCTACAGATGGTGGGAAGCGACTTTGTTTTATACAATATCCTATAAAAAAAAAAAAAACAATGTAGAGAAAAATCATCCAAAATATACCTTTTTGTAAAACATCCCGTTTCGTTAGATAATAAGATCTTGTCACTTCCGATAGATGCAAGTATATCCATATCTTTAGGCTAGGCGTAAAATACTTAGACTGGCGATAGGCATAAGCGTCAAAGGTGTGAGACGCCTAGTGCTGCGATTTTCTATACATAATTAACGAACTGATGATGATGACGATGAATTAAGCGTACAATATACGAGTAGTAAATTACTATTTTGGAAAAAGAAAGTCCTAGGTTTCTTGCTTTTTCTTGCCATTTATCTATTTACGAAGCAGAGGCTAAAGCATAACTGATTTTCAAGAAGTAATTTAAAATCCTTCTTTGATTAATACATATTCTAATCCATTTATCATTACCATTTGTCGGAACTACAGGCCTCTGTAATGACATGTAATAATTGTGTAAGTAACTTGCAGGAGAGCCTGGAAGATCGGCAAAATACTTTTCCTAGTCTAGTGTTAGCCTTTCAAGACTAGAGAGTCGATAAGCCTATTTTCTCAATTAAGATTATATAACCTTGTTAAGGAGCTCCTAATAAAAGATTTAGTGGCCGCAATCCTACTCGAGGTCAACAGTGGCACCGAGGCGGGTTACAGACAAATAAGGAGTTTAATATCTCGTTTTAGCTGCTATTTTAACTCGAATACACATAATAAATGAAAATAAAAATGAAGAATGAAAAACGTAAAATTAAAAATGAAGATTGAAACTGAAAATGAAATGAAATTGAGAATGAAATATGCAATATGAAAATGAAAATTATATATTTTCTTGAAACATGGTTATATACAAAGATGTTAACATTATCGGTATGTACTCATGTCTCGTTAGTTTATTTTTGTATTCATCTCTTGTGACGAAATAATGAGGGTGTTCTCGTATAAAAATACATATTTGCTTTATATTTATGCACGAAAATGCCAGAATTTGAAGTTTCCTGAATAAGACTTTACAAGAATCAAGGAAATGTTATCTACAAATTGCCTTGGTGTTTTAGGTTTATTACTTTATTGAGGTGTATTACCTCTTTTGCATCAAGCAAATTTCGGGAGGATCATTTATAATTAAACGATTTAAAAAAAAGTAAAACCGACTTTACAAACAAAAAAGAATAAAATAATTTCTGAAGTTGGTGCTAATACGACATTTTCATTCCCTATTTTTTACCTTTAAAATTTTGAGAATGTTTTACCTTTAGGTGGCTAAAGGTAAAATATTCTTAAAATTTTTATTTAATTTAATTTCATTGCTTTAAAAAAACTATTTAGAAAAATATAATATTATTTTCACAGGGTAGAGCGAATATGCAGTTGCATTGACCTCAATAATCTTGCATGTTTGTGTGACAAGGACCGGAGACGCTTTTTACCGGTAACGAAGCATTCCATCTTTATTCGCAGGAGTGAAATGCAAATTGTGCATTATAGGATAGACGTAGGCATTTACGGTTTTTTAAGAAAATGAAGTCCACGTGGACGTCTAAACAATAATTAATTTATATTTTTTCTTTGTGTTTAGCATCCAAACTATAGAAAATAGGAGGAAAAAAAACTAACTTCTTTGATATTTTTTTATATTTATGTGATCTTTCTTTCTAAAGTTCTAAAAGGTCACATTGGCATGTAGGTTTAATTTATATTTTTGAACTTGGTTAACGGTTCATGCAATTAAACGGTTACTTTTAAGTATTACTAAGTAGTAGTATTATTAAAGCTATAGTAGAAGTATTTTCAAATAATGATGTAAGTATCATAGTGTAAATAAAGTTTGAAGATATTAAAAAAATATACTTAGAAATAACACTTTCACATAAAAGCACAATTTTACCTTTGAAAGCTGACACACCCTTAACCATAACAAAGACTATTTTAGAAGAAAAAAGGCAAAGCCTATTGTGACTTAACCTAACTATTTACGAACCTGTTGTTCTTTCTTTATGGCATTTGATAGTAGTAAAACTTCTAGCTGTAAAATTGTGTGAATTATAATGATATCATCACAATACAGTGAATCATCAACTGTAATAATAATAATGTTCTCCAGACCGAATTTCGGTCACGGCAGCCAGTTTCAAAGGAGGTTAGCCATCTGCACAGGTCAAGATTATAGTGCCCAAGTGTATGCGCAAGCACAGGTGCACTCTCTATTCACTCTCATAGTCCGATGGGACTGCAAACTGACTCGACTGGAGAGAGATCAGGTGCAGGAACAGAGGCTTTACGTGCTTTCCAAGGCACCTAGGTAAAACACCACCAACTTCCTGACTCTGGGCTACTGCTTCCTGCTACTGAGAATTTTTTGACAGCAACTTGACTTTGACCCGACCCGGGATTCGAACCCGCATTTCGCGTACAACGCATTTACGACAACTAGATCGAAGAAGTAGTTGACTCTAATAGAATGTATATGAACTATTTCCATCTACAAAAAGTAGATTATAATAAGTCTCAGATTTAAATTAGTCTGTTTTAATAAAGAAGTTCCGTGAAAATATGCGAATTAAAATGTAAAGTATGTATGGAATTTGACAGTCGGATTTCACAAAGACTAGCGCCGCGGCCAAGGGATTTATTTCGTGACAAAGACTCTTCTTTAATCCTGATACGATCAATTTTGTAATAAGATCGTTTTTTATAGAATAAGAATAACAAGCAAACACACAGTTCACCTGGTGGTAAGTGGATGTGTGTGTGGCCCATAGACATCTACGTTTACATCTATCTAAGAATCATAACGCAGATTCGTTATCGTTTAGTTCCATGCAACAAATATTTACTAATTTTCACCTATCCATATTATGCAATGTAAATGTAAGCCCTAAACCATTCGAGCTAGGCTTGGGCAATAATCATTTAGAAATGTATAAGTACATGTTTTAAAAATAATATATATTTTTTAATCACAACAAAAGATCGAAAGCGAAAATGATTTTTTAATCGAGTTCAGCATTTATGAAACGTGGTTAGCTGGAGCGTAAGGCGCTTTTCTTTTATTTTATAGTGCATGAGCAATCCAATTTCGATCCTTGCCGTTGCTAGTGAAATTGTTAACCGTAGTTTGAGCAGATTTGGGGAGGTTACAATTAGTCTTTTCTTTGCTCGTCTGTTAGCGATTGCAGGACGTGTGTTATGTATACATATATATTTAATCCAATATATAAAAAATAATTTTGGTTTGTTCGTATTTTATGCGCTGCCATACCGTTTATCAGATGGCGGTAAAACTTTGTTGACTTATTGCTTGCACTTGCGCGAAGGTTATAGGCATAGTATAATTAACTTACAGCAGGTGGCACGCGTATCATTTGAAAGTTATATATCATTTAACTTCAATTAATATATTTTTATTCCTAATTAAACAATATTACCCTGCAAAATTTAAAACTATATTTTCACAATTAGTGTATATGCACATGTAGTATATAATATATGTTTAGCATGCTTCATTTTACTATTGGACGACATGACGAAAAGTTGGATAGATCCTCACGTAGCTGACCTACCCAGGACGTGAAATATTTTACTTTGATGTTCCTGGTGCCCATAGATAATAGAATTGAATTAAATTCTTTATCGTTGAAACAATTTGGTGAAACAAGGTTTTACCTAGAAGTTCGTCCTGGGTTGGTACCACCTTCTTTACCTATTTCTACCGCAAAGCAACAATCCACCGAATACCGTATTTAAAGTTTATCAGTATAATGATAGCTTATGAAATATTTTCATCTTAATCTACAGGGGTGACAACGCATCTGCATTTTGATTCTCTGCATTTTCGTGTCTATAGATTACAGAAGGTACTAACGAGCTGGTAGACTGTTAGTGTTATATCTTATTAGAGATTTAGTGTCCTAGGAGGCGAAAGAAGAAAACTGAAACAGGAGAAGGGCAGCTGCATCTTCCTGATGACAAATCAAAATTATAAAAAAAAAAACTGCGGCTGTCACCGTCGGTCAAGCGCGGCAATCAAGGCAAAATCCCATTATGGGCATCTATGGGACTTTTATAGGCTGTAATAGATAGATGGAGGAATGGAAGTAGGCAGTGATTTGCAGGTGATATGCGTATGCTTATAGTTTAATATAAACATTATTTTGTGCATTTACAATGTAATGTAATTTTTGTTTACTTTTTAACCGACTTCAAAAAGGAGGAAGTACTCAATTCGACTGTATGTTTTTATATGTGTGTTTCCTCATAACCTTTTTCTAGATGAACCGATTTTGATGATTCTTTCTTTATTTCAAATAATGCTGGTGCTTTTCATGTGGTTCCATATAAATTTTATCAAGATCTGACCAGTAGTTTTTGAGTTATCCTTAATAATTTATATTGAAATCGGTTGTACAAAATTTTTTAATTTTACCACTTGTTGTGCATTACTATGCAGCACCTACGTCAAACACTTCATGAGATGATGACACGTGGTAAAGTGCCATAAGCCATTAAATCCGTCCTTAAATATGCTGTCCATGAATTAGAGATTTTGGAGAATAAATAAAGAAATATGCTGTTCGATGAATTAGGGTTTCTTATTTCCAGCACTATGTTTAAATAAAAATCTACTACCGATATCGTTAGGTTGATAATGCCAAATTTGTTGGTTTATAAATTGCTATAATACTTCTTACATTCATGTAAATCATATTAGAAATTTGTCGTAGGAAATTAATAGGAAGAATTTATTTCTGTGAAGTCTTAGTCGCCTTTGTCGTGGTCACGCACAAGTTCTTTTGTTAATGAGTTCCATTTAAGCATTTAATTTTTTATAATAAAATTAAAACTTATAAGCGGTACGGCGTGCACGACACGATAAATACACGCTTTTGTATTACAATGGTGGACGGTCAAAGTGTATCATAACCTCTATGCTATACAAGCCTTAGGCAAAAAGGCTAGCATTTGGAGCACGGTCAAATGGTGCATGTCGGGGGATTCACAGCGTCTAAGTATTGCCGTTGCAACGGATTTATAAAAAGAGGACATCCTTTATTTATAAATCCATGGCACGATAACGTACGCTTTTACGTGGTTTAGCCATGCTTCAGTTGTATTGCTGCAGCACGAATGAGTCGGCTTCGAGTTGAGTTCTAATATTGTTTCAATCGATGATGTCGACAAACGGATATATTTGAGTATCGCTACGTCAAGAACGTCCGGTTGGTGACTGGTTGCGAATGGGTAGCGAGTTGGAGTCTCAGGCGCGATAACATTGAAGTTTAGTCGCTCCGTGAGATCGAATATTACCATACCATTGGGATTGCTTGTACGCGAGTTCCAGGATGAATGCTTACTGTTGAAATTTCCAGCTATTATAACACTGGAGCCTAGATTGAGTAATTCTACAAAGTCTAATTCAACTATGCGTTTGAGTGGCGGTAGATATGACGATACGATCGTGAGTGGTGGATGACCAGAGAGAGCTACCTTACATATAGAAACTTCTATGTTGGTTAACGGGGCAGCGTCGATCGGTACGCAGTGCAAGGACCTTTTGTAGTAGATCAAGGTGCCGCCTCTAGGGCTGGTCAACCTATCATTTCTAACTAAGGTGTAATTTGCGATCTTATGGTCACAATGGCTAGGCTTCAAGAAGGTCTCTTGCACTAGCTTGACGTCTACATCGTGTTTACGCAGGAAGAGCGCGATCTCGTCTTTTTGGTCTCTAAGGCCGTTCGCGTTAAAGAAGGCGACAGTTAGAGAGCGTGGTTTAGTTCTACCTAACGATTATACTGCCATTTTGATTTTTAATTGAAGTAGTTAGGCGCACTGGAAAGACCAGATAGCCCTATGTGCTCAATCGTGGCGTTGAGCTTGTCCTGTGGGTAGTGGCTCCGCATAGTTTGTGGGCCAAAGAGGATAATTCAGCAACGTTAATGTTGCTGATGAAGCCGCAGACTAGAGAGAAGTCAGCAGCGAAGGAAGACGAGCCTTGTGGGGTGGGCTTCGGTTTTGGGGCCTGGGGAAGCGGCACTGGCCGTGGGGCAACAAGTGCTGTAGGCTTTACCCTAGTGTTGGGTTTCGGCGCGGAAGGCGTGGGAGGGTTAGCACCTTGCACGGACACCCCGGCGACTGGGGCGGGCTTGGTGGCGTTTTGAGACGAGGGAGTAGGTAGCAAAGACGGTGCGGGTTTGGGAGCAAGCAGCCGAGAGCGAGACACACTGGCTTGACCCGCGCGCCCGGGACGGCTTCTACCTCCGCGCTGCTTCTTTTACGGCGCTTTGGAACACCCGCGATAGTTCGCTGGGTGTCCCTCTTCGCGGCAATTGACGCAGCTCGGAGGTTCAACCGTCTCGGGCGTGCGGAGGCAGTCAGTGGTGCCGTGGTCACTTAGGCACTTGATGCACCTAGGCCTGGCGTAGCAGTTTCTGGCCGAGTGGCCGTACAGTTGGCATTGGTGGCACTGGCCAACGATGCCCCTATTTCGGGGGGCTTCAACTGCAATCTTCGTAAGGTTGCAGATGCGCCGAACGTTAAAAATCTCCTTGCCTTCCGGAGACAGGTCCAGAATGACAAGGCACAGATCTAAGAAACGCTTTTTATCGGTCTGGTGGTGCATTCTGTGCACCTCTCGGACCGGGAGATTTTGACCTTTGAGGTCGTTTAAGATATGTGCCATTTCAAGCTCCTTGGGAAACCCGCGGACGACTACGCGAAGGTTGCGCAATGTGAAATGTTATTTGCTAGGCGCGCAGGTGATTTGTAATGCTGCGGAATTCCTCAGTCGAGTTCACGAACATGCGGATGCCCTGACCGGCGTTTTGCACCTTTGGTCAATAGATTTTTTTGGAGTCCAACCAGTACGATAGGTTGCTTGGATTTATCTTGGATGATGATGGGTGGCGGCGGCTTTTCCCTACGTTCAGCAGGGGACGCTTTCGCTGTCGTCAAAGAAGCCAAGAAGCACAAAACACACTTTGCACCACAACAAGCGTCCGATACACTTCATAACAACACAGTGAGACTGCTGTCTCCCGGGACAGCGTGCTTCGCGCACCACAGTGAGAACACCAAGGCAGCAACCAAACAAAGAGCACCAAGTAAGGTGGTGTATTACAATAGTTAATCTTGCGCATGAGCTAAGAGAGTGGAGTGACGGGAGTGAACTCGACCGACACGTCCGGAGTCTACAGAGCCCAAGCGCAGAATCCGGTAAAGTGGTAATGGCATCTGCATTTAGATTCTTAATCGAGGCTAGGTGTAGATGTCGATGGGCCATAATATCCACTGACTATCAGGTGGTGTGCTCACTTCTCACCCTTATTTTATAAAAAAAGTTACTACTGACGCCGTCGTGGCAATGCTTCGTGTTATTTCCCATTTTGTTGCTTCTTTTGTGTTCTACAAGGAAAGTATTAAGTTCAATGTAATAATAAGTAAATCAAATAAGTCAAGTTTGTAAACACGATTAAATTAAATATTATTAATATCTTATCATTATGTGTTGTAAAATTATTTATAAAGAATCAACCTTGTATTGGCAGTGTAAGAATATCCACTACCCCATATCGTCCCGTGAAAATGATAAAGAAGTTGGGTAGCAGCGTCTTCCTGACAACATATCAAAATTATCTGACTACCTGATATTTGGATAATTATCTTAATGTTTCAACATCATCATCATCATCATTATTATGACCCTTCAAGACTGTTGGTCAAAAACCTCCCCAAAGAATTAACTAAAAACACGGTCCTAAACTGCAGAAATGCAGGTGGCATTCATTGACTTCCTGCATGCCTTACCAGGTGGTCACTCCATCCAGTAGGGGGCCGTCCTACACTTCGCTTACCGGCACGAGGCTGTCCCTTGAGAACTTTCCCCATTGACTGCCGTTTCTCAATTTTTGGAGGAAAAATATGAAAACTCATCTTTGTGGCGTTATTTAAAATCTGCCAGCTGTGGACTGCTGCGGTCTGAATAAGCTTATTTGACCTTGAATATATATTCAAATTTATTTCTAACATGTACCATGTTGAACATGCTTCAGTATTCCAATATATGATATGTAATTTAAGATGGCGCGTACTAAAAATAAACAAATAACGCAATAAATAGGAACGGAATAGACTGTAAGCTGAGCCAACCGTTCACAAAGTAGTTCGTTCCTCGGGTAATCTGAACCGATCCTATTGTTCAACATTTATTGCTTTAGGATCGAAATTAGAAAAATAAAACTAGTAAATAGGAACTACCAAATTTTATTGATAAATTTATGTCACATGGAAAAACATTTGTATGTTTATTTTGTAACGTTGGATGTTTATTAAAGACTATAATTTTGTAACAATAATAAAAAAGAAAAAACTTTTACTCATATATCTGCTTTATTTTGTTCGAGTCGTAACTTGTAACTTTATTTATATAGAGACTTAATTTTTGGTAGATTTTAATAGTCTAAATAATAATTATAATATCATTTACTATTATTTAAGGTTTAATATTAAGTAATTTCGGTGAAAACTCATGCAAAGTTGTAAAGCGACTAGAAGCCTCGTAGTATTTTTGCGGTATCAGAGTCAGCCGTTTCTGAGAGACGGGTTTGGTTTTCACGGAAATTAATTTAAAGTGATGGAAGGTTGTCCCGTCATTGTTATCTGGACGATGTTGTATGAAATTGTCCTTATACGAACACAGTCCACCTGATGGTAAGTGGATGCTGTGGCCCATAAACCTTATCTCCTTATCTTATCCTCGATTAAGAATCAAAATGCAGATGCGTTGTTACTCCTGAGGACTAAGTTGAAAGGCCTCGTTCCCAGTGACACGAGTCTCTCCAAGTCTCTACACCCACCATACGAAACACAGTTTTACGCTGCTGAGGACAGCTATTAGGTGGTTTTACGCTGGTATTCTGTATTTCAGTAAATGGCATTTATTAATAAAGGGTAGAGGATTGCCGTGTAGTAAGAAGTTTTTTACGTGGTAGAGCCATGCTACAGCTATATTAACAGTATAGTTGTAGCACGAATGGGTCGGCTCGACCGGGGAAGGACTACGCTCTCACAGAATACCAGCGTAAAATAGCAGCTTAATGCTGCTGTGTTTTGTTTGGTGAGTGTAGATAACCGGAGACCCTTTTTACTGGAAAAGAGGCATTCGATCTTAGTCCTCACGGCTGACAACGCATCTGCATTTTATTCGCAAACGAGGATAGATGTAGATGTCCATGTGCCACAGCACAACCACTTACCATCAGGTGGACTGTGTGCTCGCTTGTCACCTTTATCCTATATTAAAAAAAGAGACTCCTTGACAATGGGCAGCAGTACCTTTCTGATTCTGATGACTCAAAATAATAAAATAAACTGCATTTGCCAACCCGTCGGACGAGTATGGCAACTGTGGCAAAATCACAATATGGCGCAATCTATGAGGGAGGCCTATATTCAGCAGTGGAGTTTTATGCGCTATTATGGATGATTGGATGGAATCCTGAAAAAATAATTCCAACTTACTACAGAAAAAAGTAAATGCGGGGACCTAATATTTACTTAGGAAGTTTTCCATTTAAAATCTAATCCAAGTTTCTTTGCCGTTCAGGTTTATTTTTTCTTCACGGTGACCCACTAGGATAACTTCAAAGTTTAAACACTTACAGTACGTAAATCTTATATAATATTTAATGAAAACGACCGCTGAGAGGCACGTGTTCGAATCTTAAACTTAAACCTTATTTACTACTGCTGTTTTCTTTAATTTTTCAAATCTGCTCATCACAGCAAGCGGTACCAATAATTAGGAGGCTCTGAACATAAGTACCACCAATAAAAAAGACTTACTATGTCTTCCCTAAATCATACACTTATGTTGAATTTATTAAAACTGTTGGACAGTTATACTATTAAGTTTTTTACTATTATATCTGCTCCATTATATTATTTACTGCTGCTGCATATTATTTTATGTTTTTCTTCCTTATCAGCCCGCAAAAGTCCACTGCTAAATATGGGCCTCTTCAATTGTATGGATGGAGGATTTGCCTAAATCGTCACGCTTGACAAGTGGAGCGACTATCGCAAATCCAGACGCTTCGCACCTTTGACGCTGTTGCCTGTTGCTGGTCTGGGTATTTTACCTCTGGCTTAAACGACATGGTCATACCACTGTCTATCAGAAGCCATAAGATCTATCTGGCCTATGGGACGAAACCATCACACGGCAAACATGCCTTTTGTCTTAAATTTTGTAAATCGAAAACAGAGCGTCAATTAAGAATGTGGAGCTTATTAAGTTTTGATCTGTCACTCACCTTAATTATATTTTTACTAGCGATACGCCCCGGTTTCGCACGGGTGATTTCTGGATATGGACAACAGCGCTCCTACTTGGTCCAATTGTGAATTTAAACCATCCACCCACTCAATCACGCACAAAAAATACGTGCACGTAAGGAAAACATCACACATTGGAGTAGTACGACATATTCTTTCCTGCCCTAAAATACACTCAGCAATTATGCAGTGGCGGTCTGCGAACAGTAAAGGGCAGTAAAACGTAGGAGGATATTTTACGATTTAATTATATTTAACACTTTTGACCACGGAGAGCCCCTATTATTGCCGAAAGTTTTCGTCTGTAGAAAATGATGTTACATTCTACAGTACCGAAAGTAGCTCTGTTCCTACCATTTCCGGGTTTTTTAAAAGAATGAGTGTGATAAACGAGCAAACAGTCCATCTGATAGTAAGTGAATGCTGTGGCACATTAAACCTCGATTAAGAATCATCTGTAATAAGCTTGTGAAGCGTCGATTAACTAGGAAAATAATCCATCATCTCATTTTCGTTAAATGGGTGTCATAGCAGCCGATTAAGAGAAACGGTAAGGTAATTGGCATTCGAAATATATTGGAATAACTAACTTATTTATAAATATTTTTTTCTAAACGAATAACGTGAAACAGGTCTAAGGCCAGTTTTTTGTAGAACTAAGGATGACAAATGAGCACACAGTTCACCTGATGGTAAGTGGACGCTGTGGTCTATACACCAACATCGATCGTATATTAAAAATAATGCAAATGTGTGATCATGATACATGATGTGTTTTCATCACTGAGAATTAAGGTAGAACGCCTCGTTACCAGTAAATAAGAAATCTGTTTCTCGTTATTAGACAAAGTAGCCTTATGCTACTAACTTACGCTGAAAACCTGTGTGTTTGGTATTATCATCTACAAACTAAGTGTGCTAAGCCAACTGTATATTTTCAAACGCGTGTGCATTAGTAGACTGTTATAGAACAACGATAACTTAACATACTAATGGGTGGGATTATATTTATTATAAAAAATTGAAGTGCATATAAGGGTTCCGTTACCGTTACAGCCTAATAACGCCCACTGCTGAAGATAGGCCTCGCTCATATATTGCCTCACAGAGGGAATATTTGTCATAGTTGCCACGCTTAGCAAGCGGTTTTTATTTTTGCTTTTGCTGCCCATCTGATTTATTTCCTTCTGTCGCCTCTTACGTCACCCACGTTACGATATGGGGTAGTGGATATACGAGTATGCCACTACACGGTCATGTAAGTGTTCCGTGGCATCAGATAATTCAATAAATTATTATTCAATTGTGCAATATATAATTATCAAAAAAATATGCATAAAATTACATGATTTTGATAAAATTCCTTTATAAGTATACGAGTCTGCCGTATAAGAAACGAGCCGTGGTATCTCAGAAGCTAAGCGCTAGACGTAAATTTCACAGTACGCGAGCAAACCGAGTTCGATCCCCACCCGCACATATGAACATGTTAATTGCAATTTTAAGTGCTGGTTTACCTCGTGCTCGGCGTTGAATGAAAACATTGTGAGGAAACCTGCATGTCTGAGAAGTTAAAAAAGAAATTCGCAGACATATAAATAATGTTACGCATTGAGGCAGCGCGGTGGACAGTTACCTTAAAACCCTCTCAGAAATAGAAGAAGGCCTGTGCCCAGGAGAGGGACTAATATACGCTGTAGCTTACTAAACGAGTCTGTATAGCGTAATACGTACATACTTGAGGCCCGGGAGACGTTCTGCCCTTTTCGGTAGGTGGAGTGATGTCTTTCACTCCAAACCCACTCCAAAAAATCCGTACTTTTTACAGTGTAAATATAAAATTTATTTAAAACTCGATCACAGCGTCACTTATTAAGTCCAGATTTTGGCACTAACCGAACATATACTGTGAATATGAGTTATTTTGTTCCATAAATATGGAATTTGATAATAACTTAACAACAGTGCCTATTCGATCCTAGTATAGCTATGAACTATCGTCTCGACCTCAATATGTCGAGACAATGGTTCATAGCTAGGTACATAGGTAAGCGGTAGGCTAATGTTTCGATTTGTTGTTCAGAATATCTTTAATCTGAATTCTGAAATTCAATCATGTATCATAATAACATAACTCTACATACAATAATATACCTTAACTTATTTTATAATCCAATTTTTAATACCGCTGTCAAATACACTTGGTGAATTTCATTAAATTACGACGGGTTTCCAAAGTTTGTTATCGTGATTTATTCAAATGATTTATATTATTCTCCGTACCTTATTGAAAATTGTGTACTGAAATGGTTATCATATAATATCGACAATCCCTTGCGATGCTTTTTAAAATATAATAAATATCGAGATAGTAGCTACTTTAATTTTTTTTATTGCCGTATGATAGCTTATTAAAATAAATCATGTATTTCCTTCTTGTACGTTATAAGAGTTGAATAAGAGAGTTTCTATAAAAGTAATAAAATCTTACGCATCCAATGCGTAAGATGCCCGCAAGTCTAGGTACTCAAGGTAGTCAAGGTACTAAGATTGACAATTATCAATCTGAAGATGGTAGATTCAAAGTATGTCAGCGGTCAGATTTGATTGCGGTGGCGTTGCGAGATGGGTTTTCCACTTCCCTTAAAAATGACCTAGAGGTTGATAGCTGCCACACACGTCACACACGGGAACAGGCGCAGCTTGTGTTGTCTGGTCCGCTGAGGTTCGCAACAATTTTTTTTTATAGAATAAGGACAACTAACGAGAACACAGTCCACCTGATGGTAAGTGGATGCTGCGGCTAATAGACATCTACATTTATCCTCGATTAAGAATCAAAATGCAGTTGCGTTGTCACCTCTGAGGACTAAGATCAAATGCCTTCTTTCCAGTAAAATGGGTCTCCGGTTCTCTACACTCTGACATGCGCAGATGGTCAGTCTATGTTGAGACTGGCCACCGTGACCGAAATTCGGTCTGGAAACATTAATTAATAAAGCACTCGCGTTTGAAAATATACGTTTAGCTTAGCAAACTTACTATGTAGATGGTAGTAATATCCTTAGTGTATTTATAATCAATATATTATGATCAATTTTTATGGGTCTATTCTTTTTCATTTTTGATTAAAAATGTTATATCATTGGCATTTGAAAAATGGCATAAAAGGATACCTGCAATCACATTTTGAAACAAGTAGATTAAAAAAATCACGTTGACGTTTAACAATCATGGATCAATATGGGCCACCGGTGAATCGGAGAGAAGTAGCCATATGCAGGCATTCCTCTGGGTCCTATGCGTACAATAAAACTAGTTGCAGTTGCACTGCTCACTAGATTAAATCTAGTTGCGCGGCTGAATCGACGTCCTGCAAAAATGCCGAATCGTTCAGTATTTTTTTTTGCTGCAAAAAGAGATTTGCCGCGTCAAATTTGCAAAAAGATGGTGACACCTTTCATATAAAAGAAATTTTTAATCAAATGATTGCTATTTACTTTTATTATAGAATTGCGGTGACAAACGAGCACACAGTCCATTTGATGGTAAGTGGATGCTGTGACCCATAGACATCTACACTTATCTTCGATTAATAATCAAAATGCAGATGCGTTGTCACCCCTGAGGACTACGGTGGAATGCCTCGTTTCTAATAAAAAGGGTCTCCGGTTCTCTACACTCACCATAAGAAACACAGTAGCATTAAGCTGCTATTTTACGTTGGTATTCTGTTAGAGCATGGTCCTTCCCCAGTCGAGCCGACCCACTCGTGCTACAAATATAATGTATTTGCAGCGAGGCTCTATCACGTAAAATTTGCTTCTTTCTAAACTTGATAATTACAATAATGACGGTCATATTGTTTCGGATTTGCTTACCAACACAGGCCGCTCCCACTCATACAATATGCAGATCGGTCGAGTAACTGATCCGAGTCTGTATCCGAGTTGTCGCTGTTATCGTGCGGTACTGTTATAATGTAACTATGTGTGAGTGAAATTGTTAGTTTATTGTTTTAAATTGTTATGTGTGAGTTTCGTAGGGACAGACGATTGTTTTTGCGTGCGCAGATTTCTCCCCGCAAAAAATGATAGACAGTTTTGTATCAAAACAGTTGACAACAGAAATTTTGATTTCTTCCGATAAAAAATGAAAAAAATTCATTTCATTTCAAACATTTTCAATAGTCAGTGATCGAATTCCTTTTTCTAGGAGTTCGACTGGTGTGGTACTACCTCTTTTCTATTACTGAGACATGAGCGCACTGATGTGTGTGCACTTTTCGTTCTTGAGGTATTGGAGAGATTCAGGTAGACTTTTCGTTCGTTAGCTTTTTAATAGTTTAATACATTTTTGTATATAAATGGAAGAAGTTCATATCCAGCACTAGGTTTTTATGGGCTAATTTAAGAAACTTTTTCTACATTAATTTTTTCATTTGTAATAATAATAAAGATGCCGGTTATAATAGGTTGTCAGACTGGCTTCTTCTAATAATCAAAGGCACACGAGGCTTGAGTTTTAATACTTCGGAATCGTAAATTTCAAACCGGAAAAAAACTTAATTTAAATTGCAGCTTGCACTTTACTCTTCGCTTTTACGGTTCGCAAACGTTCTTGCTATTAACGTTTTACTTTATAAAACGTAGGGTGATATTAAAAATAACAAAATAAATGGCAGTTAGTTTTATATAGATTTATAAACATACATCGATTTTCTGGTAAGCAGTTTGAAATGTTTGTCCCTAGTAATATAGAGGGATATATATATTAAACACTATTTCGTGGGTGCTTTTTCAGATACATTATCAATAAAAATAAAAATTTATATACTGTTACCTTTACAGCATATGAAAAAAACACTCTTGAACACACGCCTCCCCCATAGGTTACCTTATAGGGGAAATATTTGTCATAGTTGCTACGCTTAGCTTACGGGTTGGCCACCGCAATTTTTTATTTTTTAGTTGTTACTTAATAGTAAGACGCTGCTGCCCATATCCTGGTATGTTTCCCTCTGCCGCCTCCTACGACACCCATGGGACGATATGGGGTAGTGAATATCCTTCCTTACACTGTCACTATAAGGTAGTGTCAATCTATATGGAAACAAATAATTACTAATGAAGGAAAACAGATTTTCACTGTGTTTCTCACACTGCATTAAAACCACCGATATTTCTTGTCTCTGGGTTAAAACCTATCAAGATAAACTTGGAAAGTAAAACATTATCTAAATACAAAATTTTATCCAAATCGTTAGAGCCGTTTCCGAGAAACCAATTTCAATTAAACATGTACTCGTATATACATATGTATGTATATATACAGGTATACACTATATATACATACAACAATAGCTCACTTAAGGTATATAATTTGGAGAATCGCAATATTTCTTGTGCAGTTGCCAATTAGATTGTGTCCTTACATTATCGTTACGCTCGAAAATAGGACAGAGGATGGGCTCGAATCGGATTCATGCATTTTGTAGAGTACGTTGTTTATTACGTCAACTTATTTGTTATTCTCCAAAAGGTAAACATTTACAAATGTGAATACCAAACTGTTTCGTAAATGAAACAACAAAGGTTGGGTGAAATTTATCCAACTAACCAGTGTTACTATATAAAGAAATATATTCATTTCTCCCGTGTGTGATTACCATAAATACATGCGTATAATAGGGTCTGGGTGAAGGGGACATTTTGTGTTAATAATGCGGCCGCTAAGAATAATTGCCTGGAAAATATGTCTCGATTATGATTCGTATCATCGATACACCAACTTCTACAAATGTCATGGTTGGGCTGCATTACTACGGGCCTTCAAATTATTTGTGTAAAATTTGAATCTCAAATTCAGATTTTGAATATTAATTTTTGGTTCGATCTTCGCAGAACGAGCTTAGAGTATCTTAAAGTCTTGCAGTGTTATGTTTGGGTATGGATTTAACATTATTTACTATGGAATCCCAAGCAGATACTAGCAACTAGGCATCTACTCTCGTAAATTATCCTCGGTAAGAATCGATGTTGAGGATTTGTGTATGGCAGGGAACATCTTGTACATATTTACAGCAGACTTCCAGAAGCGTCTGTGATACACATAAGTTAAATAATTTTCATTGATGCGGGGTTTTATCGATCTATTTGTTTGTCCTATGTGAGCTCTCTTGCTCGCTTTCAAAATAAAGCTTGTACACTCTTGCATTTTGTAGTAAAATTCTAATTAAAAGTCAAGCAGTGAATTCAAATAATTCCGACAAGGAGATTATTATAATCACGAAATATAGCACGTTGCACCGTATTACAGCCGAAGCCGTATTATAGTCGTAGTCCATGGGTGTGACACCGTGGTAGAGCTTCGCTCTAGCTATTTTATGGCTGCAGCGTGAAAAGCATGGTACTTCCCCGTTGAAGCCGTACCCAGGCTCCAACGGGGAAGTACCATGCTTTCACAGAATACTGTGTTTCATATGGTGATTGTAGAGAAACGGAGGCCTAGAACCTATTTACTGATAAAGAGGTATTCCGTCTTAGTCCTCAAGAGTCATAATGCATCTACATTTTGATTTTGAATCGGGGATAGATGTAGTTGTATATACTATCAAGTGGACTCATATGTTACCCTTATTATATAAAAAATATCTACATTTTGGTTCTTAATCGAGAACAGTTTGGTTCTTAAACGAGAATAGATGTTGGTATCTACCATACCATGCTACCATGTCTCATGGTGCTTGTTTTTCGCCTTACTTCTATAAAAAAGTAATAATGATCGGCGTCGACTACGCGACCAGAGGTTAGCTTACATCGTGATCAGAGTAATCCATCAATACATCGTGCTTTCTAGGTTCGAAATTCAGCCGGGGAGTTGTGCAAAAGTAATTAGGTATATTATTCACGGGTCGGGTTATGTTATCCCCGCCTTCGTGTCTCTGACACTGACATTCAAATTAACCGTTGATCGCATCGTTTAATGTATTAAATTTGCATTAGTTCGTTAAGACAAGTGAACGGGTTTATATTTTCGTTTAAACTAATGGCTTTCGATCATTTGAATCTAGGCATATTAAATTTTAGTTTTAATGTTTATATGTTGATTTCCTATATTTACGCGAATATTACATTACACACGAAATAAAACTGATTGAATGTTTATTTTGATTTTATAATCTATGGTTAGTCTGTTATTAAAATAAATGTAATTTATTCAAATACTGTTAATACTCCATATTAATAGTACTATTTTGTAAATGACAGACTGACACGCGCAACGCCTTACCATCTGCTTACTTGACTTATTGGTAAACTTTATTGTCGGTACCCACGAGTCAAGCATACTTAGTGAGTGCCTGTAAGCAACTAAACAATTGTTGAGTCTCAAATAGGTACCGAAAATTTCGAAATAAGTCAACTACAGAAACTTACGCTATAATTGGAAATAAATTAATTTTTATTTCATTTGGTTTGATTTAAATAAAAAGATATTAATAAAATAACTTGCCATTTATAAAACAAAAAAACTCCTAACTCCTATAGACTTTTATTAACTTCGAAAGTACTTTATTACAGCGTTCCATTTTCTTCCCTACATTTATTTGCTAAAGCGTTGACTTTAATATTTAAACAGTACTCTTAGGTCCCGATCTTTGTGGGTATAAATAAAAGAAAATAAATGAAAATTCATTTTCGATCGTAATATTAAAACGCTCTTTTCAATTACTTCATAACTTATGCAACTTTCACTGATTTGGCTTTTTTGTTTCCAGACAAAATTGCGGTCAGATTAAAGCGTTCTCGATGCTAAAACACGCTTACACTTCAGTCAATAGTACCGAATTTTATTTACCGATATACATTTCGATTTTCAAATTTTGCAAAATGGCGGCCAGTTCTCTTTTCAAGTCTTTAGATTTTTACTAAACATAGATTATAAGATTATAAATAAAACTTATTTGTGAGTAATATTTACTTTTGCCTTTGGTTCGGCACTCTGTCCTTGGAGGAATCGGCCAGAAACTCAATGGATATTTTTCAAAGTAACATTTTACAATGAAATACATAAATTGTAAAGTGGCATTTAATTTTAGCTTAAAATGAACTTTGTTTTTTTAATGTTTTTCTTTAAAAAAAAACACGTTATTTTGGTCGGCGAATGAGCACGCTTGCAGAGAATTCACGTCCCTTTGTAGTCTGCAATAAAATGAGGGAACAAAACGCTTTGTACAAATGCGGAGGGATGTCAAAAACTGGTTGCGAAGCTGAAAATGCTCCGTAGCAATTTGTCGGTTATTAATTATAACATGACGGAAGCAGGTAATAAGTTTTGTAATTGGTATTTTGTATAAATTTATTTGTGAACGAAAAAGTCATTTTAATAATATTTAAAATTTAAAAAAAAAGTAGAGAAGCAGCCTATAAAGGTTCCACTGTTGGGCACAGGTTTCCTCATATTATTGAGACTTTGATGCATAATGACGGGATATATACCTAACTTAGTAACGTTGTTTTCCTTCTCTGGTGCGCAAGTTGTAAGTTAGCGTATAAAATTTTAATTTACAATTTCAACGGCACCGTTATGGAGTCGAACGTTAGTTACTCGCGTAATATCAAATTTAAAGCTCCGTGTAATATCAAATTTAAATTGTGAATTACTACGGTTCACTTTAATATATTCATAATAACGAAAATAAAGTGAAGTGAGCCCAGCAGTGGAACGTGAATAAGTTTCACTGCTGGGCTCAGATCTCTAATCTTTATGGAAGACTTAGTCTGCCTCGTTTTAGCTTCACATAATATTTAATGCAATATTGCGTGTCTGACATGCAGGTTTCGTCACGATGTATTCCTTTCAATCTTAAGTGTTTTTAAACCACGTGGCCACGTGGTTTAAAAACACTTAAAATTGCAATTAACAATACTAAACTACTCAAATTTCTTTTAATACTAAACAATTGACACAATTGTTTCCAGTTAATCTGTCAAGATTGATATCCTAAAGAAATGGCGTGGAAAGTTATTATTTTTGTGAAATCAACGAGCACTGAATAATTGAATACAAAGTAAATGACGCTGAAAATCCTTTGAATTCTGTAGTATAATAAAGGACCTCAAATGACTGGAGACGCAAATTATTAGATAGTGTTATGAAAAAATCACTTTGAACGGTTTCATGAATACATTGAATACGTTACCAATTATTATTATTATTATTACATTAAAATTTTATATTGGTTCGAATAAACGACCCTTTGTACTAGTTGACTGACATTTCATCTTACTTTTCAGAGTTAATTACGCATCTCCAATTTGATTCTTATTCGAGGTTTAAATGTAGAAAAAAAAATCACTTACCATTAAGAAGTCTGTGTGCTCGTTTGCCACCTTTATTTCTATCAAAAAACGTCTTATACTTAGTATACGTGGTACTAATACATGGTAGAGCCACGCTGCAACTATAATAATTATGATTGTAACAGGAATGGGTCGGATTGACCGGGGTCATAGAATACGTTTCGTATGGTGAGTGTAAAGAACCGGAGACCCTATCTACTGGAAACGAAGCATTCCATCTAAGTCCTTAGGGCTGACAACGCATCAGCATTTTTATTCTTAATCGAGGATAAATTTGGATGTCTATGGGCCACTGCATCACTTACCATTAGGTGGCTGGCTGCTCGTATGTCACTCTTATTCTATTAAAAAAACGTAATTGCCACGCTGAGGAGGCTTTAGACGCTGCTGCATATCGCCGACCCGTGTATTTTAATTAAACTCATACTAACTAACTGCCATCTATTAGTACAAAAATCACATACCGGTGATGTGTACACATGTTCGTTTTAAAATTAATTTTGGTTTAAGTCTAATATTTTAAACAAATGAACTATGTCAAATGAGACGTACTGAATATAAAGACTTCCTTGCTTTAAAACAAAAATAATACAGTGGTTTTATTTAGTTTTTTTATTAAAAATAAAAAAAGTACTAGCAATGCTATTACCATAACTAAAATTCCCTTTAACTACTCCTGGCAAGCTTAAAATGCTTGTGTTAGGAGTGGTTCACGATATAAGTCGAATGGCGGATTCGAACCCACGACCTTTTGAGTTTGCGGACGCTTTTAAGTGTTTTACTATGTTAATGTGGTTTCGTCACTTCCCAACAGCACCGTTATGCTACAATTTACGCTGGCATTCTGTGCGAGCGCAGTTGTACCAGGTCGATCCGACCCATTCTACTCACTCACTCACTACCAAAAGAATATAAAACCGAGAAGAATCAAAGCTTCCTAAGAGAGTTTAAAATTCTTACCTACATTCATAGGGCTGTCACTTGGTTATTGACAACAAAATACCTGGCAAGTGCGAGTCAGGATTCAGCAATGAACACGGACGTATGGACAGATGGACAGGCATTGTAACTGAGGTCCCATAAGTTTTCCGATTTCCAATTTAGGCACGGAACATTAAAAATAGTGTAGGTAGCTTTGAAAGACGAAATGGTTATTATTATATTATTAGCAGTTTGTTTAAAATTAAGTCGGTACCTATATTTTATTATTAGAAATGAAAAAAAATATTAATATCAAGATAATTTATTCAAACCTATATCTATTAGAATTTATAATTATATATTTCTACAAATTTCTAACTCTCGTAGTATATTATTTCGTTATATCGTATGATGAATTCTAAACCTTACTTAAACCAAATGTAACCAAATGGAAACAAATGTTTTTTAAAATAATCTATTGGAAAACAGGGGCACGGCATTTCAAAAGTACAATCATCTACTCGTATATGCTTTAGAATTATATATATTATATTGAAAATGTTCGATTTTTTTTTCCATTAATTCAATAACAAAATTATTGGAAGGAATGGGGAACACAAAAGGGTCAAAATATTACTACCAAATACTATTAAAATCGTAGCAAAGATCATGTACATTACATTAGTTTTTATTTCACTTCAATACATGCAGTATTTCCGAAGTTATAACGACGAGAAATTTAAGCCCTTTTTTGAATTTCAGAGATTATGCGCGCTCACACTATGACGTCACACCCCCGCAGACCGCGACCGCGACACAAACGCGGCGCTAAAATTACGCGGGTCTCGTTTCATTTTCTTTCGATCGTCTTTGTATTCCTATTACATACTTATAGTGTTTGTGCTTGTATTTCAAAGAAATTATATTATCCTCTAAATCCGATTACTCTAAAGTTAAACGTGTAGTGCCAGAATGGAAGAAGGTTTTGTAAAAGGACAGTCGGTCAATCTGCCAAGAGTGGATAGTTTGATGGTGGCACAATATTTCATAAAGAATCAGGATTTTACGGTTGCTGAAATTCGTGGAATAAAGATGAAAAGGTACGTACTTATGTTCTAAGTAAGCATTAGGTACCTACTCTCCTCGGTAAGCATTAGGTTTAAGTTTGAACAAATACCTATGTAGGTATTTGTACAAACTTAAACCTAACTGAAAGTTTGTGTGTTTCATTTAATACTTACCTAATATGGGTGGCGTAAAAATACTAGGTACCTACTCGTAATCCACATCTCGTAGATTTTATGAATATTGTCGATGAAGGTTGTCGATGATTTTATGTGTTTTATTAGTTTAAACTTACAGAAAATGTCAATATTTACCCATACACCATATAACAGGTGTGGGTAAGTCCTACTACCTAGGTATTTACATAATTATCTGTTTTCTAACTAGGCAAATAGGTACCTATTGCTCCTCAACCGACTGTATTGTGCCAATACAGTCGGTTGAGGAGCACTGCACTGCGCTGCTACTAGGTGCTAGGTAGTTGGCAACTTTGGCAAGATACCTATCTATCTAAACAATCAAAGTAGACAGGTAGGTATATTTAGTAGGGCAAGGATAGGTAGAGAAGAAGGATAAGCTTATTACTTACAAAAATACTTACATCGAAATGTAATCGAAATGAAATCTTCACAGCAGTGTGCTTTAGTTTTAGGGCCTATTGAATCGACTCTTTTTACGGCTGTCATCCACTTTTTCCTCATTTTTGGATCCTCAGGCACATAAAAAAAAGAGTTTATCAGGTGTTTTAACTGTTGAATTGAAGCACTGAGGCATAATACAGTATATTTTTTCCATTTTTACCACAGAGAACTTTAAAATTCAGATTTTTACTGCGCAGCGGCGTGCAGACGAGAGCGCGATTGTTGTATGAGCGGGGGTGTGACGTCATCGGCTAGTGAGCGCCCGCCGGCGTTTTTAAAAATCTTCGTTCGGAAACACGCACTTTGATTATTAATATCTCAGCCAATTTTTAAGATATGAAAAAAGTAAAAACACAGTTTTTCTCCTATTATTTTGTAAATTTATTTGGCATGTGAAGTAAAAAACGTTTGTCAGACCCATTATTTGAAATCCACTGTACATTTAATGAAAGGACGTTTACGTCCGCGTCATCGTGTCGCTGCCAGTGGCACACCTTAACTTTGTCTGCTCACTTAGCGGACTCAAACCGGTTTGTACCCTAGCGGGCGCCGATGCACGCCCCCCACGCCTTGTCGGTGACAAGTCACGCACACATAGCTGTGCGTGTAGTTGTGTTCTTGCGCACGGCCGTAATATGAAGCTTTCATTCTGCTCGATTTTATATTATTGTGGTCACTACAGCCCACCACAAGTCCATAAAGTATGCTCCCGTGCCACCAGTATCTATCGACTGCCTGAGGGTTCGCTAAACACTGCGCTTGCTAGTTTGAGGCTGCCACTCGAACTCTTCTCCATCAGTTATCGGTTCTTCGAGCTATATGGTCGGCCCATTGCCACTTCAGGATACTGATTCATTGCGCTATGTCAGTTACTCATATTCTGCGGATATCCTCATTACGGATTTTATCACACAGAATAGAATAGAATAGAATATTTTTTTATTCCAAAGAAATTCTAAATAAATGTGTTTCAAAATAATTTTATACTTTTACCACGGATAATTTTTATTTATTTATTAATTCATAATTGTAACAAATTCTTGTATAAAAGGCAAGCATTTTCTATCAGCTCACCTCGGGAAGAACAGAGATTGAGTTATGGGCAGTTAGGTTGTCATGATGAAATTAAATGAATGCTAACAGTATATATTACGCAATGTTCGTACTGAATAGATGGTAGTTTACATATATTAACTTTTGACAGCAACCGGCGACTACCAATGACGATAGACTGGCATTTATTGAGATTTACCGTTATACCAAAGCGCTGTTACCAGTCTGAAATGCCTTGTAAATCACGATTAATAGGTGCTATGATGTGTTAAACTTAGGTAGTTAAATAAATTAGTATTTTTAGAGTGTCACAGAAAAGTAGCTTTACTAAATTAGAATTACAAGCGGTCTCGGCAAGGTCGGAGTTAGAGGCCTACGCCTCACTAACGCTGGAGTCTGCACCTATAGAACACGGTTGGTAGTGGAGGTAGGTACCGTTCCTGAGTAAAAATATCTTAGCAGCCCGGCGTAGATGGTCTGGGCCGTGGAGCGCAGGACGGCTAGTCAAGTCCGGCGGCTTAGGTAGTGTGGCGGCTGTCGACTGATACCTCGCTATACCCTCGGTAGCAAGGGTAAGGAGCCATGGGGTTCCAGCAGTCACCACCTGTCGGAGGTAGGACTCTGGTAGTAGAACTCCAAGTTGCGATTGACAATTTTAACAACAATTTTATGTAATATTTGAAAACGATTTTACGTAATTGTTTGAAGCAAAGTAAAATGGAATGACTGGGTATTCTGGCTGGCTAGGTATATAACCTACGATCAGAGACTAGGGTTGAACAGTTTACCGATTGCATGAAGTTTAATAGATTAAATTAGTTCGTACTATACTCTAGATGAGCTATAATGAATGTTCGGTAGATCCAAATAAGTGAATGATTTTAGAATACACAGTAATTTACTTGTATTTTAATTAATAATATTAAATATTTTTAATAACAATATTTAATATTATAAACAGCAATATTAAAGTCTCGGATTGGGGGCGACTATATCTAGTCCAGTTCAATCCCCAGAAGACACAAGTTTGCGCGTTTACCGCTAAAAGGAACCCCTTTGTCGTATCTCCTCAGTTTCAAGGCACTCCCCTTGTTGCCTCAGCCAGTATCGGAATCCTCGGCGTTGACATATCGAGTGACGTGCAGTCTCGTGGTCACTTGGAAGAGAAGGCCAAATTAGCCTCTAAAAAGCTTGGCGTGCTCAGTAGAGCGGGGCAGTATTTCATGCCGGCACACCGCCTGCAACTTTACAAGGCGCAGGTTCGACCTCACTTGGAATACTGTTCCCATCTCTGGGCAGGGGCTCCCCAGTCCCAGCTCCTTCCACTTGACCGCATTCAGCGCAGAGCGGATCGAATCGTCGACGACCGAGTTCTTTCCGATCGGCTTGACTCACTAGCACTGCGTAGAGATGTTGCATCTCTTTGCGTATTTTATCGCATGTACCACGAGGAGTGCTCTGAGGAATTGTTCGGACTAATTCCAGCCGCTCAATTTCACCATCGCACATCGCGACAAAACTCGCGATACCATCCATACCATCTGGATGATTGGCGGTCCACCACTGTGCGATTTAGAAGATGTTTTCCTCGCACAACTCCCTTGTGGAACCGATTACCACCAGCGATTTTTCCGGACCGATACGACTTAGGGACCTTCAAGAAAAGAGCCTACTCCTTTTTAAAAGGCCGGCAACGCATCTGCAATTCCCCTGGTGTTGCAGTTGTTCATGGACGGCGGTAGTCACTTAACATCAGGTGAACCGCATGCTCGTTTGCCCCCCTCTCCTATAAAAAAAAAATTATAAATAGCATACAACCGCTACAGTGCGATGGTAGTGTCAATTTTAGCCAGCCAGAAATTCCGAGCTTTTATACGAGGGCTGCCTCCATTCCTCATTGATTGTCTTTGGCCGTTTGAACATGATCTTTTCAAAAATGGTTAGGTTTCTTTCAGTGAGCTCGTGTGGTACCCAAATATCGAGCTTTATTGTATAGCCAGACTTTTAAAAATGTGTCAAAACTATTTTGTGGTCAATCCTCGATTTCTCGGCTATGTCGTAAATACTAATATGCCGATCATGGTCCACTTTTTCAAAAATGGCATCGACTTTATCCGTATGAGCGCGGCCAGAGCGAGCTGCATCTTTGATATCAAAATTCGCGGACTGAAAACGCTTGAACCAACTTTGTGCTACTCTTACTGACACTGTTCATAAACGTCACAAATTTTTTTCGTGCCTTGACTCGTATTTTTCCCTCTTTAGTAATAAAACTTCATAATGTATCGAATTTCTTCGTTATATTCACTCATTTTGGCGGAAAGAAAAACAATTTAAAAATGGCGGGAAAGTGTTTTTTACTTTTTATTTTTATTTTTCTTAATGTCCTATAATGTATTGATATTAAAACCAGCCAGATACAAACAGAACAACCAAAGAGATGTTTCTTCAATTTATACAAACAAAATACGAATAATCTTTTTCCTCAACCTATTATACATAACGGCTCGGTTACCCAGTGTCTAAGCGTTTGTTTTCGGCACTGTAGGCCGCAGGTTTGGATCCCTTGCGGAACAAGTATTTGTATGGCCTACAAATGGATTGTACCGGGTTTGTGTGTTTGGACATGTGCAATTTGTGTTTGTAAAAAATAAATACAAATAATTTTGTTTACAACAATTCCAAACTAATATCATTTCAAAAAGTAATTATCAGACATTTATTGTGATTGTGATGCGATTCTGAAAGTCCTTCCAATTGCGGAAGAGGCCCATATTTCTCAGGGAACTGTTTACGGGCTGATCCTAACAATTAAAGCTATACCTTTTATGTATTGTACTGTAGATGTGCCTTTGTAAGCAATCTTGTCGATAATACTAAATAATAGACGAAAAGTTTAAAGTACATCGCCAAAATATATATAAAAATAAAATAATGTAAAGGCCCTAACCCCACGTATTACGAAGTTTTATATGAATGGAATAGCTTTGCCATCCGGTCTATTATTGAATGTACATTGAAATATTTGTTCCCAAGTTTTGTGTTGCGCCATCAAAAATGCAAGCAAAAGTCGACAGTGTATAGCGGAAACTTCAGATCTACAAACTGTTTAGATTTATAGCACCGATGTTGAAAGTAAGTTTTGATACCGATGCCGGTTTCTTTAATATAACATTGTAAATCGTTTTGCTCTTTCGAGGTAATTTATGATACATGATTTATTTATCATTGTTTGATTTGGGTATACACTTCGGGGGCTTAAAAGCTTTTATTGCGATAAATACGTTCTTTTACCATCACGGGTTGAAGTCCAGATTTGTTGGTTAATTTTGAAGCATGAAATTGCTATACTGATTGGTGAATGGAAATAGCATCCTTAAGTTGCATTTTTGACAGTGGTAGAGCCACGCTGCTGCTTCTGCTATAGCACGGATGGGCCGGCTCGAACCTGGGCAGTACCACGACCTCACAGAATACCAACGTAAAGTAGAAGCTTTGCTTCTGCGTTTCCCTCACTGAGCATCCACGGTCAAGCTACCCTCTTCTTCCCAAGCTGGGTGATCAGGCTTCCCCGCTTATTCTAGGGGTCATAATCTCGCTCTATACTAACACTGCACGGGGCAAACAGAGCGATAAAACCATGGCGACCCCTGCCACGCTATCCGTGGAATTCTGCAACATGAGGGGAAGGTCTCTAGATGGTAGTGGGCGGCGTTAAGGTTCACTCGAACCTTAACGCCGCCCACTACCATCTAGAGACGGTGAAGCCGGCCTTGCCCTTTTTGAACGAGACGCAGGTGTCCTCTCCGGCTGATACTTCTTACCTGTCCTGCCGGGGGTACAAATTAGAACACTTCTTTGTGCCCCGGGCTGGAGTTTGCATATACGTCAGAGAGGATATCTGTTCTCGACGCCTCGGCAGTCTTGAAGGTATGGACCTGTCCATCATTTGGATGCGCGTAGACAGCGACGACCATCCCCGCGTCTACGGGTGCCTGTATAGGTCCCATAGCGGTAATGACGACACAGACCGACTCATCAACCACGTCCAAATTGCTACAGATTTCTTGCTACAACAGATTCCATCCGTAGAGATCGTGATACTTGGCGATTTCAACGCCCACTACGCCGAATGGCTCGGTTCACGTTTAACCGATCATGCGGGGAGATCTGTTTATGACTTTGCCTTGGCATATGGTCTGACACAACTGGTTACTTCGCCTACGCAGATTCCGGATGTGAAGGATCATACACCTTCCCTGTTGGACCTTCTGCTGACCTCTCATCCGGATGGATATCAGGGTTCCGTCGATGGATATCAGGTTTCCGTTATCAGGTTCTCGGCTCTTCGGACCATTGTCTGATCCGGAGTGTGGTGCGACCCACACTTCCCTCGTGGTTGCGTTCTGCAGGCTGCCGCAGTGTTTGACATTACAGGTCGGTAGATTGGGACGGAATGCGGTCTTTCTTTGCATCCTACCCATGGGGGCGGGTTTGCTTCTCGGCGATGATCCCAGCGCTGTTGCTGACTCTATCACTGATGTGGTGCTATAGGGAATGGAACTATATATTCCATCATCTGTGGTACCCATCGGAGGCAGATCTCAGCCTTAGTTTGGTCGCTCCTGTAAGACTGCATTACGCAGTAAGCAGGAGTGTTATCAGGCCTGGGCTGAGGCTTCGGCGGCTCGGAATGTAAGCACCAGCATGCTTAAAAAGAAGTATAACTTCACCTCCAGGTCCTTCAAAAGAGTTATTGCCAAGGCAAAGTATGAGCACATTGGCAGAATTGGCGAGAAATTAGTTCGCCTCCCTTCGGGAAACCGTGCATTCTGATCTCTCGCCAAGGCTGTTCAAGGGAATTTCTTTAAGCCATCACTACCATCTCTGCACAGGGAGGACGACTCACTGGCCCACGCCGCAAAAGAGAAAGCCGACCTTTTAGGCTCCCTTTTGCGTCCAACTCGACTCTCGATGACGGGGAGAACACACCGCCGACCATCCCGCAGTGTGCGTGCTCTATGCCTGATGTGCGATATACACAGTGCTCAGTACGCAAAGCACTTCTCTCCCTGGACATCCACAAGTCGAGTGGACCTGACGGAATTCCGCCAATTGTTCTGAGGACGTGCGCTCCAGAGTTGGCACCGGTTCTAACGCGTCTTTTCTGCTACTCCTACTCCCTAGGCGTAGTCCCGAAATTTTGGAAGACAGCTTTCGTGCACCCGATCCCTAAAAAAGGTAACCGCTCTGATCCGTCCAACTACAGGCCTATCGCCATCACCTTCTTGTTCTCGAAAATGATGGAGTCCATTATTAACTCTCATCCGGTACCTTGAGGAGCACCAGCTAATTAGTGACCGCCAATACGTTTTACGTCGGGGTCGCTCAGCTGGTGATCTTCTTGTTTACCTAACACATAGATGGGCGCAGGCGATCGAGTCCAAGGGGGAGGCATTGTCCGTTAGTTTGGACATAGCGAAGGCCTTCGATCGGGTCTGACACAAATCGCTTCTTTCGAAGCTTCCTTCCTATGGGCTTTCCGAGAAATTGTGCAATTGGATCACCAGTTTTCTGGCTGATCGGAGCATCAAGGTCGTAGTAGACGGTGCATGCTCCGATTACAAGCCAATTAATGCTGGTGTACCACAAGGCTGCGTGCTATCACCAACGCTGTTTCTTTTGCATATCAATGATATGTTGCAAACCGGTAACATTCATTGCTATGCGGATGACAGCACTGGCGATGCTCTATACACCGGCCGTCCCAATATTTCTCGGGAAAACGTCGTCGAGTACCGGAACAAACTTGTGGCTGAAGTCGAGTCTTTGCTGAACAAAGTCTCGGATTGGGACAACTAAATCTAGTCCAGTTTGATCCTCAGAAGACACAAGTTGCGCATTTACCGCTAAAAAGAACCCCTTTGTCGTATGTCCTCAGTTTCAAGGCACTCCCCTTGTTGCCTCAGCCAGTATCGGAATCCTCGGCGTCGACATATCGAGTGACGTGCAGTTTCGTGGTCACTTGGAAGAGAAAGCCAAATTAGCCTCTAAAAAACTTGGCGTGTTCAGCAGAGCGGGACAGTATTTACAAGGCGCAGGTTCGACCTCACATGGAATACTGTTCCCATCTCTGGGCTGGGGCTCCCCAGTGCCAGCTCCTTCCACTTGACCGCATCCAGCGCAAAGCGGCTCGAATCATCGACGACCAAGTCCTTTCCGATCGGCTCCATTCACTGGCGCTGCGAAGAGATGTTGCATCCCTTTGCATTTGATTAATCCCAGCCGCCAAATTTCACGAACGCACATCGCGACAAAACTCCCGATACCATCCACATCATCTGGATGCTTGGCGGTTCACCACTGTACGTTTCACTAGGAGTTTTCTTCCGCGTACGACTTCTCTGTGGAATGGTTTACCACCGGCGATTTTTCCGGACCGATACGACTTAGGGACCTTCAAGAAAAGAGCTTACTCCTTTTTAAAAGGCCGGCAACGCACCTGCAATTCCCCTGGTGTTGCAGTTGTTCATGGGCGGCGGTAGTCACTTACCATCAGGTGAGCTGTGTGCACGTTTGCCGCCTCTCCTATAAAAAAATTTTCTTCTTTTTTTTCTTTCACGTAGCTCACAATTAATTTCCCATTTCTTTCTGATATTTAAATTACTTTCAAAACGTATTTATTTTCATTACAATAAAAGTAATATAGTATTTACAGTTTAAACATTGTGTTGTATGCATACACTGGAATTAAGAAAAAGTAGATTAAATAAATTTTCCCGTTGATTAATCTGTTATCTTTAGATAATAAAATTTTTAGTGATTGGATTTTTAGGTAAATAATACGATTTAATAGAGAGAAAGAAAATAAATTTTCGCAAAGCTCTTTCAGATGATTCGATCAGGGCAGAACGAGAGGATAAAGGGAACGTAGCCCTCTTGGAAATAGCTTTACTCAATATTTAATTCCACAGCGGCTTCCAAAACGTATTAGCCTTACCTGATACCTTAATGCATTTTATTTACGATCGCGTTAGGCTCGTTACACATGATACTACTGTATTAAAGAAGGAAACATGATTATAGGAATGTAAAGAATGCGAACGTTTTATTAGGATTTATTTTTCTTGATCTCTTGGTATATTAAATTTTATTGGAATATTGAATATCTCTAGAATGTAATAATGTTTTTTTTTATATACTATCCTACTTCCTACTAATATTATAAACGTGAAAGTTTGTGAGGATGTATGGATGTTTGTTACTCTTCCCCGCAAAAACTACTGATTGTATTTTAATGAAACTACAATAATATAGCTCATACATCAGATCAACACATAGGCTATAATTGATAAAGATATTATGTAAATTGGTCAAAATATAACGATGTGTTAAGTAAGTCGGAAAAAATCTGCCATCTGAAAGCAATTTTGGCGTGCGGTGAAAAAACTGTAAGAGTTACACAAATATAATGTATGGTGGAATTGTTTCTCCTAAATAGTTCTGCAAAAAAATCCACGACAGTATATATCTATCTTTTATGTGTAAGCCATTATTACCAAAATAGTGAACCATAAATACAATAAAATTTGATACTTTATTTCCAATGCACATTTTGCAGTAACAAATGGATTTTATCAAAATAAATATTTTAATCGCTTCTGATGTTCAAAGTAGATAAACTTTGTCTTTTAAACTACGTAATTTGGTAAAATATTTTAAAAGTAATGACGATATAAAATTGTGCGGTCCGGAGCGCGTAGGGCGGTCGGGCGTACTGCGGGCGAGGTGGGGGAAAACATCGCCCATCGCTGCGTGAGCAAATGTACCTCTTCACGCTTAAACCGCTGAACCGATTTAGATGAAATTTGGTATCGAGATAGTTTAAGTCCCGGGGAAGGAAATAGGATAGCTTTGATCACGGAAATCATCTCTAAAGAGGGTGATGGAATTTACTATGAAAGTGCGATTGTTGTTGAATCATCTATGGTTTAAAGTGTAATATCTACGCGTATGAAGTTGCGGGCAAAAACTAGTATATTATATATTTATTATTATATAGAAAGTACAACAGGCGGTCTTATCGCTGTGGAAGCTACTTTTTCCAGACAAATTTTTTGCGCAAAGAACTATTGTTTACAACGAATTGCGAATGGGGAAGGTGTACATAAATTTGACAATTAAGTAAAAGAAAAAAATATAAAACACAAGATTTTTGAAGGAAAAAAGGGACTGAGCAGTCGAATATATGAAGGAAAGGAGTTCCATAACCGTACAGGTTTAGGCTGGCAACATAATCCATTGGGACGATCATTTCATTTTGAAAGCTGTCACTTAAGGCAGGAGGATAGGCTAATATACATATAGCCCATCCTCTAATCTAGGAGCTAATATACTAATCTAGGAGGATGGGCTTGCAATCCTTCGGCCAGGGCGAGCCCTGACCGGGTACTCCAATATATCCGTCTTGAAAGCACGTAGCCTTAAGTTGCTAAATAGCATTTAGTTTTGCCTGTGATAGAAACAATTGTTCTTCCATACAGTATATTTTAGTGATTTCGTGAGTATTTCAGCTTTAGTAATATTTTAGTACTACAAAGGCATCTGTATATGATATCAGTTAATGGTTTGGTGTCATAAGATAATGCGACTAGGGGAGTGCCGACGTCATAATTTTTTAATCCTATTTCGGTGAGATTTAATCCGATTTTGTAACATTTCATATTTTGTTTAACATTTAATAGCTTTATTGACATTATCATTTTTCTTTTTAGCTTTCGTATTTAGTATTTTATAAGGAAACTAAGTAACTTAAGTAATTTAAATAGGAATACAAAGAGCTACTATTAAATAACTACGAAATGTGAAAGGTTATGTTATTTCTTTTCATAAAAATGTGGGTGTCTTCAAGACAAGAGCAAATAGGTTTTTGTTAAGCTAAGTCACTTATACGTGGTAGAGTCACGCTGTAGTATATATTAAGGTTGTAGCAAGAATGGGTTGGCTTGACTAGGAAATGACCACACTTTCACTGAATACCAGTGTAAAATACCTGCCCAATGCTGCCGTATTTTTTATAGTGAGTGAAGAATCAGAGACCCTTTTTACTGGAAACGAGGCATTTCATCTTAGTCCTCAGGGGTGACAACGCATCAGAGTGATTGTATTGCCATCTGTGGACTATATGTAAGCTTGTTTTCATGATAATTTCGTAAATATAACAACAAAATAAAATATCATAAAGGATACCTTCTAGACCTCGAATCATATGGTCGTAGCAAGCATCTTAAAATAAATTATGAGTAGTGATTGTAAGAAAAGAATAGCGACAAAGAATAAAAAAATGGCATTTAATTTATTTTATTCCCTTGAATCAATTTACAATTGTTTTCGTGTACGTGTACAAAGTACGGTAAAGATGTTATTTAGAATGGAGGTTGATAGTCAAAATGTCAGTCTATATCTGTTCTTACTTATGTTAATCTCTATATTCGTAATTTGCACAGTTATCAAAAAGTATATATATCATGGCAGTTACTTTTACCTTTGCTTATCTGAACTCTTATTAGTAAAAAAAATGTTTCATACTCAATTATTCATTTCTTTAAAGAATAAAGGTAACAAACGAGCAAACAGTCCACCTGATGGTAGGTGGATGCCGTGGCTGATTGATCTTTTCTCGATTAAGTCTATAAAAGTCCACTGCTGAACATAGGTCTCTCTAATAAATTGCCTCATTGGAGGTTTTTGCCACAGTTACCACGCTTGGCAGGCGGGTCGGCAACCACAGTTTTTTCCTATCAGATAGATACCGCCGCTCATCTTCTGTTTTTGTTTACCTCTGTCGCCTCTTACTAAACTCACGGGGCGTGATAGGGTAGTGGATACTACACGGTTAAAACATAGGTACAGGAGCATGAATAAGCTGCGAGTGCGTAGTCGACCGGGAAGCTGGTATTCTGTGAGTGCGTAGTCGACCGGGAAGCTGGTATTCTGTGAGAGCGTATTCGACCGGGAAGCTGGTATTCTGTGAGAGCGTAGTCGACCGGGAAGCTGGTATTCTGTGAGGGCGTACTCGACCGGAAAGGACTACGCTCTCATAGAATACCAGCCATTCTAGATTCAGCCATAACATTCTTGCAGCTATAACACGTAAAGTCACTAGTTTCGTCACGTTATATGTCAGTCTTTACTAGTTCTCTTTACATTCATTAGTACAATAATGCTGTTTATTAATTCGTCATTATTATCATCAGAGTTTTTAACTATTATATGTCAGTGCTTGAACTATGATGTTCTATCTGATGTTAGGCGGTAAAAATAATTTTTATCCACTGCGCTGTCCACAAAGGTCTAATTTAGTTAGTTTTTAGTTAGTTGAAATGCTTTTGTTGGATCGAGTAGGATGTCTGGCATGTATGACATATTTAACTTAACAAAAAATATTGTTATAAATTACGGAGTATGACAAACTTTACTCTGGCTTCTATAACAATTTTGTACTGGAACGAAACAGAGAAGATTAGCATTCCACGCTAAATGCACCGCCCCGCTTCACGCTTTAAGCCGCGCATCGATTACGCGCTCCTGGCGCGCGCGCCATGAATGACCGCGCCGACCAGTGCGTTCCGCGGAACGCGTTCCAAATGTTCGAAGTGTATCAAGTAAGCGCACCTGGAGCGCGCGGCAGCCTTTCAGTGTTTGACCGTTCAACATGGATGTCGGTCGTGTACGAACAGCTGCCGCTTTCATAGGTCCGTGCATCTTCTCTGAGCGCTTTATTATGATAAAAACTACTTTTGCTATTCCACAGTAGTTATTTTGAACCATATAATTTTATCAATTTACGGCAACTCTGGTTATCCATAGCTCGGAACGCAACGAACACATGAATGATGAAAACAACCGTCCTAACTGGCGCGCGCGCCAAAACTTAAATACTTTGATACGCGGTAAAAAACCGACACTAGATGGAACGGCCCTCTCCACGTTTGAGCGTTCCAACGAACAATTTGGCGCGTGTTCCAAGGCGGTATCCATTTCGTGCGGCTGGAACGCGCGCCAATGTTCGACCTGTAGAAGCGCATAATCGATACGCGGCTTTACGGTCATTGAGTTTCGTCACTTAACATATAGTTATTCTGCACATTAGTCAGTCGTCTAAGTAGAACTTATACCATATTGAGTAATAATTTATTCTCTTTTCGCGTGTTTTACTACCATAACATTATTTTATGCAATGGGCACGGTTAATGTGGAAACGATATACGAAAAAATTTATTCATAAAACATACTTTTACTTATGTTTCTGTGCTCTTTAAGACACTTTTAAAATACTACAACTGTAGTATTCTTTTCGTTTAATTTATTCATCTTACGTTACAGATACAGAAATCTATCTGTTATGTGTGAAAGTCGAAATGATGATTTGTCGATTGATTTGCCTCGTTTAGGAGGCAAATTGGCCAATATTCCTCCTATGAGGCAATTTATGAGGGAGGCCAGTGTTCAGCAGTGGACTTTTCATAAGCTGTAACGGTAACGGTAACCGAGATGTTAGAATATTATACATCGGGAGCCATTAGATCTTTCTGACATTTCACATAGTCGCCCATAGTCATATGATTAGCTATTTGGTACTACTCTACTGATGTTTTAGTAATAAATCCTTCTCCTTCAAGACAAACGAGCTTACTGTTCACTTGATTGGCAAGTGATTACTACAATCCAGGGACACCTGTTTCACTATTGTGTTCGCAGCTTGGGAAGTGGTCAATGCTTCAAGTGGGTAGTATGAAGCTTGTTTTAAATAGGTATGTATAGTCGTATGGAAACGTTGAAAGGGGGATTTATGCATAGGGTCGACGGTGCAGCTTAGTTGCCAATGCGTTTTAAATGCCGACGGGTGCAATCTGTGTGTGTACGGGCAAGTGACCACGAGGCGAACGATATGCTGTCACACTAGCAACTAACTTTAAATAAAGAAGATTGCACTTCACTCTATCTCACTATCTCTCCTCATCTCAGATGGGGTTCTACGTTCTTCTTCTAACAACAAAATCTGTATTCCTGTTCACTTCACCGAGTTCTATGGTAACTCCTTTACAGTTCAGGCTACACGTCTTTGGAACTCCTTGCCCGATGACATCAGAAAAGCTCCTAATAAGTACGCTTTTAAAAAGTTGGTACGTAATCATTTATAAAGACAACGCTTCTTACATAAATCATCCATGTCATATATATTGATAAACAGACGTATTTTTTCATAGTTATTTGTATGTACTAATTATATTTGTATATGTGTATATATGTATGTATATATTTGCATAACTGTATTTATAAGTTATATTTTTATAGTTTATTTATTAGTTAAATGTGTACATTACGTAGTTAGTTATCATTTTTATTTATTTATTTTTTATTCTATATTGCCACACCTACGTCAAATTCTCACCACTCCATGAGTTGACTGGTAGAGAATGCTCCAAGGCATTAAGTCTGCCCTTTGTATTCTTAGGTTTTAAGGAGTGCTTTAAAGAATAAATATACAAATAAATAAAAATAAATACATGTGTAACTTGATAACAACTGTCTCAGATACTCTTCAAACTGTAAGATGACAGTGAAAGCAACTACCTGAAGAAGTGCTTTCCTTTTTTTTAATTAGGAATCTTGACAGCATTTTTTACAAATCCTACTTAAAAGTCTATATTCCGATAGCCAATAAACAGTTTCACAACATGGTGCAACAAAAGAGTGGAGTATTGGGTTCTATATCCCCTCATATGTTAATGAACAATGATATCTTTTTAATTTTGTATATCAGCTATATATAAAATTTTTACGCATCGATTCGTTATGAATTAAGCTATTTAATTCTACTTTATAAATATAAAATTTTATATTTATAATATTATCAATCTCTATCAAAATTGTGTGACGTAATTTTGCCGATTTCTTGTACATAAGGGTAAGGATTATGATATTAAACCATTATATAAAAAGGTATTTGTTTTATTTGCATAACAATACAACATTATATCAAAAGAGATTAAAAAATCACACCCCTAAGTACATTTTTTTCATACAACAAACTTTTTAATATCTACCTCCTTTTACGCGGCAAAACAAAAACAGGTTAAAACAATCGAAAACATTCAATTCGAAAACGTTTGAAAACGTTACATTACGGCCTTGTCTTTAATTCAAAGATTAAAAATGCGTTTAGTTTTTAATTTAATAGCGAATCGTTATTCCTTGCCAAAAAGCCCTCACGGGGTCAGCTGACACACGGGCATGCATAGCTAGGGCAGTTTATAGGGCTTTTTCTAAACAAAAATAAAATATCTCATCAAGTGTCATAGCACTCCTAGCGGGTCAACTAAGTAGCAACTAGGCAGCAATAGTCAACCCGCTAGGAGTGCCATGACACTTGATGAGATATTTTATTTTTGTTTAGTTTTATTTTTAGATTGGTAGCTATTCTAGCAATAAAATAAATATAACACAACAAATTAATATATATATATATATATATATATATATATATATATATACATATAAAACGGTGCCATACCATAAACAACAAATACCTCACCATAATGGATTCCTGTGTATTTCATTTGAAGTAGTCTATTTTACAAAAGATGATGATGTTATTATGTATACATTTATATGTTTAACACGTGTGTTTTCATACTATATATAAAAACTTTTAAGAAATATTTTTTAAGTTTTCATTTCTATAACAATGTAGAAAATTATATATTTATTGTACGATATATAAAAATGTCGACATCTAAACACATTTCCTACAACAATACGTTACCGAGAAATTTGTCTGAATTCCTTTGGGTAACGCCCGCACACGATAAACGAAACAAGTGAAAGAAATAGACTGATCACAGTAAAGTTGTTTTAGGGTGTTTTAAGGAGCTTCTCGAGTTACATTGTGATGTAATTTAATTTCGAAGAAGCCGCTGAATAAATTTTGTATGCCTTACAAAACCCAATAAATAAAAGTATAAATAAATAATTGAAAGAATGCTGTTTTTTATACTTTATTCTTACACCGTGTAGTGATGACAGAGGGAAATAAATCAGGGAATGGGCAGCAGCGTCCTCCTAATAACGACTAAAAATAAAAATAAACTGCGGTTGCCAACTCGGTTGCCAAGCGTGACAACTTTTGTATCTTTTTTTTTTGTTTAAAAAACGTTACCTCCACACTAGGATTTTCTCCTGTATCGTGGGGCAGTTTACAAACATAAATTGCACAAGGACAAACATCCAGACCCGGAACAATTATTTGTAGACCATACAAATACTCGTTCCGTGCGGGATACGAACCCGCGGCCCTTAGCGCAGCAACTCAATTGATAAGCCACTACGCCACGGAGCCGTCAACTATGGCAAATATACCCTCTATGAGGCAATCTATGGGGGAGGCCTATGTTCAGCAGTGGACTTTAATAGGCCGTAACAGTTATTCTTTATAGACAGTCTGGCATGTAGGGGCAATACGTCTATTCATTACAGTCTATAGATTCACACATAGCGAGGATATTTGCCATAGTTAACACGCTTGGCAGTCGGGTTGGGAATCGCAGTTTTATTTTATTATTATTAAGTTGTTATCAGTATTAAGTATTGGCGGTGTAAGAATATCCACTAGCCTATATCATCCCGTGGGTGTCGTAAGAGGCGACAGAGGAAACGAATCAGGAAATGGCCAGCAGCGTCCTCCTAATAACGACTAAAAATAAAAAAGATGTCGTTGCCTTTGATAGGCTATAACGGTAATGGTAAGTTGTTATCACGAAGATACTGCTGCCCATCTCCTGTTTCGGTTTCTCTGTCTCGCCTCTTACGACACTTACGGGATGACTTAGGGTAGTGGATTCTCTTTTGCCAATACACGGCACGAGGCATTAAGCACCAGGGTAAGCGTGTACTTTAAAATTGCATAATTACGAGCAATCAGCCCCCTCATGAGCAACGACACTAATAAACGGCTCCCAGTCCCCAGCGGCCCCGCTATTCCTGGCTACGGTGGCGACCATGGTAACGGCGGGGCAGGGGGTGCTAAGAATCTCCAGTGGAGGTTTGGTTGCCACTTAAGACGACTCGACCTGGCAACATACAACGCACGCACCCTGAGGACCGACGAGAAGATCCTGGAGCTGGAAGAAGAGATAGACAAGTTGCGCTGGGATATTATAGGATTATCCGAGGTCCGAAGAGAGGGGGAGGACACGGTAATCCTCGAATCCGGCAACTTGTTCTATCACCGGGAGGGCGACTATCTGTCCCAAAGAGGTGTCGGATTTATCGTCCACAAGTCTCTCGTTAACAACGTTGTAAAGATTGGGAGTGTGTCGACAAGGGTTGCGTACCTTATACTCAGAATCATCAAACGGTATTCCCTGAAGGTCATACAGGTTTACGCACCAACCTCGGCACATCCCGATGAGGAGGTGGAGGAAATATATGAGGATATCTCTAGAGCCATGCATTCCTCCAAAACCCACTATACGGTGTTAATGGGGGACTTCAACGCAAAACTAGGCACAAGAGAGAACGGTGAGCTGAAGGTAGGGAAATTCGGATTAGGGCAACGGAACCCAAGGGGCCAGCAGCTGGCCGACTTCATGGAGAAAGAGGGACTCTTTATGATGAACTCTTTTTTCCAGAAGCGGCCCCACAGGAAGTAACCTGGTCGAGCCCCGACGGTTTCGACAAAAAATGAGATTGACTTCATTATGACGACTAGACGGCAATTGTTCAGTGATGTCTCAGTGATCGCGAGGTGAAAACTGGTAGCGATAACCGAATGGTTAGAGGCACACTGAACCTAAACGTTAAGTTGGAGACGTGTCGTCTAATGAAGTCAACGCTCCGTCCCCCTCGTGCTCTAATCCAAAGTCCCGAAACCTTTCAGCTCGAGTTACAAAATCGTTTTCCGTGCCTAGAAGATTGCAATGTAGTGGTGGGATATGAATTTCAAGCTCGTGGAAACTGTCCATGCGGTTGGAGCTATGTTTTGCAAGACCCGCCGCATAAGAAGACAAAAACTCTCCGATCACACTCTTAATCTCATGGCTGTTAGACGAGAAATGAAGCTGCAGTCTTCAGTAGATTTGATAGCATACAGGCAACTGAACAGACAGATCTCCAAATGCATGCGGCGGGACTTACGCAACTTTAATACTGCTCGTATTGAAGAAGCGATCGAGCGGAACCATAGCTCCAAAGTCTTTGCCAGAGATCTGTCTGCCAGAAAGAGCCAACTGTTGAAGCTGAAGACCGAATGTGGCAGTATCGTTTCCGGGACAACTGAGATTTTGAGTGAGATTGAGAGCTTCTATGGGCAGCTGTACACGTCATCGTTGGAGCCACACGGAAGTGTGAGTAACGATCCAAGAGCAAGTCTTATCCGACACTATTCCGATGATATCCCGGACGTCAGTCTGAGCGAGATTAGAATGGCTCTCCAGCACCTTAAAAACGGCAAGTCTCCGGGCAAGGATGGAATTACAGCAGAGCTTCTGAAGCGTGGCACTACTCCGGAGGCGTGGAGCAGAAGTGCGGTGGTCTTGTTCTTCAGGAAAGGCGACAACGCTCTCTTGAAGAACTACAGACCGATTTCCCTTCTGAGCCGCGTTTACGTGCTGTTTTCGAGAGTCCATTATGTGTTTGAGAGATTTCATTACGAATCGTCTCGCACGCAGACTCGACGACATTCAGCCTCCCGAACAAGCAGAGCTTCCGAAAAGGCTTTAGCACCATAGACCACATACATACCCTTCGGAAAATTGTACAGAAGACCGAAGAGTACAATCTGCCCCTTTGTCTTGCGTATGTGGACTATGAGAAAGCCTTTGATTTCGTCGTAATTTGGGCGGTGCTGCAGTCCCTTCAGCGGTGCCAAGTGGACTGTCGGTATATCGAAGTGCTGACGTGTTTGTACAGTAGGGCTACGATGGCTATCCGAGTACAGAATCAGAGTACGAAACCTATCCAACTGCAAAGAGGTGTAAGACAGGGTGACGTAATATCCCCGAAACTCTTCACCGCTGCGTTGGAAGACGTTTTCAAGCTACTGGACTGGAAAGGATACGGTAGTAACGTCAATGGCGAGTACATCACTCACCTTCCATTTGCCGACGATATAGTCCTTATGGCAAAATCATTGGAGGACCTAAGCACTATGCTCAATGACCTCAATAGTTTTTCTCAACGGATAGGTCTCAAGATGAACATGGACAAAACAAAAAATGTCAATGTCACACCTATGCCGGTAGTTGTTGGGAGCACTAAGCTCGAAGTTGTTGACGAATATATTTACCTGGGACGAATAGTCCGACTAGGTAAGTCAACCGATTTCGACCGAGAGGTCAATCGACGGATTCAACTCGGCTGGGCAGCGTTCGAGAGATTACGACCCATCTTCTCGTCAAGCATACCTCAAAACCTTAAAACTAAATTGTACAACCAGTGCGTGTTGCCAGTGATGACATATGGAACTGAGACGTGGTCCTTCACTGCTGGCCGTATGAGGAAGCTCAAGGTCGCTCAGCGAGCTATGGAGAGGGCTATGCTCGGGGTTTCTCTGCGTGATAAACTTAGAAATGAGGATATACGCAGTGGAACCAGAGTAACTGACATAGCCCAAAAAATTAGTATGCTGAAGTGGCAATGGGCCGGCCATATAGCTCGAAGAACCGACGACCGATGGTTCTCGAAAGGGTTCTCGAGTGGCAGCCTCGTACCGGCAAGCGAAGTGTAGGGCGTCCCCCCACTAGATGGAGTGACGACCTGGTAAGGCATGCAGGAAGTCAATGGATGCAGGTGGCTCGTGACCGTGCTTTGTGGCATTCCTTGGGGGAGGCCTATGTTCAGCAGTGGACTTGTGAAGGGCTGTAATGATGATGATTATGATGATGATGAGCACTCAGAGTTTGATCACCGCCGGCACAAATTAAAATATTCGTTGTTAGCTTTAAGGTTCGATTTCACACGTGCTCGATGGTGAAGGAAAACATCGTGAGGAAACCGGCATGTCTGAGAAATGAAAATATTTTGAGGCTTCTGTTAACATGCATTGGGGCACCGCGACTGCGATGACTCTTTCCTATTAAAAAATATCTATCAAAAATTATTGACCCTTACTACGAAGGACTCTTAATTTACTTTTATACACAGTTTTTAAATATTTTAGTGTGTTAACCTCTACCACCATCAACACATCAGCCACGACAGTCCACTGCTGGACATGGGCCTCCCCTATTAAGGGAGGTAAATGCCATACTCGCCATGCTTAGCAGATGGGTTGGCGAACGCAGTCCAAGGTGTTGTATTAACAAGGAACGCTGCTGCTCATTCCCTGGATTTGTCCCTTAGTCGGTTTTTACGACACCCACGGGAAGAGTTGGGGTGGTGCTATTCTAACCCGGCACCACACGGGGACAACCCTCTAATAAAGACAAAAAATGTGGTTCTTAGGGACTTATTTCGCACGTATGACTTGACAGAACTTGAAAAATTTTTCCACGTAGAATTGACTTTGCAATTCATAATAGTTTCAAAAGACTAATAAGTAGAACTGGTTAGAATGTGTACCACGTTATTTTAAAGTTAAATATATAATACAATAGAATATATTTATTTTAGGCAAAGACTTAAAACAATATAGTGCTTGTAATACTAGTTGTAATACTAACTAGTCCGCGAGCACGTTTCTATCTCATAGTGTGTTAATGCATCGTTCGTTAGTAAAATGAACTGGCCTGGTAACAGACGGCTCGGTAGCGCAGTCTGTTTCTTTAAAAAGAAAAAGAAAAAAGAATTAGCAGCCAGTAAAAGGTTGCTCTTTAGATGAATAAACACGTGTGTTTGGCAGCATTAAATCTCCTAAGATTTGGCATTGCTTCATTTAGAGACTGTCTGCAATTTGAGATTTTTACGCTCTCCTATGGCTTCCGATAAAATTATCCTTAATACTACATACATAAACTGTCGAGAATTTTGCGCACTAATAATAACATCAGAGTGGATAAAGTAAAGCAGATTAAGCTATTAGAGAAATGTTTAATCTGAAACTCTTCCCTAAAATTAGGCAAGAAAATATCGATATAAAAAGAAATCATACCAGGTACAGAGAAATCGCAAGGAGTTTACATTAAATTAAAGAATAAAGAAATGAAATGAAATATAATTATTTCTTTTTCAAATGTCTTTTTTTAAGATTCCTCTGACCGGAGAAGAAATTATACGAAATGGTATAATACATATAATATGATATGTTAAGTTATAATATTTATGACAGTTATACAGTTAATATCTCCCTACTGTGCTGACAGTTGTCACCTTAAAATTGTCAACTTACCGGAATATCCAAGATTTTAATCTATCATAAACGATTAGGCATTTGTCATTAAATGTTTGAATTATAATTTATTATTAACAACTCACCAGGGTGATGCAACTTTGTATGAAAGCTGAAAAATCTGCATACAATTATGGTTTTGTCAATGTTCATGTTGGGCTTGTTAAAATAAAGCGAGAAAAAAATATCGCTGTTTCTTTCCTTCATGTTGTTTTAGATTGCCATTTTAAAAATTAGATACAAAAATTCATATTATATCGGAAGAAACTAAAAATGTCAATTCTGTGTGTCTTTTTTTGGTTTGCTCTTTAAAGTATAATTACATACATATTACTCTGAGATTTGCACAATTAATTTACCTATTAATTGTTTAAAATTAAATTATTAAATGTTAGCAGAATTCTATCAAAAGAAGCCATTAATTAATAGAAGAAAAAAAATGACATTTGTTTGTCAACGTCTTTCATATTGAAAATATTTTCTGAAATTTATTCAAATTTATTTCTTAGGTTTAAATTTTAATATTTATTATTGATTTTTGCTTAAATTCAGTTATTATGGGCGTTTGTAGGCGAATACACAGTCATAATATCGTCGTGAATATACAGTAAAGATTTTTTGTGAGATGTTAACTCTGTATAAGATATTGACTATAAATTAATTCATTATTTCAAAAATTTATGCACGATATGTGATCATCATCGAAAGTAAGTTAAGTGTTGTGGAAATAAAAAGCACAAAATCATCTGATCACTTTCTGCAGGTTTCCTATAATAGGAAAAGAAAAACTTATGACAATATTGTGGTATGTCTATAAACATTTTGAATTTATTGACCGTTATTTGTAGGGATTATTACTATATTGACTCGAATTGTATCTGTTTCAGATCACGTATTTGGGCTGAGTTAAGTTTTCAGCATGAGAATTTTGCTGATTTAAATTTACGTTAATGTTCTGTGAAGAATAACTCTCTGACAATAACATGTGTTATATATCAGCAACAAGCGTGGAAATATTGTGTGCAAAAGCAATACAAAACATCAATAATAATGTATAGTTTATAAAACAATCTGTCTTCCAGAAAATAAAATTACATAACTACACTTATTTATAGTTTTATTTTATCTCACATACTAATCTAAAGTATATTCGAGTAATTTTGGTGCAATCTCTCAAATGTATGGGAATTTACCCCATAGGTTTGTGAGGCTTGAGCCAAAATTACTCGAATATGCCTTAAATAAAAAGTTCAAAGTTGCAGAATACAAAGGTTTGAAATTCCCGCTAAAATGTTTTACATGGGCGCCCACCCTAGCGCTTTTAGTGTACACTCATAAACACGTGTTTCCGTTTTTTAGTATGAAGTTGGCGTTCTTCTCTTGGTAGAGAGTAATTGTGTTCTGTGCAACTCACTCACTAGACAGAATAACACGAACATCTCAGAACCTTATAGCGAAGAAGCTAGAGCACAGTTCGGTGTAAAAGAAGTAGCAGAAGCAATTAAATTTTGAAATCAGATAAAAGCCCAGGCTCAGACAACGTAACTAACGATGCTATAAAAACAGCCTGCACTAACTAGCTCTACCTCTGACTCTCCTGTTCAACCGCATACTAGAAACTACCAATACCCATACTCAATGGTCAGAGTCAAATATAATATTAATTTATAAAAAAGGAGACCCACGCGATATAAGCAACTACAGGCCAATTAGTTTATTACCATGCTTGTAAAAACTCTTCTCTTCGCTAATAAATCAAAGAATAAGCACTACATTAGATGCGGAACAACCCATTAAGAAAGCAGGATTCAGAAAGGGCTTCTCAACTATAGACCACATAAAAGACAAAATAATAAGACACACAAAAATAAGAAATATTTCAAAAGAAATATTGAAGATAAGAAATATTGCTCAAAGACTAAAGTGGAAATGGGCGGGGCATGTAGTACGATTGCAAGATGAGAGATGGAACAAAAAATTACTTCAAGGAACGGCCCAACAGGGAAACGCTACAGAGGAAGACCCCATGCGAGATGGCAAGATGACATCACAAAGATAGCGGGCCCAAATTGGTTACAAATAGCCAAAGACAGAGACCATTGGGATTCTTTGGAGGAGGCATTCACCCGAGGAGGGGTTCTTGCAAACCAAAACCCAAAAATTAGTTACTACAATCATAGATTGTAAAAATTAGATTTTATACGTGGTAAAGCCATGCTGCAGCTATATTAGTAGTATAGTTGTAGTACGAATGGGTCGGCTCGACCGGGGAAGGACCACGCACTCACAGAATACCAGCGTAAAATAGCAGCTTAACACTGCTGTGTTTCGTATGGTGAGTGTAGAGGATTGGAGACCCTTTTTACTGGAAAAAAGGCATTCCATCTTAGTCCTCACGGGTGACAACGCATCTGCATTTTGATTCTTTATTGAAAATAGATGTAGATGTCTATGGGTCACAGCAACTGCTTACCATCAGGTGTGCTCGTTTGTCACCCTATCCTATAAAAAAAAGATAGATAGACACACAAAATAGATATAATCATAGGTTATATAATAAACATTAGGTTATAGTAGTAGTAATAAGTCAATTCAATGTTACTTACTCTTTTATTTGTTGAAAAAAAACCTCTCTTGTAACAGGAAGGGTTTGCCTTCATCATGCTTGGTAAGGGGATTGACTATCGCAGTACCGGACGTTTTACACCATTTACTAAACCAAAACCAACCTCAAATTTAAAAATTCAAAGGTCAAATAGTTTTAGAGATTTTCACTGTTCTGTGACAGATAGACATTTAAAATGCTAGGATGGCTTGCTTTTAATAAAAGGAAGGAAATCAAAGATTAGTAAATTGAAATTCAAGCTTATCTGGGGAGCTATCAATTGCTCCGTATTTTCGAACAGTCATTTCAACAAATTCATCTCTATTGGAGCGAGTACGATCCATTTATCTTCCGGAACCGATAAAGTTCCTTATCTAATATGATTACCGATGAAACCACTAACCTCTGAAACATTCTGTGAAATATGATTTAGAATTTTAAAACTTACGTTTTCTAAAATTGTGGCTAGCATTTGAACTAATTCAAGTCAATTTTTGTGTATTACTTTGAAAATTCATGATGTAACTGATACGGCCCATTTCAAAATTTAAAATATATTTGTGAAACTTACTATGGCAAATTATATGTTCACTGATGAACATAAGCCATAGTTTCCCATAGCTAATAAAGTGTAATAGTTAGAGGTGCTATTGTTATGTATAAAGGCCTATTTATAACTATATAATATAATGTAATGAAAGTGTTCATTGAGGAAATTCTTCCGTAAGTGGTTTCTGTTTTTGTAATACAAATAACATTCCACACAGCTATTAAAATATATTGAATAAATAAATCGATGTTTCTACACTATCGTACGGCACTAACGTAAAGTGAAACCATTAGACCGTTCTCGAAAAGGTTAGGGAACCGAAAATCCAATTAACCTCATTGTCTACAATATTTGTTTCACATATTGTTAGTCTTATTCTGAATAGTTTGGAACGTATGTTTTTTCACGTCGTAATCTATACCCACCCCATTATTAGTTGAGCTGTCTACTGCTGTCCATAGGCTTCTCGGTAGATAATGGGGAGGATTTGTATTCATTAAAATGCTTGGCAGGTGGATTTCTGAACGCAGTATCAGAAGTCTCGCACTTTTGACGCTCCTTCCTATTGTTGAATGGTTATAACACCATTTTACGGTGGTTTAACCAACTCACAAGATCTTTCGGGCATTTCCTTAAGTCGTCGATTTTCCTATGCAGGCACGGATGAAAGGGGTAAAATTCTTCCTCCGCAAACTCACGGCTCATTTTTTAGGTATTTTGTTATTGTACATTTTTATTATGTTAAAGTATTAAAATAATATATTTCAACGTATATTTAAACAACACGACGGCTTCGTGGCCTTTGAATCTCGCTCGGAATAAGTATTTGTATGGCCTAATTGTTCCGAGTATGGATGTTTGTCCTTGTGCAATTTATGTATGTAAACTGCCTCCAAGATACAGGAAAATATCATAGTGTGGTGGTATCGTTGTTTAAAAAAAGGAAAAAACCAACCAAGTGCGTGTCGTACTCGTGCATGAAGGGTACCACCGTACCATCGTACAAGATTTAATACTATGTAGGTAAAAAACACGTTTCTAGTAGGAGAGCCCCTTAATTTTTTATTTTTTCATTTCTATTCTTGTATATGTTCTTATAGCGGCAACAGAAATACACATTTTGTGAAAAATCAAAATGCAGATCCGTTGTTACCAACGGAGAGTCCACTCTTTCGTACTACATTTCTTAATGCAGCTGCAGAGTGAATTTATTTTGGCTCCGCTTCACTCTTAATAATGGTTTAAGGTTGCCATGTGGTGACAGTCTAAGAGAATTCATCACTCGACTTTGTCCAGGAAGTGTCGTAAGAGACGACTACGGGAAATGTGAAAAATTCATACCGGCGACAGGCAGCAGCGTCAAAGGTGCGAAACGTCTGGTACTCCGAAGGTGTATCTGCCTACCATGTGCGGTGATTAGGGTAAATCATCCCTACAACGGGAGAGCCTCATGTCCAGTAGTTGCCTCTTAGGTACTAATAAAGATGAAGATGATGAAGGGTACGCCTTTAAACTTTATATTTGTTTTGAAAAATTTGTAGAAAAGAGCCTTACATAATATATATAACAAATAAGAATTTAAAATTTATGTATTCGAACCATGAGCTAGATATTATGTTGTACTAGCTTTTGCTTGCGGTTTTGCCCGCGAGGAGGTCGGAAACATCATTCCAAAAACTCACAGCCAGTGTATTATTCGAATACCTAAGACAGTATTAAGCATTAATTACAGAAGTAAGCTTCAGATCTATCCCACAAAAACTGTTTTTTTTTTTCGAGATTAAAGTACACTATGTATTCATGACTTTCAATAAGATATAATAGGTCGGGGAAAAAGTTTCTTCGTATTTGGTTTGTATAAAATTAAAGAAAAATCTCTTTGGTTGTACTGTTTGTATCTGGCTGGTTTTAATATCAATACATATAGCACATTAAGAAAAAGAAAAATAAAAAGTAAAAAACACTTTCCCTCCATTTTTCAATTGTTTTTCTGTCCGCCAAAATGATTGAATCTAAAGAAGATAGTCTATATATTCTGAAGTTTTATTACAAAAAAGGGAAAAATGCGACTCAAGCCGCGAAAATCATTTGTGACATTTATGGACATAATTTAGTATCAGTAAGAGCGGGAATTTTGATGTCAAAGATGCAGCTCGCTCTGGTCATATCTGGTCATCTGGTAAAATCGATGCCATTTTTGAAAAAGTGGAGCAAGATCGGCATATTAGTAGTTACGACATAGCCGAGGAATTGAAGATTGACGACAAAACAGTTTTGACCCATTTGAAAAAGTCTGGCTATACAAAAAAGCTCGATATTTGGGTACCACACGAAGAGTACCTAAACTTATTTGGATTTTTAAAACTCTGAGGCGTATTTCATCTCATAAATTAATAAAACAAATATAAATTTCTTTAGTACCATCTCGGGATGAGTCGCTCGCGTCCGTAGGCTTCGACCACCTAACCCTAGGCCCACCTACACGTGTCCCCGGTGGTGCTAAACGAGCGACAAAGCCGAAAGGATAGACTCGGCTCCTCGCCGTATGGTAGCGGCGTAAAATCTACCACCCTTAGATCGCACCATGAGCCAACACATTAAAGGAATGGCCCTGAGTTCCCGGCGCCCTTTAATGGGGCAGGGTGCGAAGAATCTCCGGGAGTAAAACTGGCGACGAGGTTCGCCACCCGTCACGTTCTGTCTCCCGGAGGCGAAAAGTGGATTGCGGAGGCCCGTCTGGCTACGCTGAATGTATGGAGCAATGAATGATAAGATGGATGAAATATGCGAAATGATGAATGATAGAGGAATAGATGTGTTATGTGTAAATGAGACGAAACGAAAGGGAAAGGATGCCACTGCTCATGGCATGTATACCGCTTACTGGTCTGGTGTAGACGAGACCGAGCGGGCATGCCAGGAGTCGGTGTCGTCCTTTCAGAAAGAATGGGTCAATGTGAAAGAGTATGAATGTGTAAGCCCAAGGCTGCTGTGGATACGAATGAAAGTGGGCTTAAAGAAGTTGTTTGTGCTAGGTGTACGCCCCAGACATGTCTAAGCCCACTTATATCCGAGAGCAGTTTTGGGACATGGTAAGGATGGTGTTGATGAAATGTAAGGAAAATGAAAATATCTTTATGTTAGGAGATTTTAATGGAAGGTTGGGGTGAAGAGGTCTGGTTATGAAAGGATATTAGGAATGTTTGGCGATGAAAGTGTAAATGAGAATGGTGAAGACCTCCTCGCCGTATGTGAGGAAAAGAATCTTTTGTGACGAATACTTTCTTTCGCCATAAGAGGATTCATGTATACATGGGAAAGAGGTGGTGATAGAAGCATGATAGATTTCATAATTGTGAATGAAAGAATGAGGAGCGCAGTGGTAGATACAAGAGTTTACCGGGGATCCAACGTAGGGACGGATCATTACCTGGTCTTATGCCGAATTAATGGTCTATTCAGGCGTTGGCGGCATCGGACATCTGTGTCTACCACTGCGTTACAGCGTATAAGAACAGAGAGGTTACAAGATGAAGGTGTGAAAGAGAAGTATAAATGTAGACTGAGGGAGAATATAAATGGTTTGAATGAAATATGTATGAATGATTTAGACCTGAAGACTGTATGGAATAATGTTAAGAAAGTTTTGGTGGATGCAGCCACCGAAGTATGTGGTGTAAGTAAGAGAACGAATGAAAGGAAAAATAATACGTTGTGGTGGGATGATGAGATTCGGATGGAAGTTGAAGCAAAGAAGAGAGCATGGCTAGATTTACTGGCAACCAAAGCTGGTAATTCTGGCGGTATGAATGATGAGATTGAAAGAAAAAAGGTAGACTTTAGACTTATAAATAAGAGAGTATAAGAAGTTATTGAAAGGAAAAAGCAAGAAAGAACGGATAAGTATGATAGAAGGATATCTGATAACTTCCAGGCAAATATTAAAATGTTCTAGAAACTCGTAAGAACTGCTAGGAAAAATTCAAAACAGCCTAGAATAAATGCTATACGAGACGAGAATGGCTGTATGCTGAATAATGAAGTTTCGAATTTAAAGAGATGGAAGGAATACTTTGAAAGCGTGTTTATGAGTGAAGGGTCGTCTGAATTAAGTGAAAAGAAATTCCGAAAGAAGTGGAGAGGTAGGGAGATAAGTGTAGATGAAATAATGAAAGCAATGAAAAGCATGAAAGCAGGTAAGGCAGCCGGATATGATAGAGTATCACTCGAAATGCTAAGGGCTGGAGAGGGAGTGGTGGCAGGCCTGCTGTACACCTTGTTTAATTTATGTTGGGAACTGAAGCGGGTACCGGAAGACTGGTGCAAAGCCGTTATAGTTCGAATATATAAAGGAAAAGGGTCACAGCAGGACTGTAAAACTACTGTGGTATCAGCTTAGCATTGTGGGTAAACTGTATGCTAAGGTGTTAATTGAAAGAGTTATGGAAGAAACTGATGGAAAAATTTGGGATGTGCAAGCTGGATTTAGAAAGGGGATGGGTGTACGGATCAAGTATTTTCCATGCGCATGATTGCGGAGAAGTTTTGGCCAAAACCAGAAAGTTTTTGTGCTTTCATGGACTTGGAAAAGGCTTATGACAGAGTGGACAGGAATGTGTTATGGCAAACACTTAACTCATTTGGTTTGAGCGCTGGTTTGATACAGGCATTGAAATCTCTTTATAGGGACTCTAGTGCTTGTGTCAGGATCAACGGGGTCTACTCGGACTGGTTTGGCATCCAAAAAGGTGTCAGACAGGGCTGTGTAGCTTCCTGGCTGTTTAACCTATTTATGGACAGTTGTTTGCAAACTTTGAAAGTTGAAGAATGTGGGTTGAGAATGGGTGAGTTAACCGTCAAATGCCTTTTGTACGCCGATGATCAAGTCATATTTGCATCGTCAGCGGCCGAGTTGCAAATGATGGTTACTTTAATGAACCGATCATTAAAAAAAGAGGTATGAAAGTGAACGCAAGTAAGACGAAAGTGATGGTTTTGAAAGAGAAGAAAGTAAAACGTTATGTGAAATAAGAATAGAAGGGAGTTGATTGAGCAAGTGGATGAGTTTGTATATTTGGGATGATTATTTAGTAGGGATGGTAGATTTGATAAGGATATAGAACGACGAGTGAACGCAGGAAATAGAGTGAATGGGGCTCACACGCTATTGTGAAGAGTCAGAATGTGTCAAAAGGCACGTTTGGCAATTCACATGCTGTGTTAGTCCTACTTTAATGTATGGTAGTGAAAGTTGGGTCTGGCAGAAGAAGCATGAGAGTAGAATAAATGCTGTAGAAATGCGGTCATTAAGGAGTATGCTAGGGCTGAATCTGAATGACAGGGTGAGAAATAATGTGATAAGAGAAAAGTGGTTTGCAAGATGACGTTGTGACCAGGATTAAGAAAGGAATGCTTCGGTGGTTTGGTCATGTAGAAAGAATGAACGAAGAAAGAGTGACAAAGCAAATTTATGCTGCAGAAGTGAACGGCAGAGTTGGAAAGGGACGCCCTAGACAAAGGTTTATCGATCAAATTGGTGTTATATTGAAAATGGGCCACATTAGGAGTACCTTAGCCCACGAGCGTGTATGCGTAAATATATGGATGTAAAGGAGGCGAGAGAGGTGTGTCAGGATCGTGCCAAATGGCAGTCCGTAGTCTCTGCCTACCCCTCTGCGTGACAGGCGTGAGTGTTTATGTATGTATTATGTAGTACCATCTGTCTTAGGATATTGCATTCCTGTATGGGGTGGGGCAACTAAAACTAAATTTCTGGAGGTAGAACGTGGTCAACGCTGCCTTCTTAAAGTCATGTACCTCAAACCACGTCGGTACCCCACTACGGCATTACATATATAAGATATAAGCTTTGCGGTGAGCTAACCGTGAGTTATACATTTTACTTACTACTCTAAAAATTCGTAAAACCATACCGTTTGACTCTACCGTAGAAAATAGAAGAAGAAAAAAAGATGTAACTAAAACTATTCGCACTAAAACAGTGTTTGCCAAACGTCAATATACTGCGAATTCTGTTTACCTTTACAACAGCATTAACGGTTTATTGGACATTCATAACACAACTCACCGCAATTTCAAAAAATCTGTAATCATCTGGTTAAAAACACAGAATTATGACGACCTTGAGGCACTCTTACACCGTACTTCGTAAATTTTAAATTAATTAATCAGCATACACACACGCACACGTACACACACACAAACACACACACACACACACACACACACACACACACACACACACACACCATTCATAACACATACCATTTGCGCTTACATTTAAATACGCACAAATAATACATTAATTACCTTATTTAAATCGCCGCTAATCTTTGAAATGTAATTGACACAGGCGACTTCTAGTTTAATTTATAACAGTGTAATCAAATGCTTATTTAAGATTGTCATAGATAAGGAAGAGCGGGGACCTGACACAGGTTTTCTTTTAAACTTACTGGGAGGACCCATCTACTATATTGTTTAAGTTTGTAATTTTAAAGAAATAAAAGCATTTATTATTATTACACGAGCTCTCTGAAAGAAACCTAATAAACCGTGTGCTCATTTGCGATTCTCAATTGAAACATAATGAAACCGAACCATTTTTGAAAAGATTGATCACTGGTGATGAAAAGTGTATCACCTACGACAAGAACATGTGAAAAAGATCATGGTAAAAGGGTAGTCAAGCTCCACAGACTGTAGCGAAACCCGGATTAACACTCAATAAGGTGATGCCGTGTGTGCGGCGGGATTGAAAGGACATCGTTTATTATGAGATATTGCATATGGTCCTGACCTTGAACCCTCAGATTTTCACCTGTTTCGGTCTCTTCAGAATTCTTTGGGTAGTGTTAGGTTAACATCAAGAGAGGACTGTCAAAACTACTTGTCGTATTTTTTGATCAAAACCCCAAGATATCTACAGCAACGGGATCATGTCACTACCTTCAAGATGGCAACAAGTTATCGAACAAAATGGCACATATATATTATAATTTAATGTAATTAAACTTTGAAAAAAAGTCTTGAATTTGTATATAAAATACGAAGAAACTTTTGCCCCGATCTTTTATGTAATATTATATTTAATGTCTTTTTAATAAAAAAATATTCTATTCTATTCTATTCATGTCCATCCGTTGCTGCGTGAAAGAAGGAGAAACCAATAACACACTTTCGCATTTATAATATTAGTAGAGGATTATAGCTATTATCTCTTGAAATGAAATTCACGCTCCAAAAGGTATTATTTATAACTATTTTCACAAGGGTCTACTTCATCTTCAAATATAAACGAATTATGCGAACTTGCATTAGTTAGACTGTCAGGTAAAAGTTATTTCATGTGGAGGTATAATAATTTATTCATTCTTTGCGTGTGTGGCTATAATAACTTCTACTATTTTACAAAAGGGTTGGAAAAGAATGTAATATTTAAAATTGTATTCATACTATTAAATATTATTATTGAGGAAACCTTTTTAAATAGTTTTGAGGTGGGTATAAGCGATAGTAGTCGAGACCTACCGACCTAATTGTTAAATCGATCAAACTGTTTAGTCGTGTCGTACGCTTGTGACGATTTAATAACGATTAAACTGTTTGGCCTTTGGTAATGAGCATGCAGTCGATCCAGTTGTTATTGATTTACTGTTTTTTTTTCTATCGGGTGGTCATTTTACAACACTCAATTATGCTTCATAATCAAAATTACAAATTCTGTCTACACGTATAAATAAAATCGAAGTGTCTGTCTGTAATATTGAAATAACTCGCTTCTATTAAGCTCAGGGATTATTTGCATGTTATTGAGACAAAAATAACCATTTAAAAAAAATCTATCTGTTCGGGCTAATCTTTGGAATGACTGAATCGACTATGATGAAACATAACGAACAGATAGAGAGCAATGCTAGGAAGGATCTAGGCTATATTTTATTCAAAAATCTTGAAGATTTTCTTGACTATCTCAAATGTAAATAACGCATGTCGCGGTCGTTGATAATAAAAAAAAAGTACTAGATTATGGTTTGCTATATATAATGCATAATAAACAAAATGGGAAAAATTAGACTTTTCACTGAGAAGAGAGTGAAAGCAGACAATTTCTTTTTGTATGGAGAATGAGCCCACCACAAATTTTAGGGAGACTTAATGAAATGCATGTTGATTTATTCCTTATAATCTGTATATTACAAAATTAATATTAGTTTTACCGCATCTTACGGAAATACTGAGAAATTAAAAATTAAAATATGAATATCACAACAACCTAAAAACAAACTAAAAGCGATTTTCTAGTAGTTTATATAGTACCGATATTATGAGTTAGAATAGTATATAATATAGAATAGAATAGCTTAATAGTTAATAGTATAAAACATAGGTTATAGGTACATTCAGCATTTATAGGTACTTTAAGATTGATGGAAAATCCTTTTAGTAGTTCCGGCAAAACATAGTGCACAGACATACATGGTGTGGAGACTATTATTTACATGTATTGATTGATTAGTGAATGTACATCCTAAACACCATTACAGTAATTAAATAAATATGATTAAAGCCAAGATGAATAACGGATAATAATATTACCTTTACATGCTATATAGTAAGAAATATGTTTTAAACTGCATTTATTATTGTAAATTATCATTTCCAAAGTAGTCTATTAATAGTGGAACATACGGTGTCAAGACTTTGTTTTAATATGTTTTGGTTGATTAGTAAAGGTGCAGTGTGTAAACTTTGTTTTAAAATATATTAACTGATTAGTTATCATACCCCAAACACCATTAAAGCCAAAATGACTAGGTAATATCATGTTTATCTATGTTATTACACACTGATAAATATGAAGTAAGATGTTTTAAATTGGTTGAATAAAGATAACAAAAACACATGTATAATTTAATTGTATTTATTATTGTCAATCATTATCATTTAATTTTTTTTTTTAAAATAACTTTATAATAACATGTCCATTTACGGTATTGTTAGGAATCAGAAGGATATTTTCAATAATAAGATATATGAGATAAAACTATATATATATATATATATACAATACTTCAATGTCAATAAACTGTATTTCCATATTTCTGTCAGTATTTTGTGGTCTTTGCCTGTATGTTAAATAAATAAGAAATTATTATAAAATATACGCCATTAATCCATAATGAAGTAGTAATTATGGATTTACATCAACAATATTTGACTATGTAAATGTTGTCTGATTTCTTACTTTCACTGGTTTCATGTAGGGAAAAGGCTATTATTTATATTTTTTTCTGCAGAGTCAACAACACAGAAGTCACAAACATAATAGAAGAATCTGATCAACAAGAATATAACCATTACACAAGTAAAAATGGCTTAACTAAGTTACAATACTTATGCAAACTGTTTTGCTTCTGGTACAAGTAATTACCACTTTTTTACACATAAATATATGTACCATATATACTGTCTATCTACTATGGCTGGCATAAATTCAGGATCCATGTTTGATGCCATTTGGTATTGTAAGTTTATGGAGCAACTTGCTGAATACATAAGGTATTTATACCTAAATACAGTTAAATGAATCGCTCTTCAAATCCGATGAAGCTACATCAAATAGAGAAGCTTCCTTAAATCCCTCGACCCAAAGATTCTTATTTTCTTTTAACATACACAAAAACTTGTTTTGTGTATCTATTCTATCTAATATTTTATTTAGATTTTACTAATAACATAAAACTTTAATACTTTGTCACTTTTAACATACTAACAAGGTTCTAAGACCTGTATTTGTCATTTGTTTTAGGTAATTCATCATAAATTATAGATCTTATAAATTTTCCGAAATTCTAGGTATAAAAGTAAACTCTTGTATTACATACATACTCTTATATTAATTAACTAAACTCATCAGTTTTCATTTTCGAATTTCGAAAGTCATTGGTAATTTTACCATGCGACCACAAAAAAATAAATATAAAGGAGAAATAGATAATGTGGAATATTAATATTTGGCTAACCTGCATGATATTATCCATATTATCTTAAACACTTGTGCATCGATGAGACCATATTTATTTTATTGTCTTGTAAACAAACAAGTATAAACTATTTTTCTATTATCTAATTTTGCTACCAAAAATACCTTTGAAGTATATAACCACAGACTTTATTCTTACAGTAGTGACGCAACTCGAACTCTGTTTTCACTCGAGTCAATCGAGTGAATTTGTCTTACTCGATACTAGAGTGAAAATTAATTTTACTCGAGTCCGTGTAGATTCGGAGAGCACTATAGTCTGATTTTTTTTATGTCTGAGATTAAACTGACATTACGTGGGTTGCCAGTTTTTTTTTGCAATTCTGAAACAGTGATGTGCCACTATCGGAAATCCGCGTTTAAAAATCAAAAATCGTTTTTAATAATAAGTTATTCTGATAAAATGTGTTGTTCCTTATTTAAAACGTCATAATACAAAATTAATAAGGTTTAGATATATTGTGAAACATATATTTTTAATTACTTAACTAATTACAGGTTCATTAATCAGATTCAGATAAAGACTCCATGTCTGAAAAATATTCTGAATCATCAGACTCGCTACATGCTTCTGTAGTAAATCTGTCAGTAATGTCGTCGACTATATGGCCCAGAAGACACATTTTATCTTCAGTTTTAATTACATGATCTACACAGTCTTTCCACCGCTGCGGGGTCACTTGACGAAGCCCTTCTCCAAAAAGGCTTCGTACTTCATTCAATTTGAATGTTTTATTATTTTTAGCGACATGCCCCTTTACTTGAGCCCAGACCTACTCAATTGGGTTTAGTTCGCAGTGGTAAGGGGGCAGTCGCAAAATAGTGACACCCAGTTCAGCAGCCATCTCGTCGACGACATACATTTCATAGGCTTTTTGTGCATTCGGACAATTTCAATTAGTTCGGGTTTTAACATTATCTCTTCATAAGGAATATTTTTTGATTTAGCCAGTCTTGAATTTGCCCTTTTCGTCAACTAGACGTAGGTAACGATTCCAGTTTCCTGTTGTGATATGGAGCATTATCTATTACAAGGACTGCAGTTTTAATGAAATTTGAATTTTATTGAAATATTAAATTAAATAATATAATAATATATAATTTAAATTTTTATAAATCCGAAATTAATAAAGATACGATTCAAGTTACCATTAAACAACCTTGACAAAAGCGCTGGAAACACTATTTGTATATTTGACATTTGCATGTGTCAATTTAGTCTCAGAGATAAAAAAAACAGACTTTAGATAGATGTCAATTCACTAATTCACTTGTAGTATAAGGCGCCGCGGGTGACGTCACTGGTTACATCCAAATTCAAACTTGTATCTGGCATGTTGAAAACAAATATGAACTTAATTTCATTTATAATATCGTGGTTGTGCTATCATTGTTGTTTATTTTTTGTTACTTCGTGTAAGTAGTGCATAACATAAAAGGTGTTTTAAATATACTTGTTTGTTTAAAGTATGAGTGATAAAAATGAAACAACAAAATAAAAATCGTCAGTGTGGCATTATTTTGAAAAAAAAAAAAAAAATTTCGTGATGAAAGCGGATTGTAAGGTATGTAAAAAGCAGTGTATAGATTTTGAAATACTACAGACATGAAAAAAAAACATGGAAATACTACAAATAAATAATTTTTTTTTCATATTGCCACATTTTTTTTCTATTTATTCACAAAATATTACTTATTTAATAAGTGTACCTATTTAAAAATGCTTTAACTAAGGTAATCGCTATTCTCAACTCGAGTGATAAACTTCAATCGATGCAGGGACTGTAAATAGTTAATTCGAATAACTCAAAAGCTCGAGTACATCTAGAATGTCATGATAAATTAAGCCGAGTGACCCGAGTTACAAAATTCTACTCGAGTCGCATCTTTATCTTACGGTCAATGCAGCGGCTGTCTACAATTTAGTGATGAACTTAACTTACTAATTCGAGCATTTTATTGATAATATATTATGTAATATCAATAAACTGATGAAGTATAATGTGTGATATGTAAATTATTAATAACATTAATACCTACGTCATAAACTTAGAGTGATATTATTTTATGAAGATTGTCTATATGCAAACCAAAACTATATAATTACCTATTAAGTTTAATAATAATAATTGTGTTGGATGGTAGAACAAATATAAAAATAATTTGTAACAAACTGTCACAGCTTCGTTCCGCCAATTCGGGTTGCGTAACTCGAGTAAAATCATTTGAGTTACGTGAATTTCAACTCAAGTTAACTCGATTCGAGTTTCTTCCGAGTTGGCACATCTCTACTACAATTTTTTAATAATACATTATCAGAACCAATGACCTGAACACAAATATCAAAACAACTCTTTTTTTTCAGATTTCTTCATTCCGTTTAGATTCTCATAAAATCTTTGTGCTATTTACAATAATAAATTGGTATCTTTTTTCTGTATAATACCATAGAGGGTCGTTGAAATTTCTAGTTGGCCCAAAAACGATTGTCTCCTTTGGTGCTAACGTTGTAGAGCCATGCTGCGGCTATATTATAGTTGTAACGCGAATGGGTCGGCTTGACCGAGGAAAAACCTTACTCTCACAGAATACCAACCTAAAGTAGCAGCTAAGTGCTGCTGTGTTTCGTATGATGACTGTAGAGAACCGGATACCCTTTTTACTAGAAACAGGACATTCCATCCTAGTCCTCAAGGATGACAACACACCTTCATTTTGATACTTCATTGAGGCTAGATATACGTCTATAGACCACAGCATCCACTTAATATCAGGGAACTGTGTATGTTCTATAAAAAATAAGACTATATATTATACTTTTTTTATAGGAGAGGGGCAAACGAGCATGCGGCTCACCTGATGGTAGGTGACTACCGCCGCCCATGAACAACTGCAACACCAGGGAACCAGAGGAATTGCAGATGCGTTGCCGGCCTTTTAAAAAGGAGTAGGCTCTTTTCTTGAAGGTCCCTAAGTCGTATCGGTCCGGAAAAATCGCTGGTGGTAAACTATTCCACAAGGAAGTTGTGCGAGGAAGAAAACATCTTCTAAATCGCACAGTGGTGGACCGCCAATCATCCAGATGGTGTGGATGGTATCGGGAGTTCTGCCGCGATGTGCGTTCGTGAAATGTGGCGGCTGGGATTAATCCGAACAATTCCTCAGAACACTCCCCGTGGTAAATGCGAAAGAAAATGCAAAGAGATGCAACATCTCTTCGCAGCGCCAATGAATCGAGCCGATCGGAAAGGACTCGGTCGTCGACGATTCGAGACGCTCTGCGCTGGATGCGGTCAAGTGGAAGGAGCTGGCACTGGGGCCCCAGCCCAGAGATGGGAACAGTATTCCATGTGAGGCCGAACCTGCGCCTTGTAAAGTTGTAGGCGTTGTGCTGGCATGAAATACTGTCCCGCTCTGCTGAGCACGCCAAGCTTTTAGAGGCCAATTTGGCCTTCTCTTCCAAGTGACCGCGAAACTGCACGTCACTCGATATGTCGACGTCGAGGATTCCGATACTGGCTGAGGCAACAAGGAGTGCCTTGAAACTGAGGAGATACGACAAAGGGTTCTTTTAGCGGTAAACGCGCAAACTTGTGTCTTCTGAGGATTAAACTGGACTAGATTTAGTCGCCCCAATCCGAGACATTGTTCAGCAAAGACTCGACTTCAGACACAAGTTTGTTCCGGTACTCGGCGACGTTGTCCCGACAAATATTGGCACGGCCGGCGTATAGAGCATCACCAGTGCTATCATCCGCATAGCAATGAATGCTACCGATTTGCAACATATCATTGATATGCAGAAGAAACAGCGTTGGTGATAGCACGCAGCCTTGTGGAACACCAACGTTAATAGGCTTGCAGTCGGGCATGCACCGTCTACAACGACCTTGATGCTCCGATCTGCAAGAAAGCTGGTGATCCAATTGCTCAATTTCTCGGAAGCCCATAGGAAGGAGCTTCGTAAGAAGCGCTTTGTGCCAAACCCGATCGAAAGCCTTCGCAATGTCCAAACTAACGGCCAATGCCTCCCCCTTGGACTCTACTGCCTCCGCCCATCTATGAGTCAGGTAGACCAGAAGATCACCAGCTGATCGACCCCGACGAAAACCGTATTGGCGGTCACTAATCAGCTGGTGATCCTCAAGGTACCGCATGAGCTGGCGGTTTATAATGGATTCTATTATTTTGGAGAAAAAGGAGGTGATGGCGATAGGCCTGTAGTTGGACGGATCAGAGCGGTTACCTTTTTAGGGATCAGGTGCACGAAAGCTGTCTTCAAAATTTCAGGACTACGCGTAGGGAGTAGGAGTAGCAGAAAAGACGCGTTAGAACCGGTGCCAACTCCGGAGCACACGTCCTCAGCACAATTGGGGATTCCGTCAGGCCCACTCGACTTGTGGATGTCCAGGAGAGGAGTGCTTTGCGAACCGAGCGCTGTGAGAACCGAACATCCGGCATGGAGCACTCACACCGCGGGATGGCCGGCGGTGTGTTCTCCCGTCATCAAGAGTCGAGTTGGACGCAAAAGTGAGCCTAAAGGTCGGCTTTCTCCTTTGCTGCGTGGGCCAGTGAGTCGTCCTCTCTGTGCAGAGATGGTAGTGATGGCTTACAGAAATTCCTTGGACAGCCTTGGCGAGACCAGAATGCACGGGTTCCCGAAGGAAGGCGAACTAGTTTCTCGCCAATTCTGCCTATGTGCTCTGACTTTGCCTTGGCAATAACACTTTTAAAGGACCTGGAGGCGAAGTTATACTTCTTTTAAGCATGCTGGTGTTTACATCCCGAGCCGCCGAAGCCTCAGCCCAGGCCTGATAGCACTCCTGCTTACTGCGTAATGCAGTCTTACAGGAGCGACCAAACCAAGGCTGCGATCTGCCTCCGAGGGGTACCACAGATGATGGAATAAATAGTTCCATTCCTGTAACACCACATCAGTGACAGAGTCAGCAACAGCGCTGGGATCATCCGGCGAGAAGCAAACCCGCCCCATGGGTAGGATGCAAAGAAAGACCGCATTCCGTCCCAATCCGCCGACCTGTAATGCCAAACACGGCGGCAACCTACAGAACGCAACCGCGAGGGAGCGTGAGTGGCACCACACCCGGATCAGACAATGGTCCGAAGAGCCGAGAGGGCATCGACGGAAACCTGATATCCGTCCGGATGAGAGGTCAGCAGAAGGTCCAACAGGAAGGTATGATCCTTCACATCTGGAATCCGCGTAGGCGAAGTAACCAGCTGTGTCAGACCATATGCCAAGGCAAAGTCATAAACAAATCTCCCCGCATGATCGGTTAAACGTGAACCGAGCCATTCGGCGTGGTGGGCGTTAAAATCGCCAAGGATTACGATCTCTGCGGATGGGACCTGTTGTAGCAAGGAATCTGTAGCCATTTGGACGTGGTTGATGAGTCGGTCTGTTTCGGCATTACCGCTATGGGACCTATAGAGGCACCTGTAGACGCGCTATCTACGCGTAGCCAAAGGATGGACAGGTCCGAACCTTCAAGACTGCCGAGGCGTCGAGAACAGATGTCCTCTCTGACGTATACGCAAACTCCAGCCCGAGGCACAAAGGAGTGTTCCAATTTGTACCCGGGTAGGAGAGATACGAAGTATCAGCCGGAGAGGACACCTGCGTCTCGGTCAGAAAGAGTAAGGCCGGCTTCGCCGTCTCGAGATGGTAGTGGAGGGCGTTAAGGTTCGAGTGAAGTCCCCTGATGTTGCAGAAATCCACGGATAGCGTGGCAGGGGTCGCCTTGGTCTTGTTCCTCAGTTTTGACTTTTGCCCCCCCCAGTATACGCGGGGCAGCCTGAGCACCCACGCTCAGGAGTGGAGTAGCATGGTCGTGGATGCTCAGCGAGGATTCTCCAGGTGTACTGCATAGAAGCTCTTTAATACTGGCTTTTACTTTTGATTAAAAGTTAAAAAATGACAGTTTTTGGTGATAAACGAGCATACATGGTATCAGGTGGACTGTATATCGTGGGTTCTAACCCGCCTGTGTGGGTGATAAGTTTGGGCAAACCATTCTAGGAATGTACACCAAATAAGACCTCATTCTAGCAGTGTAAGAGTGAATTTAAAAATGCTGACGATTGCAATTAAATAATGTTGACGAAACCTATTTCTCTTGTTAATTTTATTTTTTGAGATAATTTATAGATAGTTTTATACAGTTGGAGTAAGCAGTATAATATTTCAACACTTATCTGTAGATATTAAATTCAATATGGAATGTTGAGAATTTTTTCGTCTTCTATCTACATATTGGGGAAAAGAATAAAGGATTGATGCACATACAATATTTAATTGTTACTATCTCTTTATAAAATTATACTTCCGAAAGGACATATTCCTAAATTTTTTACCTTATTTTGTAATAAAGAAATAAGTTAAGGTCCAATAGGTAAAGGACGTAGAAACCTAACCTTTTTTTTTTGAAAATTTTTCTTTTAAAGGTAAACTTTTTATTTTTGAAACAACTAATAAAGCGATTAAAAATAAAAATAAAATTTAATCATATGTAGGGTACATATGATTAAATTTTATTTTTTTACACGTGACATTTAAATTAAATTTAACACGTGGCATTTATTGATGAATTTGTAACGTCCTTGAACGTGAAACCGCCCTAGATAAAAACTAAAAAGTTCACTCCAAATTATTAGTATTTACGGATAGATCAATTTCATAAATTGTCAATTAAAAAAATTTTTAAAATATCTTTTCCACAAGCTGTTACTGTGTTCACCTATATTTATCCTCACATTAAAAATAATCATCCGATATAGAAGGATTTTCTTGGACAGCAGATCCAAACAAATAAAAATTACACGAGATTCATCATCAGACTGCGGCAGTCCACTGCTGGACATAGGCCTCTCCCAAGGCGCGTCACTTAGCCCGATCTTCGGCTACACACATCCAGTTGCTGCCAGCCGCCTTGCGCGATCGAGCGAGCGACGATCTCTCCATCTAGCAAGTATCTAATCACAAGCAAATGTGAGTAACGATGACAAGAATGTCTAGCCAGGGGGCATCCCACAATACGTTCACCTAAACGTGGTCTTCACTCTAAGACATGTACCTACTCCAACGACAGTGGCAATGAGCTGGTTATCGCTTCTTCGACAAACCAGCCCATTGCCACTTTAGCCTGCAAATACGGAGGGCTACGTCGGTGATCTTAGTTCTCCGGCAGATTTCTTCGTTACGAATCTTATTCACCAGAGAAACTCCGAGCATAACTATTTCCATCATCCGCTGAATCCGCCTATCGGCTTCTTTCTCGAAGTTGTTTCTATCTAATTGCATTATCTGGCCGAGGTAAATATACTCTTGAACAACTTCAAGAATCTCACCATCAACGAGAATCGAATCTGGTATGACGTGACCGTTAAATATGACTTTCGTCTTATTTAAATTCATACGCAGTCCGACACGTTGGGAGGATTCATTTAGGCCGCTAAGCATGTCTTGTAGTTCCTGCAGCGATTCTGCCATAACGACGACCTGTATGCTTCCCAACTTTGGCGTTATGGTCTCTCATGACGACATTAAAGTGGGCTTTAGTGGTGTTGTGTAAAGTCTTCGCTATGTCATCATACATAGCTTCAACTTCATCGTCCGAGTGTGTCGAAGTTGGTGCGTAAATTTGTACAACCTTTACAGTATATTCTTCAGTTAGTTTTAAAACAAGATATGCTACCCTCGTCGACACACTGGAGATTTCCAAAATGTTGTCACGGAGAACTTTATTGACGAGAAAGCCCACTCATCCCGGAAAGATCATGTCCCTCGTGATAGTAGAGTAGGTGGCCTGATTCTAGGATTAGTGTGTCCTCTCCTTCTCTTCGAACTTCACTCAACCCCAGGACGTGCCATCTTACATTTTTTAACTCTACTTCTAATTCTGCAATGTTCTCGTCGTGCCGCAGAGTTCGTCCATTGTACGATGCCAGGTCCAGTTTATGGTGGTATCCTGCCCTCTCCCGAAGATTTTTAGCACCTTCTGTTCCACTGTTGCCATGGCCACCACCACGGTCAGGTACATAGGCATGGACGGGAACTGGCGGCCGTGTTTTTTTGGTGCTTACCATTAGGAGGTTATGCCCTTAATCGCCACGCTGGGCAAGCAGGTTGGCGATCGCAGTGTCAGACACTTCGCACCTGTGACGCTGCAGACCATCACAGATCATATTTGGCCTCACATAATAATTGAGATGGTTATCCTGTCATATGTCGGATGCCAACGCTTGTTTTTTTTTACTTTGGCCTCCTTTCTCCCTTAGACGCCTCGTACAACACCCACGGGGGGTGGCAGGATTCTAAAGCCGCATCCACACGGAAAACACACACATACACATGAGTTTATTGTATATTTATTGGTATTGTAAATTTAACAAAAATAATATGATCTTTCGGAAAAATAAATTTATCAGCTGGATAATTTACAATCCATAAAAATACTTTTCCCTTGGATTTGAAATTGAAATATATTCTTTGGTCTCTTTGGGTAATTCTATTTCTGCAACAATTGTTTCTTTTCCATATGAATGTTTTGAGTCTTTATTATGATATATTTCTTTATTAAAATGTTATTCTGTTCGCTCGAAAGAAAAGTTTTATTTCCCCATAAAAGGCTGAGGATCAATGCAACCTTTAGGTTTTATTCTACCAAATTGTTTGCACAAATTATCCAGAAGAAAGTCTGGATATAGACCGCTTATTTCGTTATATCTTGGTAGAAGAACTACTGGAGTCTCGGTAGATTTTAATTTGCTAAATTTTCTTTCTGCTTCCTTTAAATAACGGTTAACATTTTTTAACAAGCAACTCGAATATTTTTTAGAATCAATTGGAAATTTGTTGAGAAAATATTCTCTTGGTATTCCTTGTGCTTCGTGCTTTAGATAGGCTGCTTGCAGGAAAGTGTTCCCATTCATTTGTGAAAGAACACACTTTCTGGGTCCTGATGCCATTCCACTATCTTTAAATTGATAATCGACCTTGATATCTAATCCTATGTTTTCAACAATCCATGGAAATATACTTTGAAAGAATATTAAGTCATTTGGATTAGTGAAATCAGAAAAAATGGTTATTAATCTTGTACCGTGAATTACGGACACTGTCGTTAATATGATAACTGTGAATAAAGTATTAAAGTAAGCCATTTTAAAAATACAAAGCTGTTCAAATGCGATCGACCGTTGTTTTTATAGACTAATAAATAGCGTAACATTTTGTTTTCTACCATGTAATTTCTTAACACTTTAATTCGGAACGAATTAAAATTTTGCGCCGATATAATTGCATTGTTGATAAGGTAATCAAAGTGTATGAAAACGTCATGTTTTCACATATTCTATATTTTTTAATTTTGAAAGTATGAGAAGTATCCATTTTATCGATTTCTATAAATTTGAAAAGTGTTTAGTTAGTTAGTAGTGTAGTACAAACAAAGTTTAAAATCTTAAAGTCGCTTTGTAAATTGGCTACTACTACAGCTAACGATTACATCGGTAGCAGAACCAGAATAACCGACACAGCTCAATAGACCAGCAAGTAGAAGTGTCAATAACTAACCATATAGCACTTACATTTGGTTACTTCTAGGCAAGAGTAAATAAGCTTTTGTTAAACTAATTTAGTGCGCTATACCATTTTCGGCTATACCACCACTCACCATCGTGTGGGATAGCTGTCAAGCACTGACTTATAATATTTAAAAAAACCTAATAACCCACGGGGAGAAAAATTTGTGAGTAGCAGCCTCATCGCGGCAAATGGAGTGTAGCACCCCATTGTGATGACATGGTAAGACATGAAGGAAGTTGATGGATTCACGTAGCCTAGATAAGTGCTTTGTGGCATAAGTCGGAGGAGGCCCATGTTCAGCAGTAGACTTGTGAAGGGATGTAATGATGGTGGTGGTGATGATGATAATGATTATGATGATGATAACATTAAAAAATGGAAGTCAGCAACTAGTATTTCGCCATGGGAAAAAATAGTTTAAAAATATAAATTCATTGGCTTAGGTCAGTTTGATACTGTAACTTCATAAAAAATTGACAAACTTAACCTGTTTGTTTTGTAATCTATCGAACATATTTTATTATAATATAATTTAAAAAAATGTAGATTAGTATGTAGAGTATTGTAACAAATTTATTTCATCATCATCATCATTACAGCCCTTCACAAGTCCACAGCTGAACATAGGCCTCCCCAGGAATGCCACAAAGCACGGTCCTGAGCCACCTGCATCCATCGACTTCCTGCATGTCTTACCAGGTCGTCACTCCAACTAGTGGGGGGTCGCCCTATACTTCGCCTACCGGTACGAGGCTATGTCAGTCACTCTGGTTCTACTGCGGATATCCTCATTTCTAAGTTTATCACGCAGAGAAACCCCGAGCATAGTCTTCTCCATAGCTCGCGACCTTAAGTTTCCTCATATGGCCAGCAGTGAAGGACCACGTCTCAGTTCCATAAGTCATCACTGGCAACACGCACTGGTTGTACAGTCTTGTTTTCAAGTTTTGAGGTATACTTGACGAGAAGATGTGTCGTAATTTCCCGAACGCTGCCCAGCCGAGTTGAATCCGTCGATTGACCTCTCGGTCGATGTTGGAATTACCTAGTCGGACTATTTGTCCCAGGTAAACATACTCGTCAACAACTTCGAGCTTAGTGCTCCCAACAACTACCGGCATAGGTGTGACATGGACGTTATACATGATCTTTGTTTTGTCTTTGGTTCATCTTAAGACCTATCCGTTGGGAGGCACAATTGAGGTCAGTGAGCATAGTGCTTAGGTCCTCCAGCGATTTTGCCATAAGGACTTTATCGTCGGCAAATCGAAGGTGAGTGATGTACTCGTTATTGATGTTAATTCCATATCCTTTCCAGTCCAGTAGTTTGAAAACGAGTTCAAATGCAGCGGTGAAGAGTTTAGGGGACATAACGTCACCCTGTCTTACACCTCTCTGCAGTTGGATAGATTTCATACTCTGGTTCTGTACTCGGATAGCCCTAGTGTATAAACACTTCAGCACTTCGATATACCGACAGTCAACTTGGCATCGCTAAAGGGACTGCAGCACCGCCTAAATTTCAACGGAATCAAAGGCTTTCTCATAGTCCACATACACAAGACATAGTGGCGAATTTTACTCCTCGGTCTTCTGTACAATTTGCCGGAGGGTATGTATATGGTCTATGGTGCTAAAGTCATTTCGGAAACCGGCTTGTTCGGGAGGCTGGAAGTCGTCGAGTCTGTGTGCGAGACGATTCGTAATGACTCTCGAAAACAGCACTTAGACGCGGTTCAGAAGGAAAATCGGTCTGTAGTTCTTCAAGAGAGCGTTGTCGCCTTTCTTGAAGAATAAGACCACTGCACTTCTGCTCCACGCCTCCGTTGTAGTGCCACCATGCAGGATGGAATTAAAAAGTTTCTGAAGGGCTTAAAGTACCAGTTTTCCACCCGCTTTCAGAAGCTCCGCTGTAATTCCATCCACGCCTGGGGATTTGCCGTTTTTAAGGTGCTGAAGAGCCATTCTAATCTCGCTCAGACTGACGTCCGGAATATCATCGGAATAGTGTCGGATAAGACTTGCTCTTGGATCGTTACTCACACTTGCGTGTGGCTCCAACGTTGATGTGTACAGCTGCCCATAAAACCTCTCAATCTCACTCAAAATCTCAGGTGTCCCGGAAACGATACTGCCACATTCGGTCTTCAGCTTCGACAGTTGGCTCTTTCTGGTAGACAGATCTTTGGCAAAGACTTTGGAGCTATGGTTCCGCTCGATCGCTTCCTCAATACGACCTGTATTAAAGTTGCGTAAGTCCCGCCCCATGCATTTGTGGATCTGTCTGTTCAGCTGCCTGTATGCTGTCCAATCTGCTGAAGACTGCAGCTTCATTTACCGTCTAACAGCCATGAGATTAAGAGTGTGATCGGAGAGTTTTTGAGTTCTTCTGCAGTGGGTCTTGCAAAACTTAGCTCCGACCGCATGGACAGTTTCCACGAGCTTTGAATTAGAGCACGAGGGGGACGGAGCGTTGACTTCATTACAACTTAACAATTATTTCCAACTTAAAGTTTAGGTTCAGTATGCCTATAACCATTCGGTGATCGCTGCCAGTTTTCACCCTCGCGATCACCGAGACATCACTGAACAGTTGCCATCTAGTCGTCATAATGAAGTCAATCTCATTTTTTGTCGAACTGTGAGGGCTCGACCAGGTCCACTTCCTTTGGGACCGCTTCTGGAAGAAAGAGTCCATCATAAAGAGTCCCTCTTTCTCAATAAAGTCGGCCAGCTGCTGGCCTCTAGGGTTCCGTTACCCTATTCCAAATTTCCCTACGTTCAGCTTGCCGTTCTCTTTTGTGCCTAGTTTTGCGTTGAAGTCTCCCATTAACACCGTATAGTGGGTTTTGGAGAAATGCATGGCTTTAGAGATATCCTCATACATTTCCTCCACCTCCTCATCGGGATGTGCCGAGGTTGGTGCGTAAACCTGTATGACCTTCAACGTATACCGTTTGGTGATTCTGAGTATAAGGTACGCAACCCTCGTCGCACACTCACAATCTTTACTACGTTGTTAACGAGAGACTTGTGAACGATAAATCCGACACCTCCTTGGGACAGATGGTCGCCCTCCCGGTGATAGAACAAGTTGCCGGATTCGAGGATTACCGTATCCTCCCCCTCTCTTCGGACCTCGGATAATCCTATAATATCCCAGCGCAACTTGCCTATCTCTTCTTCCAGCTCCAGGATCTTCTCGTCGGTCCTCAGGGTGCGTGCGTTATATGTTGCCAGGTCGAGTCGTCTTAAGTGGCAACCGATCCTCCACCGGAGATTCTTAGCACCCCCTGCCCCGCCGTTACCATGGTCGTCACCGTTGCCAGAAATAGCGGGGCCGCCGGGGACTGGGGGCCGTCTTTTTGTAACTTTTGTCATGCGGGGTATATTGCAATTTTATTTAAGAAATATCTATATAATAACATAAATAAATTATATATGAGATAAGCCTTAAACTCTAATAACTGTTGTACCATTTCTATTAAAATGACTTGTTAAATTACCAAGGCATTCAAATCGAAAGGGATTACGTGAGATCGCTTCTATGTACTGCAATCTCTCAAGCAGTCGTCGATTAATTATCCCAACGAACGTTGTTAAGGCAGTAGATGGGCTTGCATGCATTACTAGTTTACATCATTCATTCATTCATCCATTCATTCATTACAATTTATCAAAAGTCCACAACTGAAAATAGGCCTCTCCCATACATATAGGTGTATTTGCCATAATTGTCACGCTTAATGAGCGGGTTGGCAACCGCAGTTTTTTATTATAATTAAGTTATTGTCAAGAAGATGTTTCGGTTTCCTTCTGTTGCCTTTTACGAGACCCACAGGATGACTTGGGGTAGTGTACATACACATAAATGTTCAAAACAGGAACAATTTACACTTCCGAGCCAAAAAAGTCTATGAGAGAATAAGAAACAACAACATAATAGCCAGCCTTTCGGTGCCGTACAGGATACATTATTGAAAGTGTGTGCAGGCATTGGCTTAGATCGTTTGTTTCCTATCTACTATCAGGCTTCTAAACGCTCGGCCAGTCTCTACTATTTTGTTGTCGCCTTAACACGCACTCGAACCAAATAGTTGGCTTTGTCATTCATGATACATACAGCAATCAAGTGGAATAATTTGCCAGCTACAGTTTTGCCATCCGAAGACAATGGGTGTCAAGAAAAGCGTGAGTAGGTTTTTGTATGCTAAATCATTGTACTATAATATTTTCGGCTATATTGTCACTTACCATTAGTCTGGATAGTAGTCAAGCCCTAGTTTATAATAGTTTAAAAGGGGATTTAATAACTAATATCAAAATGTATGATTATAATAAATGCATTTCATTCTTTCTTTTTTTCTATATCAAGTCTGGCTGACCATTTAATCAATGGGTAGTTATTTTAATTCCTTCAATTATTGAAATTGCTTTAAATAATTAAATTGAATGAAAACATAGGTAAACATTGCGGTGAAATGGGTTTAAACTAATTGTTAGTATTTGAGTTCGCCGCAAACTGCGCACAGATGGAAAAACTTGGTCAAAAAATTAGTCCGTATTTATTTTTGTCGATGGCCTTAAAAATGGTTGTGAAATAAAAATGTTGATCACCAAAGACTTTTTATAAAACGTAGTGATCGTATACTCTATACTATTTATATACTTTACTTTTATTGTTTTGAACATAATTGCCATTCTGCTGCATCTTCTTCTACATATTGGCGATACCAGATATTTCGCACCTTTGGTACTATGCGCCGTCTTAAACTTCGCTTGTCGCTGAGTCTGCCACTCGAGAACCTTTCTTTCACATCGGTTATCGGTTCATCGATCTATATAGCGAGCCCATTGGCACTTCAGCTTAGCGATCCGTTGGGCAGAGAAATATACATTTGTGATATTCAAGGTAATAAAGCTCGATCTATCGGAGACTACAAGGTTTTGGTCACTTTTCCCATAGTCACTTCTTACTACACCCACGCGGGACAACATGAACCTAATTTTCTTACGGTTACCTTAACTACACGGCAAATATACATGTATAAAAAATATTTACATTTATTGATTTATACATGGTTTTATATATTTACTTTTCTTATAAAACTGAAGAAACGAGCGAACAAACAGTCCACCTGATGATGGTAAGTGGCTACTACATCTCATAGACATCTGTAACTAACTTTAAACAAAGAAGACAACAGATGCATTGCTACCTCTGAGGACTAAGATGGAATGCTTGTATTTATACTGGCTCTATTTAGCTACCAGACCAGATTACAGCAGTGTAAGGACTGCTATTTGACGGCAAAAATAGTTAACAGGGTGGTTCGAGGGGACATTTTAAAGTTCGCGGAATGGGGGTAAGGAGTGGAAATAAAAATCCAAATTTATTTTTCCTTTTCAATATATTCACCTAATACATTTTTCGGATCTTTCAATTAACTTATGTATACCCCCAAAAAGTGATTTATCTTTGTCTAAAAAATACGCCGAAACTGCTTCCTTCACTTCTTCATCACTTAAAAACTTTTTCCCCGAAGTTCTTTTTTAAGTTTGGCAATAGATAATAATCTATTTCCAAACTTAAATGATTGAAATGATGACTCTCTGCCTTGTTTAAAAAGGGTATGCCACTTGTAAACCATAGTTTTACTTGAACAAGAGTCTCCGTAAACGGATGACATCTCTTCAAGTATAGTCTGAACTGATTTTCCGAGCTTGGTAAGGAACTTTATAACGGCACGGAACTCGATTTTCTCCATATTTCACAATTTCTTCCCGATTGACTTGTTTGGTTGACGATAACTCAAAGACTAATGATCTAATTACAATAAAACCCGGTATTTATACTAATATCAATTTCGTACCTACTCAGACGGACTTTTAGGTAGAAAAGGATTTCTACCACACAATTTAATTTCATGATTTTTTCCGGCATTGCTACATCTGTACCAAACTGCCCCACTCCATGAGTTAGCTGGTAGACAATACTGAAAGGCATTAAGTACATGCTTTGAATCTTCTGGATACGAAGAGTCTAATGAGGAAGAAAAAAAAATTACTTCATGAAATATTTCACGCGTTTTTTGTTTCTTAATTCTCCAGAGCCTCTTGGAATTAACAATGTAGGTATAATTTGTACGAAGTATTACGAATTGTGTACATTTCCGCGTTGATATCGTCATTCATTGCGAATATTTCTACGACAGGGAAAATTTCGTCACGCATTTCTATATGATGAGTGTTTCCACGGAATGTTGTGCTATTTGGAAATACCATCAGTAACGTTCTGAAAGGGAATATTCGCAACACGTTTGTACATTAATTAATGTCCATTTAAAGCCGTAGTATAAAGTCTTCTGAAATTAATTATCATACTACAATATATTTCAGAATTCAGTAACAGAGATTTCATCCTCGTCATACATGATGACAAGAATTGAGAAATGAATTAATATATCGAATTGATTAATTGAATCGATCTTGACATTGACGAATTTATCGACATTATTGATCCTACAAGTTTCATCTTTGTGGAGGGCCGCTGCACTTGGTAATACGAAGCTGCCACTTCCAAACACCTGTCTTCCCTCGTCGGAATTGGTTTTGACGGGCTACATGACTCATTATAATTTCATCTTCTGAAACTTCTGCCATCTTAGTGAGCGCTTGGCCATCAGTTATTCTTATTTTTCTGCGAATTCCGTCGTTAAATTTTTTATTACGCATAGAGATCCCGAGCACAGCTTCCTGAGTGTCTTTAAACTTGCCATCTCTGTTCCAAATTTCAATTAAAATGTACTTGTATAGCAAAGCTATACTATGTCTCGCAGAGACGAAGCAATTTATATTAATTAGAGAATATATTTATTTACGTAGCCAACGTAATTTCAATTCGTCATAAACTCGTAAAACTGAAAATTTTAGTTTCATTCCAGAATTTCTTGTATTTAGTTATTATATTAATAGGTAAATGTAGTAACTATATTTGATATTATTGCTGTGTCTGTGTGAGAGTAAATAATCTAAGGTCTGTGTCTTCGACAAACAAATAGGCACTCAAGGGTAAGAATGACTAAGGAAAGTCATAATTAATTATAAATATGAGAGACCTCGTGACAAATCAACTCTTTTTAAAATTATTATTTTTCTTTCGTAGCATACTTCCATTTCTTTTGTTGGGGGTTTATCAAAAATTGTTTTTCAATTGCAACATTTACATCCGTCATGGGTTTTGTCAAAATTTTTAATTTTGCTTTTTAATTATTACTATTATTATTTTAAACTTTTTAGTGAATTTCTATGTTACTGCCTAAATAACAATATTTCTGTATGTTTGATGTCTTGCATTGTTATGATATTAACATAGTGATGATTCTAAGAACACTATGTGACATCGATAACATACACAGATCCTACTCACTAAACAATATATAAAGATTATGCATTTTATATTATATTGTCTTATAATATATTTAATATATATTTGTGTATATGTTTATATGTATGTATATATATTACCGTAATTCATTCAAGAGAATAATTATTGGGTATTTACTATATTGAGATATGTGTGTATAAGTTTACTTTTTATATTTTTTAAGCTTTTTGTAACCACTTTTATACTGTTATCACTACCCTAAGGTTGATTGGTAGAGAATGCTTTTAGCATTAAGTCCGCCTCTCCTATATTTTATACTATTTGTAAGGTTCAATAAAGATTAAATATGTCGGAATTACTGGGAATACATCAGAAGGTTATTTGTTAAATATAATAATAGTGTGAGAGCGGATGTTCAACTTGATCTCCTGCTTACGCAATTAATCATTATTGGTAATAAAACAGCGTACTGCACTTACATTCAGTATAGATGTAGAGTACCTGAGATACCATAATATGTCCCCGTCACAATTACACAGTAGTGTGACGTGAGGGACATTTTACGAGTCTTAGCACTCATAGCTGACTTCACTCGTAGAATGACTTAGGCGGAATCTCTCGCGCATGACGCCTATAGCAAACTTTATACTGCACAAACCAGTGGGAGGTTTCTCGATATACCCTCATTTCTACCTCGCCACCATCGACATGACGCTCCGCTAGAATGACGCAACCTCTCGCTCACTCTCGATCGCGTATTTTATAGACGCGCCGACAAATAAATAAAAAGAGCCCAAACACTGTCTACTAGCTATGTGCCTTTGCAGAGTTTTCCACGATGTTGCTCTCCTCCGTCATCAGACTCTCAGCAGTTCATATACAGATGCTATTCACCTACCTCCCATCAAGAGGGACCAAAATCTCAAGCACTTCACAGAAAATGTATCAGCGCCTGGTGGCACATCAAACCTATCGAAGAATCGTTGCAAATAAATCTCAAACACTTCAGAAAAAACCGCATCTAAATCTGTCGAGCCGTCTTGGGGAAAAATGCGCTGAAAGTCATTTCAACGAGCGAAAAATATTTATCGCTAACAGCGAGTTATCACTATAACACCTGACCAAGAACCATGGACGATGAATCACAAACCCTTTACTAACACCGTTTTTAGATAAATGGGAACATTCGTTTGTTCTCACGCGTACACCTTCTCCGTTTCGTCGTGGGTAATAAAAAATCAATTCACTTAATATTTTTACCTTATACTTTACTCTAATTCGCCTATAATTGACTGTATGTGACTGTAATGTTAAGGGTTTCAATGAGATACGTACGCAATACGCTGGTACTAGGTGCTTATTCAGACTATCCTACTTCTGTCCTTATCTCAAAATCAAATAAATATTTTAAATAGATATTTACGCTGGTGCGATGTTACCTCTAATTTTCTTCTGTGTTGTCTGCCAAAGTAGACTGCAGTTCTTCAAAAACACTTTTTGTACAATTTTTTTTTAATAACCGCACGAAGTTTGAGGTCATGTGTCGGTATGCACTCCCACTCGTTATTAAACGTACACAAAATAATTTATATATGTTGAAAGATGAAATGTAATTACGAATCAAAATGCAGTATATATACTACAAACATATATTATACATACAAAAATAAAATACATATATATTGAATTATTTAATTAATCAAATGCAATCGATATGCTACATATATTATTATATTTAATGGCTAGTGTGGAAGCGAAGTTACAATTTAAAGTGCAAGGTAATGATTCTTGACTAGTTTCTTAAATACCGGTAGGGATGGTGCGCGTTTTACTGCCAATGGGAGTTCATTCCATAAATGAACAGCCTGTACAGTAAAAGATTTGTTCATAAATTTTCTAGTGTTTAGTGGCAAATTCAACTTCAAGCTCTCTGCTGATCTCAAGTTACGCGAATGGGAATCACGAAGAAACTCAAAACGATTTTTAAGGTAAGAAGGATAAGAAGGATTAAAGAGAACACTATAGAGAAGATGAAGTATGTGAGCATTCCGATGAAGTCGTATTGGCAACCACTTGAGCTTAGTACGAAAAAAAGAGACATGGTCATATTTGCGAAATCAAATATAAACCTTATGCAAAAATTCTGAATTTTCTCAAGTTTATCAAGCTGAGCTTCGGTGAGATCTAGATAGCTGACGCCTGCATAGTCAAAAATAGGGAAGAGAAGGGACTTAACAAGCATAGTTTTTGTGGAAATGGGAAGAAAGTTACGTAATCTACGCAAGGAGGCTGCCGAGGCATAAACCTTACGATGAATTTCTTTGATGTGCTGTCCCCACGACAGATTCTTATCTACGTGGATCCCCAAGTTCTTTACCGAATCTCTGTAAGGAATAATAGTTTTACCAAATACTATATGAGGCAGGTAATCTAGGCTCCACTTAACCAACATTTGCGCGCTGCCCACGATAATGCCTTGCGATTTTGCTGGGTTACCGTGAAGGCCGTATGCATTACTTCACTCAAGAATTCGATCTAGTGCATTTATGACATTGATAGCATTGGGAGATCGTTGGGACAAGCTTTTGTATATATTTGTAGATCATCTGCATAATGGTGGTAGGAAGAAGTTAAATTATTGGATATTGAGAGTTTATAAAAACTGCAAAAAGTAAAGGAGATAAAACGCCTCCCTGCGGTGCACCAACACATACGTTACACCAAGATGATAATGTATCGTCGATACGTATACGTTGCTGGCGACCAGACAGGTAACTCTGAAACCAACCAATTGCTGTTGGAGATACGTTAAGAGAGCGCATGATGCCAAGTAGGACGTCATGGTCAACGGTATTAAAGGCATAACTGAAATCTAATACACAAAGAACAGTCACTTCACCGTGTTCTGTTCACCAATGCTGTGGTAGTACTGTGTCCAGGTCGGAATCCTGACTGTAAAGGATTAAGAAGAGCATTTGCGCAAAGAAAACTGTTGAACTGGGTGTAAACAAGGCGTTCAAGGACTTTAGATAAGAAGGGCAGTAAAGAGATATTCAGAAAAAGATGCAGGATTACTTTTCTTTGGAGTAGGAATAATTTCAGCATTTTCCAAAATGATGGAAAACTACTTGTAGAAATGGAGAAGTAAAGGATATGGAAAATAATAGGAAGAATAATATCAAGAATGGGAAGAATCATGTTACGACTGACACAGTCACTTCCCACTGCATTGGAAGTAATAGATAGAACGCTCTTCTTAACGTCACAAGCAGAGAATGGTTTGAAAACAAAAGAGGAATGATTGGGAGTGGGAATAGTTGAGAGATATGTTAGTGTATTAGCCTTAGTGGTGCTATCTAAGCAGGACAAAGAAGAAAAATGTTTATTTAAACGATTAACGTTTAAATTGTTTGTCGTTGGACTATCCAATGATTTAAAAAAATTCCAGACCTTTGCTGTATCACCATTTTCGACTGACTTATGAATATGAAGGCGTTGAGCATCCCTACACACCTTATTGCAGTGATTGCGAATGTTAATATACTTTTCCCTATTAAACGCATTCGGCTTACGTTTAAACTTAGCCTTAGCTATCGCTTTTTCATTTATAATAGATTTAATATCATCAGTAAGTCAAGGTGATGGACGATGTTTAATTTTGACTACGCGTACAGGTGCATGCATGTCAAAGATTTTTATAAGGGCAGAAGTAAAGATTGAAACCTTATTATTAAGATTATCTGCGCTAAAAAGATTTGACCAGTCCCAAAGCAACGCATTCTTACGAAGACTGTCTATATCCATGCCACGAAAATTACGCTGCAGTAGAATTTTTGGCTTAAATTTGGGAGATCGGGTTTTATAATATAGAAAGATTAGGTCTTGAAATGAAAATGCATCGGCCATATATTGACCGTGTTTCGTGACAAAGTTACAAGAGGAAACAAAAATAAGGTCAAGAAGGGAGGGAGTCGAGTTTGGAAAATGATGCGTGGCATTTAGCGGTAAAATAGAGAGATTACTAGAATATAAGATTGACTGAAGTGAAGAAGCCCTAGCATCTTGTTTAAGGTGGTAAGTTTTAAAGTCACCCATTATAATCGTGTGTGAATAGGAGGGAGTAACTTTATCTAAGATATTTTGGAATGAGTTGAAGAAGTCAATACGCATAGAAAGGCAGTAAAAAAACAGCAAGAAGAACTTAAGAGTGAGATAGTGTGACTTCAATAAAAATATGCTCACCGGCATTAGGCGGCGGTGCTTGTGCAGGCACATCGATAATAGTGAAAGGAATGTGTGAACGTAGATAAATGGCGAAACATCTACCGCCACTTACCGAGCGATGGTTTCGTATTAATTGGAAGCCAGGAAGATTGTAACAGGTAGAGGGAAGACAGGGCTTCAGCCCACGATTCAGAAATAAGAACAGCATGTATATTATTACAAGTAAAAGTCGTCAGCATATCGGGGAAGTGGGCCGGAATGCTCTGTGCATTTATATGAACAACGTTGAAGTTGTTAGGGACATCAGAAAACTGCGAAACAAGAAACTCTGAGAGAGGAGTGGAAATAGAACTTCCACTATCACTTACCATAGAACCAAAACTGTCATCATCAGAAGTGAAAATCATCTCACTTCCGCCACTTATATCGTTAATAGCCATTACAATATATATATACTTATAATATATTTAAATTAAAAGTCTAAGTTATTAAAATAAAATTAACTACTAAATTAAATGTACTTCTTACAAAAAGGCAATCATGTCCACCCACCAGTCGAGAGTTATTACAAATTATAACAGAACTAAAAAAACAACAAAAAAAAATAGACCAATTTCAAAATAACAAAATGAAGAAAAAAATTCAATTTTGGTAGTATCGCTACACAAATACACTATTAAGAGACTATTTTAATATTATATATGACTATTTTAATGAATCTATGGTGACAGAGTTTAAAATATTAAGCTTGTTAGTGTACTATAATTTTTGGCTGAAGGACTTGTAGCCGATGCGACAATAACTTAAAGGAAGAAATAAAGAATAAAAATAACTGCTACATGTTTAATAATCTGTGGAAAAATAGAACCAGCATCTAGCAGGAGTTTCGGCGGGAATTTGATCGGCGGCGGTTCGCTGCTCCTGTATTATTGTTTGAATAATGGTTTGAAGTGGATTTTGATATATAAAAGTGGTGCGATTTTGTGTATTAAGTGTCTGCGCATGTGAACTATTAGTGGAAACGGTGATACAAGTGCTCTGATGGTGTTGTGATTCTCAAGATAAGGTGTCTATCTGCTTAGGCGCCTTGAGATACCATCGCCAACTGTCAGCTGTCTGCTGACTCAAGTTGCCGTCAAAATCTCCCAAGGGCTGCACAATGTGACGCATCAACATATTGTGAAGCAGTGTACTATGAAGAAAATTATAATAAACCGAATAAAAATACCTAAGACTTGGCCTAAAGGTCTAGATACGTCGCTGTCACTGTCACATTCCTACATATTTATTTAATATCTATGATGACTGTCACAGTGTTGTTTTAATAGCATGAGGTGAACATAAAAGATACAAAATATCAATTCACTTTTACCTGCACAAGATTAAAAGCGTAGTAATTAATAAACGAGATAAAAATATATATGAAACAATTGCTACACGTAATCGGGTCAATGTAAATGTAAATTAATAACGTGCTGAGATTCAAAATAAAATTACCTAGTTTCAAATAGTGTAAATTAATTGCAGCGAGACTTATCTAAATTAGTTTAGAATAAAAATTGCATATACTACATTAAAGAAGGGATAAAGTAATAAAGCATGCACAATCATTTCTTTACTGTGGCCCCTCTCTTGGTCTTTGTTGATGCTGGCTTCTTTTCAATCACTTTAGATGAAGCATCTTGGCATTGGTCAGTCTTATGAACTTTGCTCACTGTAAGGACCCGAAGACGAGAGCCATTAGGCCTGAGAATATAAACAGATCCATCCTTAGTCCAGCAATTAGAAATTCCAAAATTATCTCGAGCAGCCATGTATGCATCGTGTCTTGATTTAATTAGAAATTCAGAGACTGTGACACCTGATCCCTTAAGTTGAGTCTTGGAGTACCAGACTTTATCCCGTAATATCAGATTTTGAAACCTTACAAGAATAGGTCGTGGTTTCTTTGCGGTAGCTTGACGGCCCATCCGATGGCACCTTCGTATAACACTGGTTGAGCAGTCGCGTATCTTCAGCTAATCAATGAGAACTCTTGTAACAACCAGAGCAGTATCTTCTTTTGAGGTCTCTGGTACACCATGAAATAGAAGCATTTTCCTGCGACTCCTTACTTCTAACTGATCCACAGTATGAGCCAGGAGCTCCATTTGCTGCTGTAGACTGCTCAATGTTTGAACCACAAAAGCCTTGAATGAGGTGAACTCCGCAGCAAGTGATACCGTGTTAGACATTGAATGGAGAGATTTACGTAACTCTTCTTCGAAGTTTGTCATTCTCTTATGGAATACCTCTATTATCGTCGGCCATGCTATCCTTAATTGAAGACTCCATTTACGTTATAAATTGACACTGATGAAGAAGAGAAAATAAAAGATTGTGCCAGTGGTGATATATGCTATTATGTGTGATTATATGAATTTGAAAAAACACTCATGAGGTGGGTGGTACTAATTATTCATTATAATTTAACATGAAAATGACACAAATATCACAGAAACTATTAAACTTTAAAATTTAAATAAGAGCAAAATTTAAACGTGTTGTTTAGCCAACTACCCACTTATTATATCGTAATACATCATTCATTCCTTACGGCCTATCAAAGTCCACTGCTGAACATACCTCCCCATAGATTGCCTCATATGTGCCATAGTACCTTTGGCGGCGGGTTAGCTTGTTTGAGAAAGTCACTGCTGCCCATCTCCTGGTTTGTTTCTTCTCTATATACTTTCTAACATTCCATTTGTCTGTATTAATGCAATTATTATTATTATTATGCCACTTTTGGCCCTGTTATATTTTCTCTTTCTCAAAAACATAAGTAATAATTAAAAACAACAGAATTTAAACTAATGGTAATGAGTATATCCTAGACCTAACAAAATTTTCCTTACAATTATTTCTTATATACATACCAAGAATTGGATCGGCCTCGGTATGCATCGGTTTTCAGTCCGGCCCACATCATAGTACAAACGACGTTTAAATAATTATTTGTCGTGTGGGTTAACACGACAGTGATAGGTGATAGTGACAGTGTTGTCCTAATCTAATTTATAAACAAAAGCAAACGCTACTTAAGAATAGTTAGTATCATAAAAAGTGAAAAGAATGGTAGGGTCGACATTTTTTCTTTGCTCTTTAGCGAAATGTGAATACTCCACGCGCTCTCATTACTGTCTAGTTTTAAGAGCCTCGTGTAGGCAGGGTTTCCTTTCCTGCAGTGCCAGAAGTTTGACCGAGATTCGTATTTTCGTTTTTTTATGATTTGCGGAGCACCTTTAAAACAAACAAGCAGTTTTGTGTGTTTGTTTATAGTTGAAAAATTAACAGTGCTTTGGTTGGAGTATATGTTTTAGAATAAAAATTCAAAAATTTTTTGATTCTCATTATAGGAATCGTAGTAGCTCAGGGGTTGCGTGATCGCCGTTTATTTTATAGTGTAGTGAGTGACTCGAGTTCAATACGCGCAATTAATAACAATTTAAGGTGCATATTTACTAAGTGCGTATCGGTGAAGAAAACATCGTGAGGAAACATAAATGTTTGATGTTTCGTAGAAATTTTAAGTCTATTAAACATTTCGAACTGGAGCAGCGGTCTGATTACTTTATAATCTAATTACATATTATTTATCTATATTATTTGCACTATGCGTTTTATCAGTTGACGTAAAAAATATGTTATACAGTACAACACATTAACCATTTCTGTTGTACAATACCTGCAAAAAATGCAATACAATATCGGTTCTATGTTCATAATTTACACATTATTGTCGAATTTAGGAAATACCTTTATCCACAGTGGCTTAAATATAGCTTAAAGAATTAATCGTTAATGTATTTTGCAGAATGTGGAAGAGCCACGCGACGTTTTTCAGTTGCAGGATGAATGGCCGACTTATTCACCATCACCATTATTATCATTAAAACTTTTCTCAAGTCCACTGCTGAACATATGCCACAAAAGGGAGGAATGCCACAAAACACGGTCCTGATTCTTCAGTATCCATCGACTTCCTGCTTCCCTTACCAGGTCGACAGTCCATCTAGAGGGGCCGCCTTTTTTACATGAGAAATGCCTAATACCTTGCGTTCGCCTTGCGGCGGCAAGGACGTGTTATGTCGGATTCGTATCGACTAAAACCCCGTAGTGTTCCACCTTCGCCGTATATTTTATATCCCCATTACGAAGTCATTTTTTCAGCTCAAGAAACTTAAAGCATTGCTCTTTTCACAGCTCCCTGAGCGACTTTGAGCTTTCTCATACGATTCAGGCTGCATATAATACTTGGTCAATGTATACTGGTTGATTGGAAAGGTAAAATGGTCTAATAATAATATATAAATAAGAACATGCAAAAACCTTACTGTATATATTTATGAAAGATGTTTTATACGGTTTAGTTTTATTAAATTAACACCCCTGACGACTAAGATGGAATGGATTACTAGTAAAAATGGTCTCCGTTTTTCGTCACTTAAGGTACGAAATGCAATAACATTATACAGTCATACCTCGACTTACGCTACCCCATCATCATCATCATCATTACAGCCCTTCACAAGTCCACTGCTGAACATAGGCCTCCCCAAGGAATGCCACAAAGCACGGTCCCGAGCCTTCCTGCATGTCTTACCAGGTCGTCACTCCATCTAGTGGGGGGACGCCCTACACTTCGCCTGCCGGTGCGAGGCTGCCACTCGAGAACCTTTCTTCCCCAATGGTTGTCGGTTCTTCGAGCTATATGGCCGGCCCATTGCCACTTCAGCTTACTAATCCTTTGGGCTATGTCTCTATGCTACCCCGTTTTACGCGAATTCGGAGATACGCGGTTTTTCATTTGCCCACTTCGCTCTGTCAGTGTTCGGTTAGACCTAGTTGAATCGGAAAATCAAATGACGATTTCAAACTTAACAGAAAGCCTCAGTACAATTGAAAAGGGGTTACAAATTTTAGAAAAAATAGATACAAATGAAGAGCGCGTTTCTACAACAAAACGGGAAATAAAAAAGCTACTGGCATGCTACGAGGAAATTTTACGTGAGAAGAAGAAAAACTTAACTCGTTAGGCGACATTGTTAGAATATATGAAGCATTCGACATCATCTTCGGTTTATGTTGTTTTATTCATAGTAATGTAAATTGTTTTTATTATCTAAAATTTTATTAAACATGATTCTTCTAGATTATTGTTTTCTTTAGACTCTGGTCCCGATTTCACAAACTTTATACGTATTTATATGCAAAATTGAACCCCGATTTACGCGAATTCGACTTACACGGCTATCGCTTGGTTCCACCTATCGCGTAAGTCCGGGGTATTACTATACTGCTGTTTTAGGTCTATATTCTGTACGTGAGTGGTCCTTCTCCGGTCGATTTGACCCATCCGTGCTACAACTATAATATAGCTGCTACGTGGCTCTACACAATTAGCTCTACACAAGTTGAACAATATAATATAAAAACAATGTTCTACTCGTAATTTTAATTGTAAAAATAACCAACCGCCATGTCGTGGCGACTTAAGAGAATTCACTATCCAATGGCATCACGTGGGTGTCGTAAGAATCAACAAAGGGAAATGAAACAGACGATGGGCAGCAGCATCTTCCTGATAACAATTCAAAATAATTAAAGATGTTAAAATTAATTAGCGAAGATCCAAATAATAGAATAAAATGATGTGTGTTACCTAGTTTGAAGAGCACCTCCCGCTCTCCCCGTTACCACTACTCCCAACACCACTATACTAGAAAAGACACACCACCGTCAATAATACGACACGTGTTTCGCCTCTAAACGCGGCATCTTCAAGTGAAGTAGACCCTGCGGTGACTGACCGCTACTGGCAACTTAAACAAATATCCCCCCTACGAAACAATCTATTGGGGAGTCCTATGTTCAGCAGTGGACTTGTTATAGTCTGCAATGAATTAGTAAATGAATAAATAAACGTTATATGCAAAACAATTGTTATTTATCCTACTGTTTCAACACAACGTAACAAGACCTTTTGTCATTGTATACTGATTAGGCGGAAATGTTTCTAGTACTTTTCATCCACTTCTTACGTTAAGCGAAGAGTGTAACCATTAAGCATTGACAGAAAGGGCCGCATACAACTAAAGAGTTCTTCAAACAAGAAGAGACACATTCTTTTCGACAGCGTTACCGTTCATTCATAGGAAAACATACCTTAAACTTTAAGCAACAATGTTCATTATGCGTTTGATTTTTCCTCGCAAATCATCTTTAAGAAGTGCTTTTTAAGATTCTGTGCGTAAATGATGTTTATACTAACGCGATTTCTTTGAAGTGTTAACAGGATAAATCGCTTTTTATACAATAATATCTTTAAAAAAGTTTGTTAAAACCAATTTTTATGTTAATTTAAACAAAAATCGGAAAAAAATACGAGTACATTATCAAAATTACTATTGATATACTTTGGTAGCTAGTGTCAAATTAATGTGTTTGTATTTAATAGATTATTTATACATCGTTGTTGTAATTTAGTGCATATTATTGATTTCCTCTTGAAGTAAGCCTCTAAGATTGCCTCATACTATTGCCTTTTTACTATTGCCCTTTCTGACTGTGTGCTTGGTTATCACCGTATGTATAGAAAAACGATAATGAAATGAAAGTGCCCTAAAAATTTATATATGAACAAATTGTTCATTAATTTTGCTGTGAGTCATCTCAAGCCTATAAGAATTTAAAATGTTAAGAAGACAACTAACATTAAAATATTTAGAAAAAGAAATTACATAAGAAAACAATCACAAAAACTTAAATTTAAAAATTTAAAATTCCTCGAAACAAAAAGAGCTGATGATCTTCAAACGGCTGAATAGATTTTCTCGAAATATAGCTAAGAACCCTCGATTAAGACACATTTCAAACGAAAAAAACTTAATCAAAATCGGTACACACAGATATACAGACACGCATATACATAGATACACATTACTAACACTCCTCTGTTTCGTCGGGGTAGGCATAGGCGTCCTCTCATTTCTGAGAGGGTTTTAGGGCAAGGAAATGTCCGCCGCGCTGCCCCAATGCGTGTTGGCGAACTTAACGTCTTCGAAATTTTTTTTTCTTATTTCTCAGATATGCAGGTTTCCCCACGATGTTTTCCTTCACCGCCGAGCACGTGGTAAATCAGCACTTAAAATTGCAATTAACAAGTCGGTCATTCCGCGTTGGAGGCAACTCAATCAACTCTTTTTTGTGCTAAAACTCGCTGCGGCCTATGCCCAGTAGTAGGATGTATGTAGGCTGCTATTTTTTTACTTTTAATATTGCTATCCACTGCCGATCATAGGCTTTCCCCATTGTTTATCACATAGGATATTTGCAATAGTAGTCACGCTTGACAAGCGTCACCCATCTCCCTCCCATTTCAGTTTCCCTCTGTCGCTTCTTACGACACCCACGAGACGAAATGGGGTATTGATTTCTTTTTCGACGCCTCTACATGGCTAATATATTTCTACTCCCGTTCAGCAATTCGATTTCCCTCATAGATTGACAAATAAGTTGGATATTTGCCGTAGTTACCACGCTTGGCATGCGGGTTACCAACTGCATCTTTTTATTATTTTGTGCTGTAATCAGGAAGACGCTGCTGCCCATCTTCTGTATATTTCTACTCCAGCTCATGAATATAGTTCTTCTTCTCACACGTGTAACATAAATAGAACTAAATTTATGAAACTTCAAATAATGATTTAATTAAATGCTAATGATTTGAATCAAATATCGCAAATAAACAATATGCCGTGTATTAATAAAAGACCATGAAATTCAACATTATTTTGTCGAAACTATAGTTTAATTATAAATAAATTTAAATAGCGCATTTCTGATTCCAGGACAATTTACCCTTCAAATAGACACATCGGAAAACATACCCGATATAAAAAAGGTGTTGCTAGACGTATGATATTAATGCAATTGTGATAAACTCACTTATGTGTTTCTATAGCATATTATATTGCCAAATTTCAATAATTTGCGTCCAAAATAGACACATATACCGAGGTGACTCTACAAGTGATCCAATTTTGCTAATTTCGGCACAGAGCATTAATGATATTTCTAAATAGAAGCCCACGCGAGCGAAGCCGTGGGTAAAAATCTAGAATAATATATAAGAATCAAAATGCAGATTCGTTGTTACTCCTGACAACTAAGATGAAATGCGTCGTTACCGGTTAAAAGGGTCCCATTTTTCGTCATTCACTATACGAAACACAACAGCATTTTGCTATAATTTATCCTTCAAATTGGATTACAGCTTTAGATGCATTGCTGTTTGGTAGTTTTATTACCCGCCCCCATTGCTGCTCTAGTGAAAACATGGCGCGGATAGCGAGGATTAAATTCAAGGCGTCATTTAAATAAATAAATAGTTTACTTCCAAAAATTATTAATCACGTTGTATCGTTATAAATTTATTAACTTTACTAGCTATTTACCTAAAATTCAAGTTTAATCACTATTAAAAAAAGTCAATAGCCATAATGAAGGCCTGTAGATACGGCGACTCAAATATTTTTGAGATACAGTTGTACCCAGTTCCTCAGTTCTATCATAATCAAGGGAAAGTAGAAGGTTAACTTTTTATATATATATATATATATATATATATATATATATTTATATATATTTCTCCTTATTTTAAAAGAAAATAATGTATTCCCAGAAAACCATAGAACGTTTGGCGGTTCGGCAACTACAAACTCGTTTGCAAGCAATGTCTTTTCTACATCTATGCAAACTTACTGGATCATGTATAGTTTCGCCATGTTTCTGAATAACAGTACCTAAAATAAACAGTTTTCTGACGCTTAGTAACTCACAGCATTCGTATAAAAGTGAAGTAGCATATAAGTAGGGTTTAAAAGTATAATCTTTTTGAACTGTTCGTTGATCCGCTTCTACATGTTATATGTTTGTTTTTGGAGCACGCTTATGTAGCATTGGTTCAAGAACATATCACTTAAAGATTGAGATCTATACATGTCTGCACACAATTTTTTTTTTTTTTTACCAGACACAGTTCATTTATGTAAATAAGAAAAGAAGGAGTAGGGCCTAGGATGCTACTTTGCGGGACACTATGTGTTACCATCAAATTGGAGCTCAAAACTGCTGAGATGTTGACAGAATGATCTCTTCGAAAGATAATCTGAAAATTATTTAAATTTAATGTCAATTACACCGATTGTATGCAATATGTACATAAGAATGAGAACAGAGACCGTATCGTTTTTCAATATTTAAAACATAATTGTTATGGACAAATAAATCAGGATCATGCGCTAGGCTAGAAGCTGTCTATTTACATTTGCCTAAAGAAATAGCATTATGTATGGAATGGGAAAGAATTCAACAATAGTGCGGAGAAACTAGAAACGTGCTTTTTAATGTTTTAAACATGCAGGAACACATTATGAAGGAATCTAGCAGAAAAAAAATACTAAGATGTGCTTCTTCAAATCCTTTTCCAGACTTTAGTTTTGGATCACAAAATACTTTCAAAAGTAAGAGCAGGTCTGTGCTCAACAATAAAATATAGGCTATAATTTTACTTTTTTCATAAGAACCTGTCAAAGTTCACTGCTTAACATAGTTTGCCCCATAATTTGCTATATTTGCCACGCTTGGCAGGCCGGTTGGCAATCGCAGTTTTTTCTAGGTTGTTATTGGAAAGACACTGCTTTCTATTTCCTAATTTGTTTTCTTCTATCGCCTCTTACGACACACATGGAACGATAAGGCATAGTGGATGATATTCTTATATCGCAACTGCTTGCTTATTTTATTTTCTTTCAATTTAACGATAAAACGCTTTGTTTCATCAATTTCTGGTTTCATCAATTTTTTTTATCACCAAAGAATATATAAATAATTCTGTGTATTGTACCTGAATTATTAATTAAACGAGTAACAATGTGAGGCTTAACGACAAAAATAAAACGTACATGTGTTATAACCGCCGCATTGTGTGATATTGTAACGGCGTAACCATTCTTAGTAGATTTGATTGTTATTTGAAACTCCATTTGCATAAAAACAATGAAGGAACGAGCAAACGCTGAGTAATAATTTACAGGAGTTTTCCAGGTTTTGAGTTTTATTAAAGGGCTCTGTTTTGTACTTTTTGAAATTGAGGAACGATGCCTAAGTTTGTTTTAGAAAGAGTTTTTGGTTATTGTAATTCATCACACGGATATTATGCAGATAGAAAAACCCAATTATTCAAAACAATCAAGCAATAAAAACAATCCACGTTGTACTATTTGTCATGGTACTGGTACTTTGTGCAATATTGTTTTTCTATATTTTATACTCTGTTATATATCAAACGAGAAAATTCCCAAATTGCGTGCACATACGCGGTTGTCATGAATTTCCCGTTTTTCATAGGCGTGATAAAATATGATGTCACGTGACTGTGATTTACGGTTTCCGTTTATCACCAGTACCGAAAATGTATTACACCTGTTTGTTATATAAAAAGTATATATCTACTACTGTCACAGTGAGGGATTTTAACAAAATTAAAATTCTGAGGAAATTCTGAGCAAGGAAGTGTCCGCCGCGCTGCCCCAGTTCGTGTTGGCCGTCACACGTCTTCGATATATATGTACACACACATTTATATGTATACACACAAACACACACACACACACACACACACACACACACACACACACACACACACACATTTTTAATTTTCTTTTAAAACACCAGTATCGTATTGCCTGTTTATATACATAAATTTCACAAGGACCAACATCCAGACCCAGAACAATTATTTGTAAGCCATACAACTACTTGTATTCTAATATATTAAATATTTGGGATTCAAACCCATGGCCCTTAGCGCTGCAACTCATCGCTAAGACACTGCGCCACGGTATATATATGTAGGCACGAAATACTGGCCAGATCAAGAGTAAAGGTTTTATTCTTGATCTGGCCAGTACTTTATAGTATTTTATAGTTTTTTAAGCGTCGTATCTGTGGTAACGTGGGAACCGTTGTTGCTTAGAGGAATTTTGAAAATAACGTCATCGGGAAGTGTACCATATTTTTACGACGAATTGCTAACGATCTGCTTATTATTTTCTTTCATTTTATGTTGTAACGTATATTTGCATATTTGTGCCATCCATCATAAGTGCATCTGAGGATGATCCTTTTTCGCCTACATCGGAAGTGGAATCAAGTTCTTCTTATCGCCCACATATAATATTCGAATAATGTGATGAAGTCGTGGTGCTGTACCGATCGTTCTTGAATGGAAGTATGCTGCCGACCGACATTTGATGCGCGAGGAAGTAAATTTGTCTTAAATATTGCTTTGAAAAAAATATTTTGTAGTAACAAGTGATTAACTTTTTAATTGGTTGAGAGAAATGCCTGAAAGCCAAGCTTATTTCGATTGACTAACCAGTATCTTTGTGTGATTAATGACCCTGTTAAATTGTAGAGTTGCTTACTTAATTTTATTTTGTATTTTGACTATGTCAACAGCCATACCGTAGCCGTAGCTCAAAGAGTGGGTGCGGTGCGCGTGTGGTGTTGGTAGAGATCTAGTTTAGTCGTCGTTGAGACGTAACGGGGATGACTGAACATAGAGACGAATGCTCGTAAAAATAAAATGAAGTGTTATATACATTTATTGCATAACGAACGATTAAAAAGGTTATGGCGCTTGGACATTTTATTTAGTGATAGTAAGTAAAGTTTCCTTTGAATTGATCTAGTTGAAGTAGAATTAAGTATTGAAGAAGTTGCCGGAGGTATTTCCAAGCGTTTATACTCTTAGTCTTAGTAGTTATTACTATTTGGTCGCATTGCACGAATTGGTGCATAGTTGTAACTGCGATTTACTTGTGAGTCATTCAGGAGCGATAAACATCTGATGGTGTGGTGGAAGGCCTTTGTCTCGTAGAGACTACTGTAGGTCGACTTGGGACGACCTGATAGTCGTTGTCTCTACAGTAGACCGTATCACAAGAAGTGATGAAGATAGGGTAACAGTTTGTTGCTAGTCATTGCGGCATTGTAATCACTGTGTGTTATCAAATAGATAACTTAAATGATTTCTCTGTGTCTTGGCACACATACATAATGATTTTTTCGGGAAAACTTGGCGGTAAGTATGACCAAAAGTGTTATTACTCCGTAATTATTATTATACAAAGTATGTTTTGTTAAGTACCCTTAACCGACGAGCATGTATGCGTAGGTACATGCATGGACGTAAAGGAGGGGTTTTATCACGAGTATTAGCAATGCCGAATATGTCAACTTTTAGTGAAAATTCAACTCAACTTTTGCATTCTAATCCAGACCATCCAAACTCGGATATAGATGGATGGTGTAATGTACTAAAAATTATTAGTTAATGGCATTAACAATCGCTTTAAAAGATCATGCAGCTAATTGTCTTACCGAACTTAAGTTTACTAATATGGCATGTCCCTTAGTAAAGAACCCAGAGTTAAAGAAACAGCGTCTGAAACTGGTCTTCGCTTATGAACTCTCATCGATCAAAATTTCTAAAACAATCATGCATGATGAAGTTATTACTGGATTTGTTATCTCAGTTTTATGTTCATGCAAAATAAGATTTACATTAGGTACATTTTAATTGAAATGTTTAACTTTGACATGCTTTGAATTGAGAGAATGAGTGGCCTTTTTGTATTCTAATGTGTTGAAAAGTGTAGCAGTTTTGCTCTAAATATTGTGTGGTCGACAGAATTGCTGTTTGATGTTGAGGGTTGGCTTTATGTGAAGCTGGTCGAAAGGACAATGTCGTACCGGGCCATGCCGCGCGCAGCTGGTTGAAAGGACAAATTCGTCCGGTCCAAGCTTATGAATGTTTGATGTTGAGGGTCGGATTTGTGTGAAGCTGGTCGATAGGACAATGTAGTACTGGGCCATGCCACGCGCAGCTGGTTGAAAGGTCACATTTGTCAGGTCAAGGCTTATGAATGTTTGATGTTGATGGTTGGATTTGTGTGAAGCTGGTTGAAGGAACAATGCCATACCTGGCCATGCCGCTCGCGGCTGGTTGAAAGGATACATTCGTCCAGTCCAGGCTAATAAATTGTGGAGTTACACTGGTCGAAGAGAAAATGCCGTCCGGTCCATGCGTGGTTGAAGGGACGCACCCGTCCGGTTCAGTCAGGTTGGTTGAACAGAGTACAGATAACAGTATCGTCCGGGCCAAACCCGAGCGGTTGGTCATAGGGACTAGTTTACAGCTGTATGTGGTGGCTTGAGAGAAAGGTGCCGTCCGGTCCACGCGTGGTCGAAGGGACGCACGCTTTCGATTATTGTATGATTGATGATGTTAGTACATTTACAAGAGGATATGTGTTGTTAAAGTGTATATCTTCTATCGCTGCCAATAGTGCCGTGCAAGCTGTATAAAGAGCTGTGTGTCTGTGTGTGCTTAGTGGAAAGAGTCAGTTGTACGGTCCATATTGTCTGAGATGATGGCTGGTCAAAAGGACACCTTAGCTAGTGTTTGTTTGCACGTGGTCAAACGTAATCGCCTTGCGTATGTGTGTGTGAATGTCCAAATATAGGGACAGTAAACCTATTCATGTCAAGATAGACGAGCGGAAGAAGTGGTGATTAATAGTGTTTGATACAGGAATTCATGAAGATACACGCTCGAAGACGGTCGTATGTCAGGGTTGGCCGTGTAGGCACGACTATAAAATACTAGCCAGATCAAGAGTAAAGGTTTTACTCTAGCAAAGCGTCGTATCTGTGGTAACCGCTTTTGTTTACAGGAGTTTTGAAATTAATTTCATCGGGAAAGCGTACCATATTTTTACTCTCTCTACTCTAGTATTTTATGTTGTAATGTATATTTGTATATTTACGCCATCCATCATGAGTACATCTGAGGATGATCCTTTTATATATATATATATTTCGGGTTGCATACCAAGAAATTTACAGCGAGCGTATAGCCCCTGAGCTAACACGGCTCTTTCAGTAATGAGAAGAGGTCTATACCCAAGAGTAAAACGTATAATATAGGCTGTAACTGAACCTGAACCATGTCTTATTGCATTCTGTTCTTTGTGATGTCTTACAGCATGTCAAATGATACAGGAATAGCAATATGATTGTGTCAATCCGGTGAGAATCGTGGTTGACTTCGTTCTGACTTCTGACGTTCCCGTTTTTTTTTATAAAATGCGGGTGACAAACGAGCACACAGTCCATCTGATAGTAAGTGGATTCTGTGGCCCATAGATATTTACATTTATCTTTCATTTAGAATCAAAATGCAAATGTGTTGTTACCCCTAAAAGTAAAGTCATAGTTGACCAGGATGAATATTAAAAAAAATGTTTTAGAATCATGTAGAAAAATTTTAGACTTTGCTTATGCTGATTACAAACATCAATGTCAAATTACAATTTGAGTATTTAATTTTTTTACATAATATACCTGTACGAACATCTAATGCAACGTACAATTGTCAAGTCATCATTTCACAACTTGACCTCTTTTACATATTTCCGCGGCAAATGTATTTTAAAATCAGTTCGCTTATAGCCATCAAGAGCGCTACGCGTACTCATTATCAGAAGTTCTAGCCTTTATAATTTGTAAACTTATCCAAAATATATTTTTATCAAACTTATCAAGCGTTATCAGCTTATCATCCCCTTAGTGTCGGTACAACCCCGAACATTGGTCCTTCGAGCTTTCCGAAAAAGCGGGACCTGTGTGTGTTTCCGCTCAGTAACCTATCGGATTTTTTCGAACACGTGGAGCGTAGTTGCGTGACTGTTACTGTGCTATCAAGAAACCAGTGACGCAGCAAGTATCAAGGCGGTGTACGATCAAGGTGCACGACTGCGTCTGGAGAACGAAGTCTCTGGTCATCATCAGTTAGTGAGCGTGTCTGCTCACATTCGCCGTTCAGCAGATATCAAGTAAGATCAGCCCTTTTTCTCTTCTTTATCATGTCGAAAATGGACGACTTCCTTGCTAATCAGCAGCAAATCGCGCAGGCGATATAGCATGTATTTACCAATTTCAAAAAAGACAGCTCAGAAAGGAAGACATCAGACTATATACAGCGTAGATTAGACATGTTGGATAAGTATTGGCTAGAGTTTAAAAATAATCATGCAAGATTATCAGAGTTCGGTATTGAGTCTAATAGCTACTTTACGAATCAAGAATTCGAACGAGTAGCCGAAAGATACGGGTCTATTAGGCTACATATACATAACTATCAGCAACTCTTGTTATTAGAGAAGGCGAATCCTCTCGACCATCAGGGCAAGCAACAGGCTCGACGAGCAAGACCGACGATATGCTGAAAAAACAGTTTAGTTATTTTAAAGCTTTCCAGCGTACTGTAGTAAATATTGACCTTGATTCCGTGTCAGAAAAGTGGAAATTTGATGATTTATTACGGACGACTTAAACCCGGTGGACAGCAATTGACGTGCTGCACTGGGACTTAGATAGCGAGCTGGAAGGGTCGAACAAGGAATATAAAGATACTTTTAACAGCTATGTAGTACGTACGTTCTTGTACGTACAGTAGAATCAAGAAAACCATTAACAAGAAAATGTGGTCAGTGGCTCACAGGAAAATATCTACGCCGCAAATGGAGATTCTGACTTTCAGTGGAAATTATAACACCTGGACTTCTTTCAATGACCTATTCACTGAAATAATCCATAACAATCCGTCTATGTCCAACGCGCAGAAGATGCAGTATCTCAAGACCAAGGTGAAAAGTGAAGCTGAGAGACCAATCCAGCATCTCAGCATTAGCTCGGACAACTACGATGTGTGTTGGGACATTTTAAATCAAAGATTTAATAACAAGAGGCTTATATTTTCATCACATATCAGTTTGTACATATATGTTGCATAACAGGAATATTTAAAAGTTTAAATATTCCTGTTATGCATCATCAGTCCTTGAATCATATCAAGCACATTCATGATACTACAATTGAGTATCTGAATGCTATCAAGAACCTAGGGGTCGAAGTAAGCTCATGGGACCCTCTGATTGTATACATTTTGTCGCAAAAATTAGACACCGAATCATACTCAGATTATATTGAATCCGTTAAGCACCCAAGAGAGTTACCCATGCTGAATGAATTTTTGGAATTTCTAAAAAAAAAAACGCTTTTGGGATGGATATTGAGTGACAACGTGAAAACTTTTCAATGTAATGTGGTGCTACATAATTATGAAGATATCTACAAGTTTTGGGAGCTTGAACTTATATCAGAACCAACAAAACCTCATCAGAAGATCGAAGTTGCCTTGAATATTATCAAGCCACTACCAAACGCCGGGAAGATGGCCGGTATGAAGTCAGGCTGCCGATGAAACCCAACTATCATGAAAATTTGGGACGCTCTAAAAACAAAGCGATGGGACAATTTTTTAAATTAGAACAAAAATTTCAAAAGCAGTCAAATATCAAAGAGAATGACATCGTCATTATCAGGGACGAAAACCTTCCACCGGGAAAGTGACTCCTTGGCCATGTTGTGCAGCTACACCCGGGCAACGACGGGTATGTCAGAGTTGTCACTCTTAGAATCAAAAACGGAACTTTACAATGGCCAATCGTGAAGCTTTCAATTTTACCGGTTGAGCAAAATCAAGAAGGGACAAGCAGTTCAACAGTAAAAAAAAATCAAGAAAATGAAAATAAATCAATCCCTAAATCAAGCAGAAGGAAAAAATATTGCTTAACATCAATGATTAAATCGCTATTATTATTCTTTATTACAATCATCTCGACAGTACAATGCTCCTATAACATAACACCATTACAAAACAGCAGTCTCTATTTTGATACCATAACAACCATGCATAGATGACTGGCGCCTCGTTGTCTACTACACATTCCCTTATCAAGAAGGTAATACAGCGCTAACAAAATATATACAATACTTAAATAACACATGTGCAATTATTCGGCACGAGTTCACGGAACTGCAATATTATAATAACATTTTAACTATTCAACATGATAATACACTCGAGACCCGCCCACGTCGCCGGCGCGGCTTGATTAATGCTGTAGGAAATATTGCTAATAGTTTATTCCGTATTTTAGACGAAAGACCACTAGACAAACAAGCAGTTCAAAAAAAAAGACATTGAACTTATCAGGCAAAATCAAAACCATTTAGCGACCCTATGGAAAAATCAAACGACCGTAGTGGAAGCGGAATTTAATTTACTAAAACGCACTGAAGAAATCATGGAGAAGAATCACAAGAATATTAACAGAAAAATTATAGCAATAGAAAATTCAGGAGAACAATTCAAGAGCGAGCTGCAAAATATGCCCTTCACGAGTGAATTTATCAGTACAGCCATGATGACAAGTAACCTTATAATCAGCCTCAGAAATATACAACAAAATTTACTCGACACTGTTACAAATATATACAACGGAAAATTTTGTTTCCACTTGCTATCTTCCAATCAGTTAAGACAAGAACTGAACGTTATAGCAGGCCAGCTCCAGAAAGATTCATTACCAATAGATAACTATAATTTATATGAAATCTACAACTTAATGCAGGTGCGAGCTCGAATAAGGAGTAATTATATAATATTCGAAATCAAGATACTTCTCATCAGCCGAGATATGTTTGAAGTCCTGGAAGTTATACCAGTACCTAATATATCAGAAAATAAAGAAGATATTTCCGTAGTAACAGTATCAAGACACATCGCTATTAACTTGAAGAAAGACTCCCTAGTGCCACTGACCGAAAATGACCTGGATTTATGTACTAGAAGAGACTCCAAAATTATTTGTGCCATCATAAAAGGCCTATTTACTACATAAACGATGATCAAAGTTTCTATAAGAATTTGCCCTTCTCAAGAAAATGTAAAACGATTACTAGATCATGCTACAATCGCTGGATAGAACTAAATAAACTAAATACATATTTTTATTTTTGTTGCGACCAGTGCAAAATGAAGTTACTATGTGACGATCAAGTTACGGCAGTGCAGTTGACCCGCTCTGGCCTATTTCATGTAGATCAAGGTCGTATAGTTAAAGCAGCTGATTTCTTTGTTTATTTACATCGACAAGAACTTAGCGAGATGAACATCCGTTCTGATATACGAGCCCTTAAGATATCACCAATTAATCACATCATCAACATATCGCTACCCGATCGCTCCTTACCGAACAATACGAATGATGATATAGCCAATAATCTACAGCTGCAGATGATCAAGGAACAGATTGAGATTATGAAGAACAACGAGCCCCTAGCAGAGAGGGTTTCTTATCATGATGTCCACCACTATGCTGCGATATATGTGTTATTTGCGATCGTTGCGGTGGGCGCCCTGGCATACAGCTGGAGGTGCTGTAGGCGGTCGGCGCCGGGAGTACCCGCGGAGGCGGGAGTGTCGGTGCCTATGACGGAACAGGAGACGTCGTCGCTACAGGTTCTACCGAGTCTCAGTGCTCAGTGTAGTGAATGTGTTATGGGCAATCAGTGTCAAAATGTGAGTGCAAATGATTTAAAAAAAAATTCACGTGTATTTAAGCAAAACAGAAGCACATCGCCTGTGCTCAGATCAGTGTACGCAATTCCAAACCTGTGTGCATAGACTAGTCTTAGATAAGAATATTGTTTAATCACCTTATATACATTCATGTACTGATCAAGTTATCATTTGCACGATAGATAAGAAACAATGGTATCACCTTGTAATTAGATTATGCCACACTAGCATCCATCATCTCTACGTGTTCCTACTAACCCCATCTTTGCTGCCCGGGAATATGTACGAGCATGTAATGCAACGTACAATTGTCATCATTTCACAACTTGGCCTCTTTTACATATTTCCGCGGCAAATGTATTTTAAAATCAGTACGCTTATAGCCATCAAGAGCGCTACGCGTACTCATTATCAGTAGTTCTAGCCTTTATAATTTGTAAACTTATCCAAAATATATTTTTATCAAACTTATCAAGCGTTATCAGCTTATCATCCCCTTAGTGTCGGTACAACCCCGAACAATACCATACTGTATTCAGGTTTTACTGAATGCCTCGTTGATCTAGTGGTGTTAAGTGCGGTTGCTAATCATGTGGCCCCGGGTTCGAATTCGTTATTGAGTTTTTCTGTCAAGAAATTTTCAATAGTAGCCCGCAGTCAGAAGATTGACGTTGTTTCCCGATGTCTATCCGGTCGTGTCGAGATAAGGCGCAGGACTAAAGGCATTATGAGAAAAGGCGTGGGAGAAACAGCTTTACCTGCTTACCGAGGCATGGGGTGAAACACCGCCTATTAACTGATTTTTTGACCGGACCTGAGATATGCACCTGGAAACATGGTCAACAATGACACTTGCGACCACTAGACAAACAAGCAGTCAAAAAATATATATACTAGCTGGCCAGGCAGACTTTGTTCTGCCCTTTCAAACAAATACCCGGTAGCGAAGCCTCCATAGAAGCCGAGAAGCCGGGCTTGCCCTATCAAACAGCTCAATCAATAATATCAACTAATAAAATAACTCGTAAACTGTTTCAAACTATTTCAAATTTCCCGCGCGCTTCTCTGTCGCTGTCGCTGACCTGTTCTACACAGGCCTTATAACGTCAACACGCGGCATAACTGCGCGATACTGCTGTCATAAAAATTAGTCATCTCTCTCGCACGCGTGGGCTTTTACCGGGCTTTCGAGAAGACGATCGCTCCCTTTCTAACCTGTGGCAAAATGTTCTATAATGAAATATAACTACGATTGTTTATATAGCAATTTGTATGTAGCGAAAAGCCAGGCTTTTAGTGTGAAGTAAGTCATTAGTCAAACGCAGGCGATAACTTTGCAAGTTTACTTCACATTTCAATGTTTACTCTGTGTGTTTACTTGAGCGAATAAATATTGCGAGTTGAAAATTTATGCTTTTTTTATAGATTTTTAGTGAAAATGGAGGATAATGGTGTTCCTTGTGATGAATTGAAGTATGTTAAAGTGCTAATCGGCAAGGAAAAGGTAAAATCGTAAAAGAGAAAAGGTAAATTTTTATAATACTGCTAAAAACAACAAAACCATATCTTGGGCTTGCCCTAGTTTGGAGGCCTAGCTTCGCCACTGCAAATACCCTTTGTCCTTTAAAAATCATTAAATTCGCAATAAAAAATATTCAGGGTCTATGATAAAAACTATCTATCTTTCAAGTTGGAGCAAGCAATACAAAATTTCATTAAAATCGGTCAAGTAGTTTCGGTGTTCATCGCGGACAAACAATGTGTCACGTAATTTTTATATATAAAGATAGGTATAATTTTTTTACGTGGTATTGTCACTCTGTAGCTATGCTGTAGCATGAATGAGTCAGCTCCACCAGAGTAGGATCACGTTCTCACAGAATACCAGCATAAAACAGAAGAATAATGCTGCTGTATTGTACCGTATGGTGAGTGTAGAGAACCAGAGTCCCTGGTACTGGTAACGAGGCACTCAATCTTAGTACAATCTGCATTTTGATTCTCGACAGTTACCACAGCTGGATACAGGTCTCCCGTTAATAAATAGTCTACAATACGTAAGTACTGTAGCATATTTATTATCTTACTTTCCTTTTTTACTTAAAAGTGAATGAAATATAAATGGTATACATTCCGTGCTGTAATTTGACTGAAATTATTAGGCATACTTTACAGAAGTTCAAAATAAAAGCGCATCTGAAATCGAAACACCCTTATAAAGTTCGTGGAGTGTTCTCGCCATGAATAGTTTTCGAAAAGTAGTGCAGTGTTCCTAATTACGAAGAGTTATACACAGTAATGAACGACACAACTTTTGATTGTACATTTGCTATTTCTTTTCGTCTGAAATATTAAAGGCTTTTTAATATGCACGGTTTCTGTGTTTTAATCGCGACAACATACAATATTTGTCATTTAAAAACGAAACATTATGGTAGCACTATTATACTTACAAATTAAAGCGTGATGTTCGTTGAACTGATTTTGACCACGGCGGTAAATACTCACAACTGTACAGAAGATACAATACAATACAATACTGTGGACTGCAGAAGATAGAAAACAAATCGTTTATAACAAACAGAAGCAAAAGTATGAGTCTCTGAGAGATGATCAATATTTGTGCCATTTGCAGTATAGACTATCGGTGGGGGGGTCCGCGTGAGGTCAAGTTCCTAAAGGAACTGTATCCGCGACTAGTCGTCGCCGCTGGTGATAAGAAGGGTGGTTCTTTTGTCGCTCAAAGGCTAAGTATAGTCATTCAGCGAGGGAATGGCTGCGTTCATGGACAATTTAGGTATTTAGCCTTAGGTTTTTTTATTAATAAATATTATATACTTTAATGTTCTGTTCTATAAATACAGCATACTTAAAATGCCAGACCAGTGATTATAAAAGGATATGAAAAGAAAAGAGGAGAGATAGATAGAGAGGACGAATCTGTTATTTGTGTGAATTTAGTAGACAACGGTAAGGAGTTCTAAAACTTGACTTAAAGAACTAAATAAGGTAAAAAAATATTTTAATAGACCTAAAGGAAAGGTTATCTGGAGCTGAGAAATTAAACACGTTCTTTGTGATATAACAAAAAAGAACTTACTCATATGACTTGTACGAGTATATGTGCATGATGAACCGCATACACTATGTGTGAAAAACACGGTTACGATCACAACTTAATCAGATCCAAGTTCTGCGACCCTCTTGTCGAAGAGTTTGTATCTACTTGAAAGCCGGGTTTCTAAACCCCTTCAAAATATACGAACCGCTAAAATTTGTTTAAGAGAAGAACAATACTTATCTAATAATGATTTCTTATATTTTCGCGAAGACTACACATTAAATGAAATTAATTTTTAAACTAATTTTACTTATCGAAAGTCGTTTATGCTTTTACCTCTGTTTCGGAATAAACTTCTGCCCTGGGAAGATTCAGCAAAAACGTAGCTGGTCTCTTTTTAAATAATAATTTATCATAATTTACAATGTGTAGTACAATTTAACTATACATTAGACACAACATGTAGTAATCACCTCATTCCTTGGGGATATTATCAGTCATATATTCTATAATATTATAATAACCCTTTTTATATAAGCTGTTTAGAATAAATTTTAAACTTTTGGACAGATAGGCCCTCCATATTTTCTGGGACTTTATTAATAACGTATATTTTCGTAAGCGTAATCTTTCTACGCCCTTAGCTGTTTACACCAATGTTGCACCTTGCAGTCAATTAAAATTGCAGTGGTAGGTGCCCATTTATAAGCGGAGAGTCACCACCTGCCACCTTTTATCCATTGAGACGCGATAATGGATCCCAACCCATCGAGCATCCCAACCTCATAACCTAATGTTTTTTAATTTTTCCACTTTTTTGCCAATAGTTCTGGGATACATTTTTATTTGTATGCGGGGAGAGACTACAACGTATACCGCATTACAAAGTATACTAAAGTTTTCCAAACGGCCTCTGCACGTTTGTACATATTTACCCAAGTAAGCTTATTTTATGACCAGCCCCCAGCGGACCTGGGATAAAGAGAGGAGATACTAATAATAATAGTATATTATAGTTACGAGGGGTGATCCAAAAGTAATGATAATCGGTTACTTCAGGTCCGCATAAAAATCCAAAAAAAAATTTTTTTGCTTGCTTATATACTCACTACGTCTGCCTAAAAAAATCATATAAATAGATGACGATTTCCGGGAGATACATTCATTTGAATACGAACTGTCAAAGAGATTATTTTACGTGGTAGAGCCATGCTGCAGCTATATTAATAGTATAATTGTAGCACGAATGGGTCGGCTCGACCGGGGAAGGACCACGCTCTCACAGAATACCAGCGTAAAATAGCAGCTCAATGCTGCTGTGTTTCGTATGGTGAGTGTAGAGAACCGGAGACCCATTTTACTGGAAAAGAGGCATTCTATCTTAGTTCTCACAGTTGACAACGCATCTGCATTTAAATTCGCAAACGAAGATAGATGTAGATGTCTATGGGCCACAGCAACCACTTACCATCAGGTGGACTGTGTGCTCGTTTGTCACCCTTATACTATAAAAAAAAAAGAAAAAAAAAGAGATAACATCAATATGGAGAAAAACGAAATTAGAGCTGTCATCAAGTACCTCTGTTTGAAAAAAATGTCTTCAAAAGACATACGTGACTCATTGGAAACATTGGGGGACTCTGCTCCTCCATATTCTACAGTTGCACGCTGGGCCAAGGAGTTTAAACTGGGCAGAGCATCCACTGAAGATGAACATCGCGAAGGACGCCCATCCACGTCCCTCACTGAAGACAACGTGAAAAAAGTCGAAGATGTTGTGTTGGCAGATCGAAGAGTGACCATCAGGCATGTAACTGAGGTCACAGGGATCTCATATGGCAGCGTTGAAAGAATCCTTGCGAACGAGTTGCATATGAAAAAGGTCTCTGCGCGTTAGGTACCCAGAATGTTAACCGACGAGCAAAAGGAAAATCGAGTTGACATTTCGAGGTCAATCTCGAAAAGTTCCAAGCAAATCAAGAAAATTTTTGTTCCGTTTTGTGACTATGGACGAGACCTGGATCCATCATTTTGATCCTGAAACGAAACAACAATCGATGACTTGAAGCGAGCTCCTCACCGACGCCAAAGAAATTCAAAGTTTCAAGTTCGGCGGAAAGGTTATGGCATCTGTTTTTGGGACGCTCAAGGCATAATTATGGTGGAATATTTGGAAAAGGGAGCCACTATTACGGGCTCTTACTACGCAGACCAAATAAGAAGATTACGGGAGGCCATTAAGGAAAAAAGACGCGGCAAACTGCGAGCTGGAGTGCTGTTTCACCAAGACAACGCACCGGCTCACAAAGCCGTAGTTGCGATGGCTGCCATTCAAGAAACGGGATTCGAACTGCTCGAACACCCTCCCTATTCACCAGATCTAGCTCTTAGTGATTTCTACTTCTTTCCTCGGCTCAAGGAACGCCTCCGAGGCAAGAAATTCGAAGACGATAGCGAAGTAATGGCCGCTGTTGAAGCGTTTTGGGAGGGTCAAGACAAAGAATTTTTTTCAAAGGGAATCCTGGGTTTAGAAAAAAGATGGACTAAATGTATTGATTTGTTAGGAGACTATGTAGAAAAATAAATTATTATTTTAACTTTAATTACCGTGTTTTATTTTCATTATCATTACTTTTGGATCACCCCTCGTACGTGTATAATTTGCCAATGAATGGATTATTGATTCTTTGAAGCCCAGTAACTGGTATTATAATGTCATCTTGGTTCCTACTATTTACAGAATGTAAATCACTATTCTTAATAAAACTATTATTGTTTTTGGGTTTAATTTTCGTTAATATACTGAGAGGTGAGAGTCCAAAGTAATTTTTTCTTCAAATTTCCATATTTTTTTAGTTATTTATTTATTCAAATATTTGTTAAAAGTAACTTTCTTCTACAAAACAATGATATTTTTAATGTAAGTCGCATTATATCAAAGCATCATAAGTCATCTTAAGTTTCCAAACGAATGGTTTGTAATAACAACTGTGTTTATATGTACTACTTATGTAAAAAAACGCATTGTTACGTGGAACAAAACGTTTCTTTAATATAGAAATCGGATATAGCCACGAAAAAAGAGGGAAAGAAAACCTTTTTCTTAGAAGCCAAAGGAATGTCAAAGTCAAAGTCGATGGATGCAGGTGGCTCAGGACCGTGCTTTGTGGTATTCCTTGGGGGAGGCCTATGTTCAGCAGTGGACTTGTGAAGGGCTGTAATGGTGATGATGATGAAACCCTTGAGTCAAAATTTTTAAAAGTTTTACCTCCCATCTAGGTACTTAAAATACTCGCAGTAATACAGGCAGAAAATTACTGATTTTCTTTATTCGAGAAGTTTTTAAATGTGCTAAATTTGCGACGTAACACTAAAAACTAAAACGCTAAAAAGAGGAACTGTTCAAAATATACATTTGTCTAAATAAAAAAAAAAAAACATGTGTGCAGTTTACACGCGGTAGAAGTGAAACCTTTAGAAAAGGAGCCCGAGATAATAGGAAACACTGTATACTATCTCTTTCTCTCACAGGCTAAATCCTATAGATGTATAATATGTTTGTCACTTTGTAGTATCGCTTTTTCGTTTCATCGAGTTTCACATCGCAATGATTCTAAAGAAGTTTCCACTACAAAAAGTAAAATTATACAGTCGACAATTTATTTCCCATCAGCCTCTCATCAACTCGAGGATGTAGGCCAGTTTTTCTCAAAGTGGGCGATAACACTCCCTTGTGGGCGTTGGAGACCTAGAGAGGGGCGTTAAGGGGCCCAGAAAAAAATGGGGGCGTTGGCGTGGTTTAGGGGGGCGATGGTTGATTTGTAATTTCATTTAGATACTTTATATTTTAAAATTTACTAAAATTAAAACCTACCTACTACTCAATATCGAATAATTAGTTTATATTTCTGCCCTGTATGATGGTATATAAACTAGAAATACTTAACATTTCGTAGGATAGCCCGTATGCCGTACGCAATCAAGTTGTAACAAGTTTTTGTTAAATAACGCTATTGGTGCAATCCGGTAGCAATCGGCTGGTTCATCGATACTTGTCTTAACTTGCTCAGTACAATTTAGCGTCGAAAGAGATAAACGAGTTTGTGCGTGTTTGTCTTATTCCTGTCGGTTCGTGCTGTATTTAAATCCTATATAAAAGCTCGTAATAATTTTATATTTTCATTAGTGGTTTTTCGTGCAATCTTTAAACAAGTATTTAAGTTCAACACTACACACACAACAATATATTAAATATGGATTCATAGAAAATTCGACCAATCCATCTTTGCCTTTGTGCCTTTTTTGTTCAAAAACATTTTCAAACAAAGCGATGAAGCCTTCAAGACTTCAAGATCGTTTGAATAAAATGCATCCAGATAAGAAGCACAAAAATGATATAAGAAGGACTTCGAGCTTCATACCATATCCCTTTGTTAATTGCTCAAACAGGTAAACCACACACCATCGGAGAAACGTTAATTTTACAGGCAGTAAAAGAAGTTATAACTACTGTGCTCAGTAAGCCGGCGGCAGACATAATTCGAAAAATTCCTTTGAGCAATAGTTCTGTACAAAGACGAATTGATGAAATGGCTGAAAACATTGAAGAGTCATTGTGCAATCATCTGAAGACTAGTTAATTTTCAATTCATTTGGATGAGTCCACTTTACCAACTAATGAAGCATTGTTGCTGTCTTACGTGAGGTTTATTAAAGATTAAATTATATGTCAAGAACTATTATTTGCTAGAAATTTAGAGACAGACACAAAAGGAGAAACCATATTTAAAACACTGGAAAAGTTTTGTGATGATAAAGGAATTTCTTTGAAGAATACTATATCAACTGCTACAAATCGTGCTCCAGCTATGACGGGGTGTCAAAAAGGCTTCATAGCATACTTAAAAAACAAAATTCCTGATGTGCTTGCTGTATATTGCGTTATACATCGACAACATTTGGTTGCTAGAAATTTAAGTGAACGACTGTTTCACACATTGCAACATGTCATGAGAGCAGTCAATAAAATCCGAAACAACTATTTACTCAGCTTTGTGTTACTAATGATGAAGATTCAACCGATTGATCTTTCACACAGAAGTGCGTTGGCTATCAAAAGGAAATTGTCCGATTTGATTTTACAATCTGTTTGACTCTGTCGTGGAGTTCTTGGAAAACAAAGACACAGAATTGCGCGACAACCTCATCACATCAAAGAATGATATCGCATACCTGATAGACTTTTATAAATTGCTTAATCATATGAATCTCCAAATTCAAGGCGATGACTTGAACTTAATAAAAACGTAAAATGTCGTCGCTGCTTTCGTAGCCAAGCTGGTCTTAAACAAGAAGAATATCGACAGACGTGAGTTCCATAATTTTCCCAATTTCTTAACAACATTAACAACGACGACTTGCTTGTCTACTACCAACATTTGGAAAATCTGCACAGTGATTTTATTGAAAGATTCCAGGAATTTTGAAATTGGAAATACCAGACTGGGTGTTAGATCCTTTTTCAAATGTCAACATAGCAGTATCACCCCAACTGGAAGAAGAACTTATAGAACTGACAACGAACGAGGAAATAAAAATCAAATTCAAAAATGGCTACCAAGAATTTTGGCTACAAAAGTCAATCCCGCAGTTGTACCCTGGATTGTGGTCGATCGTTCAACGATTTTTGATAGCATTCCCATCGTCATATTTGTGTGAACGTGGATTTAACGCTGTGACAACGCTGCTTACTAAAAAAGAAATCGTTTGCATGTTACCGAACGCAGCAATTTACGATTGTTTTTGAGTAAAATCGAACCTGATATCAACAAACTTGTTAAAATCATCAAGTTTATCCATCTCATTAGATTAGTTTTAAAACTAAAATTGATTACCTATCTATACTGTTTCTTTTAATTTCATTAAAATATATTCTTAATATTATAAAGTTGCATTTTAATTGCTCTCACTGGTAATAATGTTTAGAATGTAAGTTTAAACACCAGAACCGACTAATATAGCACACCACAACTAAATTATTTAAAGTAATGAAATTGTGGTTTATAAGTTTTAGGAGTATATAAAAAATTGGGGGCGCTGAAAAATAATTGATTTTCAAAGGAGGGCGGTAAAAGAAATAAGTTTGATAATCTCTGATGTAGGCTTAGTATAAGTTGAGAGATTTAGAAAAAATGCCAATCTGGCAGTCGAAGTGGTGATAATATTTTTAGACGCATCGAGCTATTGATCTTCGTCTTAGTCTACTAATAGGTATTAGTTACCTATTAGGGTGACCTAGGTCTAGATTTTTTAAATCTGACAGTTCTTGTAATACTCGTAAATATCCTACCAAAAGATAAATGCTAACTTTCGGTACAAACGATGTTCGGGGTTGTCGTTTGTTGTCGTTTTGTCGGCTTCGTTGATAAAAGGGTTAAAATTAGAACGAGCGTCAAGCGCCATAGAAGTTGCTTAAATCATAGGATCTATAGAAATGCACAACGTTCTCGGAATTGTACCCGTTCAGATCTCAACTATTTGATTCTTAATCGAGCGTTGATGTACTATGTTGGTGCTTATGGGCCACAATATCCACTTACCATCCGGTGGAGTGTGTGGTCACCCTAACTCCTACATAAAAAATCCTTCATTATTATTTTATTAAATAAAAAAATAATCATCAATATTGACTGACGTTATTCCGAAGTTTAACTTTATGTCATATCGAAAATTAATTGCAAAAACAAACAAGAAAAGGTTCTTCCAATTAAGTTAACGTACGGTAAGTAATTGATGTTATGTTTACCATGCTCCCGATACCATAATAAGTATGTTTTTATTTTGTGTTGCATAAACAGTTAAGAAAGTTTCATACTTTAAACTGATTTATAAAATTAATCCACCCGTCAGCGAAGATAAAGAACATAGGTAGATATAGTTATAGTTTAAGTAATATAGTTAATATTGTTAGATTAAAAAAACCTCTAAGTTTATTCGTATGATAAAGATATTATACATTTTGTAAAAAATAAGGTAAAATTACAGTTTATATACGTCTCGCAGCTGGGCACAAGCCTTCTCTCATTTCCCACATGGTTTTAGGGCAAGGAAACGTCCACCGCGCAGTCGCAATTCGTGTTGCTTTCATGTTTTCGATTTTTTTTTATAATTTCTGAGACTTGCAGGTGTCCTCACGAATTTGTCGTTCCTTTACCAACGAATATGTGGTAAATAAGCACTTAAAATTGTAATTGACAATTTTTTTGTTCCGGCGGGGTTCGAACCCGGTTGTTCGAGTTCTGTAAAATTCACGGCGAGCGTTTAGTCCTTAATAGTCATGGTTCTCAAATTTTGTAAATTGAGATTTTTTAAATTAAATTGGACATTATTCCACTTTATTATCAAATTAACAAAACAAACTTCGCAGACGAAAGAGAAGAAATGCGCAATTGAAGTTGTTATATAATCAGTAAGCATATTTAAAAACTAACTTAGGATTATTTTTGACCTATAAAAATACAAGTAAGTTACGACATAAACAATTTTATGCCCACTTGAATCTATGCATTATTATTGGGTATTTAATCGCATCAAAGCAATTCACCGGGCTTTTCTTGTTTTCGACGCAATAAAAGAAGTGTAGATAATGGAACAATCATGGATTTTGTTTTTAAATATTTCCCATCCATGCAAATTAATACAACGCTTTCATTCTTATATATTAGTGGTGTAGTACCGCGAAATAAATTCCAGTTACTCTCTTAACATGTATTGTATAAACAATATTAATAGATATATGGAATGAAATAACGTCATGAATGAAAAGATGTTCATTGTATTTAATGTTAATTAAATTATGGGTGTATATCGGGGCTGTTTGTTTGGGATGTTATGCAAATTTAAACTGTGTTTGCACGACCTAACAATTTTGCTTCATGGGTCAACTCACGTGGATTAATGTAATCTTATAATCCATCTATGATCTTTAATATTGTCTTGCGTTTGTGAACTATGAGAAAACCCTTTATTCCGTCGAAATTAGGGTTGTGCCACAGTCCCTTTAGCGGTGCCAAATTGACTTCCGTTATATGGAAGTGCTGAAATATATATCTAGTAAGGCAACGATGAATGTCCAAGTACAGAACGAGTACGAAACCTACCTAACTGCAAAAAGGTGTAAGTAAAGTTTTATCCCCAATACTCTTTACCGCTGTATTGAAAGACGTTTCCAAACTGCTGGAATGGCGAGTTCATAATTTAATTTCGATTTGCTGATGATATAATCATTACGGCGGAATCGTTGGACATTTGGATGTGAGAAATAGTCCTTCATTCCTGAGAAAAGTTACTCGCAGAAACTCGGAGTTACGCTATATACTAAGGATATTCGCAGTAGAACCAGAGCAACCGACATAGCCCAACGGATCGGCAAACTGTTTAGAAACAAAAGTAGCTTATTACGTGAACCACCACCAGAATCAGAAAACCAGAGGTGTTATAATATCTGTATTTTTTTGTGGTTCAGCAAACACTTTTAATTAATAAATTCTATTATATTTGTTTTATAAAATTTATATAAAATTTGAAATTTGTATAAAAAAATTATATTTAAAATATTAAAATTTATATAATAATAATAATAATGTCCTCCAGGCCGAATTTCCTCACGGCGGCCAGTCTCAACGGAGACTAGCCATCGGCGCAGAACAGGATTATAGTGCCCAAGTGAATGCGCAAGCACAGGTGCACTCTCTATTCCCTCACTCTCATAGTCCGACGGGACGGCAAACTGACACAACTGGAGAGAGATCAGGCGCAAGACCAACGGCTTTATGTGCTTTCCGAGGCACGGGGGTGAGACACCGCCAACTTCCTGACTCCGGGCAACTACTGAGAATTTCTTGAATGAAAAGCTCAATAACTGATTTTTTGGCCCAACATAGTTTTTTTGGCCTGATTTTTTTTTAATTAAAATCCCATTATAGCACTGTTTTCCGTAGTATTTCGTATTTCGTTTCCTCTTCAAACCAAAAAGACTATCTAACAACCGTATCCATTTCTATTAAGCAAACCTTAAAATAATGCTTTACAGCATTATTCACTGATTTTTTATAACTTTTTTATTTAATGACGACGATATTTCTAACGAATAAAACGTAGGCTTTTCCTGTGAGTACACTTAAAAGTTTGTAACTGTGGTAAATAAACGGAAGAAGGGTGCGCGCATTATGCCTTTTTTATGGATGTGTGTGTTATAAATTTACAGAAATGAATTATAAATTAACTCTAAATATGAAAAATTAAATTTATAATTATTTGACAGTGCGTTGTATTTATGGTTATTTAGTATGGTTATTATCATATAATTATATGTAAATATAATTTATCAGTACCCGGATAACTGAGCATTGCAAGGCGTAAGAAGAATTATTATCACAGAAATAAAACCTATCTAGATAAACTTGAAAAGTAAAACATTATCTAAATACACAAAATTATATTTACATTATGTTTTATTATCTCTTAGATGTTGTTTATATATCATTCAAATCGTTAGAGCAGTTTCTGAGAAATCAATAACACTTAAAGTAGAATCATAGAATTATTTCCATGTATAAAATATTGTGATGTGTAGATAGATGTCTTGTGATTAGAAGAGGAAGAATTGAGGTTTTTTAAAGGATAAAGGTATTGTGAATAAATTAAAAAAAAACTTACTTCGCACTAGTCCAGTCTCGAAATGTTTGGCTATTAAAAAAAACTTTAATCTTATAACAGCTAGGATAAAAAAATATCTTTAAATTCAGCAGCCTAATCCTAAGTTTAAAGGTAAAAATAAAGTTTAAAGGTATACCCACAATGTAAATCTTTATAGCATTACATTGCCCGTCTTTCTTGACTTCGTGCATAGTGTTAGTAATTTATGTAAAAAAAGTAGACCTATGCCACATGAGTAAAAAAACCGTACCGTACCTATGCTCTGCTGCGGACGCAAGGCAGACGTAGGAAACCATCTGTCACAGCGAGAATGTTCTCATCATCTTTTCTGGCTTAAATGCTAAGTATAGCCATTTAGCGAGGAAACGCAGCCAGCAGTATGATGACAAGTGGTAAAATTAAATATTTTGTACAACCGACGTCAATATGAATAAAATGAGGACATCATCAATGTAGTCGAAGTCAATTAAATACGCTTAATTAAGGATAACTCAAAAACTACTGATCAAATCTTGATCAAATTAATACGAAACCACATGAAAAACACAAGCTTTCAAATAAAAAAAAAGAATCATCAAAATCGGTTCACCTAGAAAAAAGTTCTGAGATAACACACATAATAATTAAAAATTTAAAACTTTTGTACAACCGACTTCAATATAAATTATTAAGAATAACTCACAAACTATTGGTCAGACCATAATCAAATTTATATGGGACTACATGAGGAGCACCAGCTTTCAAATAAAAAAAGCATCATCGAAATCGGTTCAAAAAAAGAACATGCAGACGAATTGAGTACTTCCTCCTTTTTGAAGTCGGTAGAAAAATACAGTTGAATTTAGAACCTCCTCCCTTTTTTGAAGTCGGTTGAAAAACAGGTAAACACAATCGAAATTTGTATCCAGTGAAGTTCGATTAGGATGCCATATTACGGGCTTGTCTTTAATCTATGTCGTTTACGTTTTAATTAAATAGCGAATCGTAAATACTTGCCAAATAACCAAATATGGTCGCCTGACGCACGGGCGTTGATCATATCTGGTATACGCAACATCATCATCATCATCATTACAGCCCTTCACAAGTCCACTGCTGAACATAGGCCTCCCCCAAGGAACGCCACAAAGCACGGTCCTGAGCCACCTGCATCCATCGACTTCCTGCATGTCTTACCAGGTCGTCACTCCATCTAGTGGGGGGACGCCCTACACTTCGTCCGCCGGTACGAGGCCGCCACTCGAGAACCTTTTTTTTTTTTTGAGTCTTATCCGACATTATTCCGATGATATCCCGGACGTCAGTCTGAGCGAGATTAGAATGGCTCTCCAGCACCTTAAAAACGGCAAGGCCCCAGGCGAGGATGGAATTACAGCGGAGCTTCTGAAAGCGGGTGGAAAACCGGTACTTGAAGTCCTTCAGAAGCTCTTTAATTCCGTCCTCCATGGTGGCACTACTCCAGAGGCGTGGAGCAGAAGTGCGGTGGTCTTGTTCTTCAAGAAAGGCGACAACGCTCTCTTGAAAAACTACAGACCGATTTCCCTTCTGTGCCGCGTCTACGTGCTGTTTTCGAGAGTCATTACGAATCGTCTCGCACGCAGACTCGACGACCTCCAGCCTTCCGAACAAGCCGGTTTCCGAAAAGGCTTTAGCACCATAGACCACATACATACCCTTCGGCAAATTGTACAGAAGTCCGAAGAGTACAATTTGCCACTATGTCTGGCGTATGTGGACTATGAGAAAGCCTTTGATTCCGTCGAAATTTAGGCGGTGCTGCAGTCCCTTCAGTGGTGCCAAGTTGACTGTCGGTATATCGAAATGCTGAAGTGCTTGTACAGTAGGGCTACGATGGCTATCCGAGTACAGAACCAGAGTACGAAACCTATCCAACCGCAGAGAGGTGTAAGACAGGGTGACGTTATATCCCCGAAACTGTTCACCGCTTCATTGGAAGACGTTTTCAAGCTTCTGGACTGGAAAGGATACGGTATTAACATCAATGGCGAGTACATCACTCACCTTCGATTTGCCGACGATATAGTACTTATGGCAGAATCGCTGGAGGACCTAAGCACTATGCTCAATGACCTCAATAGTGCCTCCCAACGGATAGGTCTTAAGATGAACATGGACAAAACAAAGATCATGTTTAATGTCCATGTCACACCTATGCCGGTAGTTGTTGGGAGCACTAAGCTCGTAGTTGTTGAAGAATATGTTTACCTGGGACAAATAGTCCGACTAGGTAAGTCCAACTTCGACCGAGAGGTCAATCGACGGATTCAACTCGGCTGGGCAGCTTTCGGGAGATTATGACCCATCTTCTCGTCAGGCATACCTCAAAACCTCAAAACTAAATTGTACAACCAGTGCGTGTTGTCAGTGATGACATACGGAACTGAGACGTGGTCCTTCCCTGCTGGCCGTATGAGGAAGCTCAAGGTCGCTCAGCGAGCTATGGAGAGGGCTATGCTCGGGGTTTCTCTGCGTGATAAACTTACAAATGAGTAACCGACATAGCCCAAAGGATTAGTAAGCTGAAGTGGCAATAGGCCGGCCATATTACGTAACACGCGAGGGGATATTAGACAAGAAAGCAAAATGTAATAATAGTCACAATGTTACTCGCATTTTTAGAGCGTAATTAACATATTTTTTAAATTATTAGGGTGACCTGAACATAAGTAGCTACTGCAACATATTGATTCCTGCAACTAATTTTAAACAAAGAATGCTACAGATAAGTCGTTATCCTTAAGAACTAAGATGGCCTGTAATAACACTGTTTTCCTTACCCCTAAAACCTGAACATGTTAGTGAGTATATGGCTGTTGGCAACAGAAATATGAAAGATGGCGATACCAGGGTGATACCAACCTAGGTGAACTCAAAATCAGAACAGGAGCTCTACCAACTGGTAAACATATGATCGAAATATATCAAATATTTTAGACATCGTACAGTCTCTGAGCTATCTTGGCTTCAGATGTATTATTATGTGTATTCCAACGACTTCTACGATAATATCTGAGAACTAATAATTAATGAATGTTAAGTTATATGATACTCAAAGAATATACGATAAAATAACATATAGGACAATATGTTACAAATAATAATAATTTATCTAAAATGTTAATGTTCGAGTAACGATAGTATAAAGTATAACGTTTCCAACTAAGGTATGTTGGCGCTATGTGATAATTAGGGACGAAAATGTGTTTACACGTATGCTCATATAATTTAAATTTATGGTTTGAAATTTCAGCACTGAGGAAAGTTTGACTCGACGCTTTAAAATTATACACTGCAAACAAGGACTAACATTCATGTTATACTTTCATTTATTCTTGCCTATCGTATAGTCCATTGATGAATATAGATTATAACAGTGGTAGAGCCGCGCTGCAGCTTCTGCTGTAGCATGGATGGGCCGGCTCGAACCGGGGCGGTTCCATGACCTCACAGAATACCAACGTAAAGTAGGAGCTTTGCTTCTGCGTTTCGCTTGGTTAGTGCAGGTGGCCGGAGGCCCAATCCCCCCCTCCCCCCTCATAACATGGTAGCGGAATTTAAAAAAAAAGAACTACCCCAGGAGGGTACCAGCACCCCTGGTAATGGAGAATCCCTCACTGAGCATCCACGGTCAAGCTACCCTCTTCCTGAGCGTGGGTGCTCAGACTGCCCTGCGTATTCTGGGGGGGCCAAAATCCCGCTCTATACTAACACTGCACGGGGCAAACAGAGCAATAAAACCATGGCGACCCCTGCCACGCTATCCGTGGACTTCTGCAACATCAGGGGACTTCACTCGAATCTTAACGCCGACCACTAACCATCTAGAGACGGCGAAGCCGGCCTTGCTCTTTTTGACCGAGACGCAGGTATCCTCTCCGGCTGATACTCCGTACCTCTCCTACACGGGGTACAAATTAGACACTTCTTTGTGCCCCGGGCTGGAGCTTGCGTATACGTCAGAGAGGATATCTGTTCTGAACACCTCGGCATTCTTGAAGGTACGGAACTATCCATCCTATGGCTGCGCGTAGACAGTGACGATCATCCCCGCGGCTACGGGTGCCTGTATAGGTCCCATAGCGGTAATGCCGACACAGACCGACTCATCGACCACGTCCAAATGGCTATAGATTTCTTGCTACAACAGATCCCATCCGTACAAATCGTGACACTTGGCGATTTTAACGTCCACCACGCTGAATGGCTCGGTTAACGTTTAACCGATCATGCGGGGAGATCTGTTTATGAATTTGCCTTGGCATATGGTCTGACACAACTGGTTACTTCGCCTACGCAGATTCCAGATGTGGAGGATAATACACCTTCCCTGTTGAACCTTCTGCTGACCTCTCATCCGGACGGATATCAGGTTTCCGTCGATGCCCCTCTTGGCTCTTCGGACCATTGTCTGATCCAGGTTGCCGCCGTGTTTGGCATTACAGGTCGGTGGATTGGGATGGAATGCGGTCTTTCTTTGCATCCTACCCATGGGGGCTTGCTTCTCGCTGGATGATCCCAGCGCTGTTGCTGACTCTGTCACCGATGTGGTGCTACAAGGAATGGAACTATTTATTCCATCATCTGTGGTTCCTATCGGTGGCAGATCGCAGCCTTGGTTTCGTAGCTCCTGTAAGACTGCATTACGCAGTAAGCAGGAGTGTTATCAAGCCTGGGCTGAAGCTTCGGCGGCTCGGGATGTAAACACCAGCATGCTTAAAAAGAAGTATAACTTCGCCTCCAGGTCCTTCAAAAGAGTTATTGCCAGGGCAAAGTCAGAGCACATAGGCAGAATTGGCGAGAAACTAGTTCGCCTTCCTTTGGGAACCCGTGCATTCTGCTCTCTCACCGAGACTGTCCAAGGGAATTTCTGTAAGCCATTACTACCATCTCTGCACAGGGAGGATGACTCACTGGCCCACGCCGCAAAAGAGAAAGCCGACCTTTTAGGCTCCCTTTTTGCGTTCAACTCGACTCTTGATGACGGGGGGAACACACCGCCGACCATCCCGCAGTGTGAGTACTCTATGCCTGATGTGCGATTCACACAGTGCTCAGTACGCAAAGCACTCTCTCCCTGGACATCCACAAGTCGAGTGGGCCTGATGGAATCCCGCCAATTGTGCGGAGGACGTGCGCGCCAGAGTTGGCACCGGTTCTAACGCGTCTTTTTCGGTACTCCTACTCCCTAGGCATTGTCCCGAATTCATGAAAGACAGCTTTCGTGCACCTGATCCCTAAAAAGGTAACCGCTCTGATCCGTCCAACTACAGGCCTATCGCCATCACCTTCTCGTTCTCGAAAATAATGGAGTCCATTATTAACTGCCAGCTCACACGTTATCATGAGGAGCACCAGCTGATTAGTGACCGCCAGTACGGTTTCCGTCGGGGTCGCTGAGCTGGTGATCTTTTTGTTTACTTAACACATAGATGGGGGCAGGCGATCGAGTCCAAGGGGGAGGCATTGGCCGTTAGTTTGGACATAGCGAAGGCCTTCGATCGGGTCTGGCACAAAGCGCTTCTTTCGAAGCTTCCTTCCTATGGGCTTCCCGAGAAATTGTGCAATTAGATCACCAGTTTTCTGGCTTATCGGAGCATCAAGGTCGTAGTAGACGGTGCGTGCTCCGATTACAAGCCTATTAACGCTGTCGTCCCACAAGGCTGCGTGCTGTCACCAACGCTGTTTCTTCTGCATATCAATGATATGTTGCCAACCGGTAACATTCATTGCTATGCGGATGACAGCACTGGTGATGCTCTATACACCGGCCGTGCCAATATTTCTCGGGAAAACGTCGCCGAGTACCGGAACAAACTTGTATCTGAAGTCGAGACTTTGTTGAACAAAGTGTCGGATTGGGGGCGACTAAATCTAGTCCAGTTCCATCCCCAGAAGACACAAGTTTGCGCGTTTACCGTTAAAAAGAATCCCTTTGTCGTATCTCTTCAGTTTCAAGGCACTCCTTGTTGCCTCAGCCAGTATTGAAATCCTCGGCGTTGACATATCGAGTGACGTGCAGTTCCGTGGTCACTTGGAATAGAAGGCCAAATTGGCCTCTAAAAAGCTTGTCGTGCTCAGTAGAGCGGGGCAGTATTTCATGCCGGCACACCGCCTGCAACTTTACAAGGCGCAGGTACAGCCTCACATGGAATACTGTTCCCATCTCTTGGCAGGGGCTCCCCAGTGCCAGCTCCTTCCACTTGACCGCATTTAGCACAGAGCGGATCGAATCGTCGGCGACCGAGTTCTTTCCGATCGGCTTGACTCACTAGCACTGCGTAGAGATGTTGCATGTCTTTGCGTATTTTATCGCATGTAATACGGGGAGTGCTCTAAGGAATTGTTCGGACTAATTCCAGCCGCACAATTTCACCGTTCACCGTTTCACCGCGACAAAACTCGCGATACCATCCATACCATCTGGATGATTGGCGGTCCCCCACTGTGCTATTTAGAAGATGTTTCCTTCCTCGCACAACTTCCTTGTGGAACCGATTACCACCAGCGATTTTTCAGGACCGATACGACTTAGAGACCTTCAAGAAAAGAGCCTACTCCTTTTTAAAAGACCGGCAACGCATCTGCAATTCCCCTGGTGTTGCAGTTGTTCATGGGCGGCGGTAGTCACTTAACATCAGGTGAACCGCATGCTCGTTTGCTCCCTCTCCTATAAAAAAAAAATATAGGCTTACCCAATAGATTACATCATAAGGAGGATATTTGCCATAGTGGCTACGCTTGGCAGGTGGGTCAGCCATCACAGATTTTTATTATCTTGAGCTGTAATTAGGAAAACGGTGCTGCCCATCTTATGTTTCAGTTTTTTTCTGTAGCTTACGATACCCACGAGATAATATTTTTGGTAGTGGATTCTCTCACGCGATCACTACACAGCAACAAGCATGTGATAATATTGAAATGAGTATGCCTGGTTGTGAATATTTTATAGTATTTTATGTGTAATGTCCTTGAAATACATTAATAACTTTCCATCGATTATAAAAGTCAACAATAACAATAAGAGAAATGTGGTACTAGATCCATCATAACATAAAATTGCATATGAAATTCAGCAGCTGAAAGAATTAATAAAATAACTTTATAATTATAATGTCTATAAACTTTAAAGAACCGAATTTAGAACTTCCCAAGAACTATTTCCATAAAATTATTGAAAAAAAAAATGAAGCCAATAATTGTTTCAAAATAGAGAATAATTTGGATTTTGCAAGTTGCCATTGTGCGATAGTTAAAACAGTTTTAACTTAAAAAAAAAAATAACGACATATTAAACTGATTATTTATTCTGCGTAAGTCACCAATTCTAAATTAGGTTTAGGTTTAAGATATTATTTATTTCTCAAAATATTACAAATCGCTCACGAGAAATTAAACAATTTACTAACAATATTAATTTATGTATTGTTTGTAAATTGTTTAATAAATTATAATATAAAATTAACAGTTTATTCTGTAGAAACTGTCGTCACATCTCCCTCTATTGTAGGGAGTGCTATGATATTAGCTTCTTTTGGTGATGTAGATTCTGTTTTATTTGTTACTGACACTTTTTCATCCGTTTCTGTCATTTTATCAGAAGACATTTTATCATTATGCGAAGCAACTGTTTCAATAGGCGTTGTTGATGAATCTTTTTTCGTTGTAAGTAATGTTGAGAAATTACTTACTGTTTCATCTTGTGGTAATGTAGATACTTTATTTTCTTTAACTGGCCCTTTATTATTAATCTCTGTTGTTATTGTAGAAGCAATTTCATCATTTGTGTGTGTTGTACTTTGCGGTTTGCTTTGTTTCGGATAAGGAGTTGGATTTATGCATCTTTCTGGTTGACGTTTGCCAAACAAGGCACAAACTTCTTTTAAAATGGTTTCTGGCGGTGCCTGGCTAATTTTTCTTTTTCCGGGTACAATAATGATAGGCGTTTTTTCGGATTGCACTTTCGAGAACTCTATAGTGGCTGTTTTCATTATATTTTTAATTCTTCGTTTTAAGCAGTGTGCAGTTTTTCTGTCGTTTACTGGAAAATTTGAAATAGCTTTATTTTTTTGTACTTCCTGAGCTTGTAAGCTAAGAAAGGTAGCTTGGAAGTAAGTGTTTCCTTTCATTTGCATCAAAATGCACTCTTTGATTCCAGTATTATTCCCTTGATTCTTGAAGTGATAATCGATCCTTAATTTTGAACCAATATTTTCCACAATCCATGGTAGCGTTGTTCTAAAAAATGTAACGTCTTCCTCATTAGAAAAGTCTGACAGAATTTTAATGAACTTGGTACTGCAGGTCTCTGCTGTTGTAATTAACACTAAAACTGCTACAAGGGCATTTAGGCACAACATTTTTGAAGTAAACAATTAAGAAACTGTTACTAGCCAACAATGTTAGAATTCAAACTTGTACTTTATTATTTATAACACAAATATAGCTGTAAATTATGTTGTTTTATGATGACATTTTAATTACACTAACTCATAAAAAAATTACTTAATAAACTGTTAGAAGCGACGTAAGAATTATTTGTGTTAAAGTATTATAATTCCAGTGTTATGAATCATAACATACTTACATGAAAATGTTTGCACTAAAATAGTAAAAAGGGAATATCGATCGTTTAAATAGTTTTGTAATACCGTAAACACAAATTAAAATATAAATTTTTTGTACTGAAAGTGTATGATTTATTATATACAGGGTATTTTTGAAACGCTCCCGAAAACGAAGACAGATGATAGTACTAAGGATACCTATGATGATGGGTCACAAAGAAATTCGATCCCGAGGAAAAAAAATCATCTTTTCACAACGTTTTATTAACTTTATTCACGCTCCATCATGTTAGTACCGTTAATTGAAACGATATTTCACTAAAAAAATCATGAAAATACTGAAACATAAAACCAGCAGTGAAACTTAAAAAAGAAAATCAGCTGACAATAGGGTCAATATCCTCGCGGGCGCCGAACTCTTATCTAGATCGGTACGAAACAATGCATTAGGTATACTACTCACTCTACCCTTCCCTTTCACACACACGCTGCCTCGTGTCGCCTCGCGCTGTGGAATTTACACATGCTTCAAGGACGTTAACCTCATGCGGATTTGTTTTGGCGGGATTGATTAATAATTTTAGTTTTTGAGACAGTTCCGTGTTGACTATCACGAGCGATTGTTCAATTGTTTTTTTTTATTAAATTATTGTCGTTATTACTTGTTATTTATTAATTAATGATATTGTTCTTGTTGTTACGTTTTGTGTTTTATGTTTTATTTTAATAATACCTAACGCGTAGGTACGTTTATAGTGCTCGTGAATACGGCAACATGTTAATGTGCCTTGGATAATCTCATAAGGCCACGGAGGATCGGTAAGCTGTTTCATACCTATTTTTTTTTAAATAACTTAGTACTGAACTGATCTGAATAGGTACATAACTGAATACATGTACATATTCAGTGTGTGAGTATGTATGTGAATTCGAATTAAAGTGGCTACGTGGAGACAAGCACAGTGACAAAATAGTAGGTAGACAAGTGTTGTAAATTATTAGGTATTGTGGTACCATCGTTAGTTGCGGACCGCGCAAATTCGGCGTTCGCGCGTACATTGACCCCTAGTCAGCTGATTGTAATTCAGTAATTCCACTGCTGGTTTTATGTTTCAGTATTTTCATTATTTTTTTAGTGAAATATCGTTTCAACTAACGGTACTAACATGATGGAGCGTGAATAAAGTTAATAAAACGTTGTGAAAAGATGTTTTTTTTCCCTCGGGATAGAATTTCTTTGTGACCCATCATCATAGGTATCCTTAGTACTATCATCTGTCTTCGTTTTCGGGAGCGTTTCAAAAATACCCTGTATGTTATAAATTAATAAACATGTTTTTATTGTATGTACTTTTAAGCCGTATGTATATTACGAAACTAGTGGCATGAACCTAGTTACAAGACATTAATTTCAATAACAGTTTCACGTGTAAACCTCTAATTTCATTATGCATGCATTCATTTGGCGAAATTAAAACACTTTCGTGATCTGCGCGATTTTATGATGAAACTAATGTTTCATCGTGAATGTGACCCGAAACTATTGTCTTGAAAGTGACTGCACTAAGTGGACGTGTGGGTTTTCGTCGCTCTGTGGGTTTAAACACGTTGAAATGGCAAACCTACGTTGTAGAGCCGATGAAAATCAACACTTTATTAATGAACTCCAGTGGAATTAGTGTCTCTGGGATCCTACAGTGTGCGATTTGATCCTGACAGGGCCTTGATCTCAGCGATACTGGGTTTCAAGACATTAATATTTTAATGAAACAAGTTTCACAGGTAGTGATACTAGTTGCGTAAAAATAGTTTTACCATGCAAGCATCTAGCTTCGTCATGTAAATTCGGTTTTAGATTTAAACTTTGTTAAAATAATTTAACGGCGTATAATGCAATGAATAATTATATAGCTCGGCGTGAAACTCGGCGAAGAATCGCTTTTAAACAAAGTCTCGTCGAAAATTGAGGAAGTGATTTATTTCTACAGTTAAGTGAGCAATTTAAAATGTCACTTGATGAGCGGGAATAAAATTAACAGTTTGTCTACTCTATTGTATTCTATCAATAGGCAGAGATAATGATAATATACTTACCTATTTTACTTTTTGAATTTTCAAGAATTAAAAAAAATTCTCTCTTTAGTTCTCATTAATATATTGGTTAGATCATATTGATTAACATATAAAATTAATGAGAACACATAACAGGGAAATACATTATTAACATACAATGTCCCGAAATATTATTTGTATCGATTAAAAATTCTGTTAAATGTTAAAAATTAATGCTTTTGTTTTTCAAAACAGAAACATGATGCTTTAAATAAATTGAATACGCGTTTATATGTATCTTATTTTTCTTTATCGGAATGTTTGTAAAAGATGCTTGCTAGACATAGGCCTCATGTTTAAGAGAATATTTGTCGTAACAGCTACGTTGGACAGGCGATTGGCGATCACAATACCAATAATCTCGTATCTTTAATGCCCATTGTCAGACTGTGTTATTACTGATGCTGCAGATGTTAGTAAATGACAATGCATACTATTGTAATTTGCCAGCATCAGTTCACCCATCCGATAATAATGTGGGTGTCTTTAAGGCAAGGGTAACTGGCTTTTGTTAGGCTAAGTCAGTGCGGTTTACCATCTTCAGCTACACCACCACTTACGATCAGGTAGTATAGTAGTCGAGCACATGCGTATAATAGTAAAGAAACTGTATATTTTACGGAAGGTTTTACAACACCCACAAGTGGTGATACAGCCGAAGATGGCAAAACGCAATCCCATAGCTTAAAAAAAGCCTTTATAATTGACCCACGTCTTGAAGACACCCACATTATAATCGGATGGAAAGTCAGACGCTGGTAAACTATTCCACTCCTTTCGCTGTATCGCCGAAGCAAACCTATATATAAATAAGAGTAAAGTATCTCTGTATAGTCTGTAATTTCAAAATAACTTCTATTAAGTTCATTCACTAGGGGGGTTAAGCATATTATTCAGATATGAATAACCATTGTTAAAATTTTTGTCTGTTTCTCTGTCTGCCTGGGATAATATTCGGAGTGCCTGAATCGATTGTGATGGAAGTTCACGAATAGGTAGAGAGCAGTCTTAAATTTTTGATGCATAATTTTCGGGATGATAGCAAAAAAACTGTGCTTAAAGTGATTTCTTGATAATTGAACTACTTGCCTAAATTTTACTGACTTGCCTAAAGATTGCCTAGATCTGAAGTATTTTTTTTTTGTTTAATTTCTACACGGACGAAGTTGCGGGTAAAATCTAGGTTTGAAATAACTGTTTAATATATTTACTAACATGTAAAGTTTATGCTACCCATATTATATGAATAAAGTGTGTAAATAGAGTCGTTAAAATAACTCAAAATTTTATGAATGCTTTTACATTCTATTTTTCAATAAATTTTGTACTTCTGGCATTTATTTTCCTGTTTTGTATTTGTATATAGCTACGAAAAAAAAAAGACAAACTAGGAAATTAGCTAAATATTTGTGGTATTGGTCACATCACTCGATTACTTTTTATGGATGTCGTCTCGATATCTATCAAACAACGATAGATGCTGAGAAAAGAGGTGTGGTTTATAACTGTTTAACGGCATAAATACTTAGTAGGGTGCTTCCTACCCAAAAAGTTGAAGGGCTCCACCGAAATCATCGTGAGGAATCCTAGTGGTTAGAGAAATAAAACAATATCTGGGAGATGTAAATGAAATGAACTGTCCAGTATTAGGACGTACATACGTTGCTATTTTACTTTAACAAACTAATTATTGTATCCAAAATAGCAGAGGATGACAGACCATCACAACTAATTCCTAGATATAAGAGGGGCCCTGTCTACTTATTTATAAATCTACTATAAGGGATCTATATAAATCTTTGAATTAATAAGGTATAGGAGCAGATAACTTCAGACTTAAAGAAACAAATGATCATGGTAACCTCATAAGTAGCTCCATAAGTTGAGTCTATCTAATGGATCTACTTCTGTCTTGTCTCAGAGCTACCTATTTCTTCAATAAAATATTATTACGACCTATATGGGATTCAGCCAGCTATTTGTAATGTTACGTTCAAAGCAAGCCTTGGAATTTGGCGAAAAGCCAGAAGCAACTCAGACAAGCGTAGGATTTTTCAAATATCAACTATGTGTCCCAAATACGAAACCCTAAATGGCATTTGATTTGAAATACACCTATTACAATTATATATTATGATCAGCTTTAACTTACTATCAGGACTGTCTTTTGTAGCATTCCTTGGAGGCCTATGTACAGCTGTGACCTATGGTGCTGTGGTGCAGGACTGCAATTGTGATGATAATGATGATCAAGGCATAACGTTTTAATTACATTTTTTGAAAGAGATTTGGTGAATTATATATTGTAGGTTAGTTTGCAAGTTTTTTATTCATTCTAAAAATGTGCGTCGTCCCGTATGTGAAAATGTTATGAAAATCGGCTGACTTACCATAGGTGGTGGACCACAGTACACGATGGTATGGTGCTCACCGTACGAAGTGCAGATATAATGTCTCTGGGCTTGATGCTGCTGTTTTATGCTGGTATTTTGAGGTCCTTCCGATCAGACCGATCCAATCGTAGTTCCACCATAACACCTCAGCAGTATGGCACTGTTTCTTAAAACACCTTGCAGCGGAGATATAATATTATAATGATTTAGAAGGCGGTGCTCCTCGATATTACTCGCATCGTCCGCCGATTTCTTTCATTGTGTCCCCAACCCTCGGCCCTTTGGTCTCGCCTGCCCCCTGGCTTTCCGTCTAAATGGCTTTATATAAATTCATTTATTTAAATTCATTTTATACATAACATTATATTCAATATAACTATTATTTTTTATTTTAATTATTTATACTGGATGTTACAAAACTACCCGTAAAGCCGAAAGGAAGTTAAATGGGGTCTTATAACGAGTCCATTCACTATATTTAAGAATCGTAGTAACGCTGTATAACATACCCCAAAATATATAAAAAAATAATTTTTTTTTACCGAAGTGCAAACCCTATTTCAGTAAAATTAAAGAGTAAACTACGCAGAATGTACCTACATTTGTACCTAATTCGCGGAACAAAAAAAAATTTAAAAGACCTAACCTAACGATAAAACCTAAACGAACACTTACTTTTTCATAATAAACGTCAAATTTACAGAAACGGCTCAAATTGTGCTACGCCTTGCTCAATACACAAACTCGCTCGTCAGGATATGGCTTGTGTGGCATTTCGCACCATCGTCGGTATTATTGATGCGGAAACCGATCTAACACGCTGTTTCATCTACTATCTAACGTTTTACAAACGGATTTTTTGTAAAAACGTTAGATAGTTGCTACCGTTCAGACGTAAGCCCAAACGTGATCGTTATGCATATTTGAAAATCCTGACCTCGTGAATGTTGCCTCGTCCGTCCAAAGAACATAGTTCACGTAATTAGGGTTTTCCTCTAACTGCCTGAGGTACCACTCGCAGAAGTTTCTCCTGGGTGCAAAATCGGAGGGTATCAGCTCCTGTGTACGGCGATAGTGATAAGGGTAACGATTGTCGTCACGAAGAATTCGCCAAACTGCAACATGGTTTATACCGAATCTTGTTCCGGCTCGCCTCGTACTTGTGGTCGGCTCTTCTTTAAAATGCTCTAACACTAATTCAGCCTGCCTGGCGTCGACTGTGCTTGGACATCCACTTCCAGTAGAAAAGATGAAAAGAGCCGGTGGAATGTAGTCGTCTTGACATGTTCAGAAAACACTGGTACGAAGGCAGCCGTCGCTGTTCAGTGGGGGGTCTACCATCGATAAATCGTTGCCGATATAGTTCGCGAGCACGATTTAAATTGCTATCTTCATGGCCTACGCATAACATCATATCGTAATATTTCGAGTTAGAAAGCATCGTTATTTTGCAAAAAGTGTTGGGAAAAAAACTCGAAACAGTTGTAGGATATCGATTAGAAGATTTGAAATTGACAACATATTTTTTTTTCCAACTTGACATTTTTTGAAGCCAGTACTTGAGTATAATGACATCCTTGTATTGAAGTAGCAAACATTTATGAATGAAAAATAGAAAAACTATTAAAGTAGACAATTATTAGGTAAAATAGGTACGTAGGCCTTTCTGTTAAATAATCTGGTTCCCTGACATGACAGCTTACTAGGGTTGACAAATTTTTGGCTTTGATAATTAATTATATTTTTTACGGGGTATTTTGTAACACGTTGTATATATTTATATATCCCAACCAAACGACAATACTTCAAAATACCTAATATCTGGATCTAGCTCACGTTGTGACCGACATGCGGGGTGGTATTCCGACCGAAATTATCGTGGATTTCGTAATCGGGATAATCTCGATCAGTCTCACTGGTCATCTAAGGTGATTGGGATTCCGTGAGGAACCACTCCGAGCTCTAATGCTGAAGGCTGTGCTCCTCGATACCACCCGCATCGTGCGCTGGTTTCTTTCCTTTTTCCCCTTACCCTTGGCCGTTTATTTGTCATGCCGAGGTCTTCCGTATCGTTAAATTTTATTTATTTACTTATTTAACTAAATATACTTATATTTATATATTATTTTTAGTACATACTTAATACTATTTAGATCAGAGGTTCCTAAACTATTAAGATAATGGAACACTAACCAAATCCCTTTTATTTTATGGAATCCCACATCAAATGATTATATATCATAGACAGTGCAATTGAAATATTGTAATATAATTCTCACTAACTACCTACGTATCTATATAACAGTAATGGGTTCTTCTCATAACATATTTTGCGCCAATTCAAAATAATATTTGTACCAAAGAGTGACATTAATTTTACAAGCAAAAATAAATAATTTTGCGGAACCCTGGTGACTTTTGAATATTGAACACACTATAGGAATCTCTGATTTAGATAGTATAAGTTTATATAAAGTTACAGTCTATATACGTCTCACAGCTGTGCACAGACCTCTTCTCACTTCTGAGAGGGTTTTAGGGTAAGAAAATGTCCACCGCGTTGCCCCAATACGTGTTGGTGGATTTTACATGTCATCGGAATACTTTTTTTTATTTTCAGACGTGGCACGTGGTAAATCAGCACTTAAAATTTCAATTAACAATTTCATTGGTGCCGGCGGAGATCGAACTTGGGTTGCTCGCGTACTATGAAATTTACAGCGAGCGCTAAGCTACCACGGCTCTATATAAATATAAATTTATATATTTTATAAGTATTGAATCCAAATCAGACGAAAACACATTGAAAAAACAAAATCTGAATTAACCAAGATAGGCCGTAGTAGACTGTTGACAGGTTGACGATAATGCAAGTTTAGCGTGTTCAGAGTAAAATGTATAATTTTTCTTCATAAATTCTAAAATAAGAGTTATTTTTGGGCGTTTTTAGGCTAGCGTTATCATGAATTTTCATAAGATAAGATGCGAAATTTCACCCTACAAAGATTTCTTTGCATATTTATGCAAAATTTTGCGTTGTCAGACTTAAACATAGTACAAGGTCGACGCAGCAAAACTACGACTAGAAGAGAATAGGCCAAGGTCGGGCTAGCTCAAGAGTACTCAGAACAGAGCTGCATGTGACAAATTAGACTCGTTGACAAAGTTAGAATCTGTTTTGAAAGAATTCTTCCTTGACTGTATAACGTAAGTGTAAGTGTATTGTCACCCTTATCCAATAAAAAAAGTTTCCAAAGCCAATTTCTGCAAGCAAAATTTAGTATTCCCACAATTGCATAGGAAACACTATTCAATATAAACATAAGCAATTACTAAAACATTATGTTCTATTTTCAAAAAAAAATTGCAAACGTATTTTTTAATCACCAGCTTGAATTTATAAAAAAAAATATTCACCCCCATCATTATCTGTAAGTTAAAAGTTGTCTGATGAACATTAATTACTTCTAAGTTGGTAAAATTTGCCATCACCACTCTTCCATTATCTCCCTCTTCCTCTTTTTGGATATTTAAATGATCGTCGCACTGACTGCAATGAATCTACGCTAATTGGACTTAAGGAAGGACATTGAAATGCGAGTTTTATATCGTATCATGATCATCTTCAAATTTATATGACCGGGGGCTTAAAGCTTCCGGTCCTTTAATCGGAAATGGTATATAACCACTACGTTTTAGCGTTGCTCGTATATTCGAATGTCGAGAATCTAAATTCGAAAATTGCAGTTCTAGATATCTCGTACCTTTGACGCTACTCTCCGTCACTGGACTGAGTATTTCACATTTGATATGTACGTGTGTGGTATTTAATGCCATAAGATCATAATATGATATTATAGAGTGATGAAAAATCTTACGCTGCAAACACGCGAAGATGTGCAACATTTAAATAGATACATATTATATAAATTCTTTCTTCAAAGTGTAAGAGATCAAGTACATAGTATTCCTTATTAGTCCTTAGTTGTGACTACACATCTCTGGCCTTATTTTCTTCAAGTTATCTGTGGGCCACAGGTGACAGAAACAACATTAGACTGATGAGATTTATGCTATTGAATTATAAAAGTGACACTTATAGCAACTGCCCTTCCATGAAATAATTTATAACGGACGCCTACGTTCATTCACAAATTTATTATTTTACATCTAGTTAAAGCATTAACATCAAATTTTGTAATACCTTTAAACGACCCTCTAGTACCTCCTTGAGGGGAAATAAATCAGGACGGCGAATCAATTCCTCCGTAAATAATCCAACCCTCATTATTTATCAGCAGAATACACCTAAATTGATGTCCTCTAGATTTCTGTTGTTGTTAGACAATTAATGATCTGATATTTAGAGAGTACACTCTTCTAAAACAGAGGCGAGCTATCTCTGAATTAATTAAATAATCATTTATTCGGTGTTATATTAATCGAGAGAAATATTCTTTCAAAATATAAAATTACCGAAACACGAACAGGTTTTACGTGTAAACGATATCTTGTACCAGATTTAATGTAAAATTCAAAATGGAAATTTATTTTCGACTCATTTTAAATGGTTCTTTTACTTAAAATTTACTTTAAATTTTAATAAGGCATAACACAATTATTAATTAAATTGGTGCCAGCGGAGAACAAACTCGAGTTGCCCACGCACTATGAAACTTAAGCCTAGCATCCAGCCTCTGAACTATCTATGATTCTACTTCTAGTAAAATATTTAAATCATCATTACATTAATACATGGACGTCGCAAATTGAAGAACCTTTTTGGTATTTATTGTAAAAAATGAGGAAATAAATTGATGTCATTCAAAAGGTAATATGCCATAGATGTGCACAAATAAAGAAAAACACACGCACTTTATTTTACAATATACAGGGTATTTTTGAAACGCTCCCGAAAACGAAGACAGACGACAGTACTAACTATATCTTTGATGATGGGTGAAATATAAAATCGATCCTGATGAAAAAAAAATCATCTTTTCACAACGTTTTATTAGCTTTATTCACGCTCCATCGTGTTAGTATAGTTAAATAAAATGTTAATTTCATTTTAAAAAATCATGAAATACTTAAAAATAAAACCAGCAGTGGAATTACTGAACTACAATCAGCTGACTAGGGGTCAATGTACGCGCGAACGCCGAATTCGCGCGGCCCGCAACTAGCGATGGTACCACAATACCTAATAATTTACAACACTTGTCTAAATACCTAACTTATCTACTTAACCTTTAGCCACTGTGCTTGTCTCTACGTAGCCACTTTAATTCAATTCACAGGTTAAATAAACCAAATAACTGGTTCGATTCCCCGCTAATGAAAAAATACTTAAATAAAATGTTAACAAGGTTAGAATCATGCTTTTTATCCATTGTGTAGGTATGTTTATTATTCTGATGTATTCAGTTATGTATCTTTACAGATCAGTTCAGTACTAAGTTATTTAAAAAAATTAGGTATGAAACAGCTTACCGATCCTCCGTGGCCTTATGAGATTCTCCAAGGCACATTAGCATGTTGCCGTATTCACGAGCACTATAAACGTACCTACGCGTAAGGCATTATTAAAACAAAACAAAAAACACAAAATGTAACAACAAGAACAATATCAATAAGTAATAAATAACAAGTAATAACGACAATAATTTAATAAACAAAACAACTGAACTTGAACTGTCGCTCGTGATAGTCAACATGGAACTGTCTCAAAAACTAAAATTATAGCCAAAACAAATGCGCACGGAGGTAACTTCCTTGAAGAATGTGTAAATTCCACAGCGCGAGGCGACACGAGGCAGCGTGTGTGTGAAAGGGAAGGGTAGAGTGAGTAGTATACCTAATGCATTGTTTCGTACCGATCTAGATAACGAGTTCGGCGCCCGCGAGGATATTGACCCTATTGTCAGCTGATTTTCTTTTTTAAGTTTCACTGTTGGTTTTATGTTTAAGTATTTTCATGATTATTCGGGATCTAATTTCTTTGTAACCCATAATCATAGGTATCCTTAGTACTATCATCTGTCTTCGTTTTCGGGAGCGTTTCACAAACACCCGGTATATAGCTAAAAGCAGGAGTAGCTTAGAAGCCTGCTGTAAAATTTATGGCAAGCGTTCGATCCCAGCCGGCAACAATAAAATTGTAAATTGTAATCTAACTCCTGATTTACCACGTGTGACACCCACACACACGGCGGTAAGGAAAACTTCTTCAAGAACCTCCATGACAGGTTAAGACAGGTTAAGCCCATTAACACAAATACTGGAGCAGCGCAGCTGCCTAACTGTTTCATATCTCAGAAATTAAAGAAGCCTTGTGCCCAGCATTGGAACATATATAGTCTGTAATTTAAAGAAGAAAAAAATCTAAAAGCGACAGTAGCTTAATGGCAGGGTGCGGACCGCGAACTCTAAAGGTCGTGGGTTCAAATCCGCCATTCGACTACTGTCGTGAACCACTTCTAACACAAGCATTTTCAACTTACCAGGAATGGTTACAGGGAATATTAGTAATGTGAATAACATTGATATTATTATACGAGAAGAAATTAAAAAAAGGGAAAGAGTCTAGAAACTTAAAATTTTGTACGGAGTTATATACTCGTAGGAATGAGTATATTACTAGATGGTAGAGTATAGACTGTCGATTTGGCTTGGTATCTTTCTTCTATGTCTACCCGCAAGCAGCAGTGAACCAACTGCTATGTTCCGGCTTGAAAGATAAGGGAGTCAATATATTTACAGACTGCTTAGCCCTTAGGGAAAACAAGCGACCTAGTCTCAACGATGGTAATTAGCTTTAACAGTTGTAGGTCACCTGCAATCTTAAAAAGTAGGAAGCGATCAACATCTAAAGTGTAAAATCAGGCTCAAAAAGTCAACGTTAATATATATAAATAAATATATAAAAACTACGTGTCACATTGTTTGTCCGCGATGAACTCCTAAACTATTGGATTGATTTCAATGAAATTTTGCACACTGTGTGCAGTTTGGTTCAACTTGAGAGATAGATTAGTTTTTATCCCGATAAGTGACCCTCAATGTTATTTTATTGCGAATTTAAGGATTTTTTATAGGAAGGGCAGTACAACGTCTGCTTGGCCAGCTAGTAAAAATAAAAAAAAACATGTTTGAAAATCAAGACTTATATGTCAATAAATAATTAAAAAATAAAAATTTTATACAACCGACTTCAATATAAATTATTAAGAATAACTCAAAAACTATTGGTCAAATCTTGATCAAATTTTTGTGGAACCACATGTGAAGTACCAGCTTTCAAATAAAAAAAAGAATCATCGAAATCGGTTTACAACACACATTAAAAAAAACATACAGTCGAATTCGGTACCTTCTCCTGTTTGAAGTCGGTAGAAAAGGTGATGAAAAGGGGTGTCAAAGGAAAATTAAAAAAGTATTAAATAAATCGAAGTTTTGATCTCATATCTCCCAAATGCTGTTATCAAGACTTTCTCCGGCAGTTTCACACATACGCACACATACACAAGCAACACTACCTCTTAAAACACATTAACTAGCAGTTACCGCCATAAACTACCCTATTAATATAAACATTAAGGAATAATGAATAATCGAATGTACATATCGTATGTAGACTTAGAACTAAGACCAAGGGAAGGCAAATTCCTGAAATACCTGTAATGACGTTTTTCAGGAGTTCCTTGTAACTTATACAAATCTAGTTATTTTATTTAAATTATTTATTTAAATTTATGCGAAAACAACTTTGCTGAAGCAGCTTTCTTGTTTTTATTCCTTTTCGTGTTAGTTGATCCATCTGTAAAGATGAGAATTAACTAAAACAATATATAAAGGTAGGGTAGCTTCTTTAATCCCCAATGTTAATTCAACCATTCCAGATGTACGTTAAATTAATTCAACATAAAGGATATTCGTGTTATCTTACACCCACTTACCTCAGCCCGTATGGCTGTAGACACTTTCTCAATTAAAATATTAATGACCAAACCGCTTATTTGAATATCAAATTTAACTCTTATCAAGTATGTATGGAATTTTATATATATATTTATGGTGTAAAAGAAATGAAGTATGAGTAAAACAATATTAGTATTTTTAATAATTTTAATATGTAGCAATAATAGCCCCACTGGATATATTTGTTAACTAGCTGTTCCCCGCGACTTCGCCCGCGTTCAATTTAGGGTTTTAATTTTTTTGGGCGGAACCCTAATCCTTTTTCTAAAATAAAAGTAGCCTAAGTTACTCCTTATAACATAAGCTATCTGCCAGTGAAAGTCCCGTCAAAATCGGTCCAGCTATTTCGGAGATTAGCCGGAACAAACAGACAGACAGACAAAAATTAAAAAAAAATATGTTTTTGTTATAAGTACCGTATACACTTTCATATGTATTTAGTAAAAAGCTGTTATTTTGATATTACAAACAGACACTTCAATTTTATTTATTTGTATATGTATATATGTATAGAAAGATTACATTAGTGAAAGCCGTGGAAGTTCTGTGACTGGCATTCGCCGTAAATGTCACTAAAAATGTTAATTGCAATATTATGTCTTGATTTACCACGTGCTCGGCTGTGGAGGAAAAATTAGAGGAAACCGGCGTGTCTGAAGATTAAATTTTTCGAGGACATATGAAATCCAATCGATCTAACGAGACACATGAAGCCAACACGCACTAAATCAGCGTGGCGAATTAATTGCTCCACAGCCCTTTCAGAAGTGAGAGTAGCCCTGTGATGTGGGACGTATAAAGGCTGTAATTTTTTATATAATATATTGTTCACCGCTGTTAAACAATACTGTGACGTAATATATGTTTTTAATCATCATTATAATCATCAGCCCTTCACAAGTCCACTGCTGAACATAGGCCTCCCCCAAGGAATTTATAATACATGTATATGTATAATACATTTTGAGTCATCAGTGGTGACAGCGCATCTGTAACCTTCTTTGTTTAAAGAAAATAAAGATATATTGGTAGTAAGATGAATTCTTATATTTACGCGAACACTACACATTTAAATAAAACTAGTTTTTATGGATTCTATCGCGTATATTAACTGTGACATTGGGACGTCGAACACCTCAGTCACCCCCGTGACCATGGGTGCTGTAAGGTGCTCGAAACGACGGGAATATGAAATAAGTTAATATACGCGGTAAAATCCGTAAAAACTGGTTTTATTTAAACAATAAATTGGTAGTGTAGGACTACAGTAGCCATATCATATCATAATTTAGTGTTGACTTATTTGTTAATCTTATACTATAATAACTTAAATTTAAAAAAACCGAAACAAAAAGTGCTGGTGATCTTCAAACGGCTGAAATAATGAATACACACATACACAGATACGCAGATACACAGACACACAGATACACACTACAAACATATAACCTCTTTTTTGCGTCGGGGGTTAAAAAGCGGCGCGTTTTCCGCACAAATTGAGCAGCAGAAGAATGATATGTCGTAAAGAAGTTTCACTTCGTACGTGTGCAAACAATTACACGCACAATTTTTTTTAAATATTAAGAATGAAAATGAAACATTACTAATAATCCCATTAATCACTCCAGGTAAGCTAAAAATGCTTGTTTTAGGAGTAGTTCACCATTGTTATCGAACGGCGGATTCGAACTCATGACTTTTTGAGTTCGCGACTCTACCGTTAGGCTATTGTAACTTTTTAATTTAAAAATATGCTACTTCTTCACTTGGACTTTCTCTTGTTTTTTGGAGGCTTTTTTGCAATGTATGAAACATTGCATAATGACCTACATCGAGATAAAAAAGTAATTTGTAGGTCGTTAAAATATTTGTTCGTTGCGAGATTCGAACCCGGCCTTGCAGAGCCTCAGCTAAATGATTATTCGATACGCTATCGAGTCGTCAATTTTTATTTATTCAAATACTGCCCCTAAGATCTCCATTGCTGAATATAGGCCCTCCCATAGATTTTTATTGTCTCAAAGGGGAAATATTTGCCATAGTTGCCACACTTGGCAACCGGAATTTTTATTTTGAGTTCTTACGACACCCACAGGATGATAATATGGGGAAGTGAAATTATCTTACGCCGCCACTACACGACAATATTCTGATTTACCATCACGTATTTAAATTAATTTAGTAACATGAGATAAAGATATAAATAACGATGAGCTATGTAAAACTCATGTGCTACCATCCCTTAAAAGTTAACTCAAAATAATAACAACAAAGAGTATACAAATAAAGTTATCTTCCTTATTTGTTTTTTCTTTACATATTTTGTAATATTTTAGAGACGATGAGGAACAGAATAAAAAAAAATGAAAGACAAAAAATAAAAAATAAACAGTATTAATGAATTATAACTTTTTAAAATTGTGCTTCCTTACGATAATCACGAATAATAAATTTTAACTCAAAATAATAAAACTTAAATCAAATTTTTTTTTCAATATCCCTAAACTAAAATTTTAACCTCCTCTCAGTATTTGGATAATCATATTTTATATATATATATTTAACCATATTTTATATATAAAGTTATGCAATATCACAAATTTTAATAATCTACTTGGAACACTGCCTCACAAAACTTCTGTGACAGGCAGTCACTGAGGTGATTTCATACGTGTTCCGTTTTCTGAATATGGCACAAAACACTTAAATTTATGAAAATAAGATAAAAGTCAAAAATTGTTTATTATGATTTGACGCTCTAGAAGTAGTAAAATTTCGTGTATAGATTTCTTATTACATGATGCGAGTCAAAGCGTAGATCAAAGTGTCTACACTTTGACTTACTTCATGGAATCATTTAATTGATTTTACCGCTTAAGCTGTTTATGATTTTAATAAGGCTTGCACAGAGTGAGCTTTCTACCAAAACCGTTCATGTATGTTTTGCATTGAAATTATTGACTTGCGAGGCATTTGATACGTCACTCAAAAATTAACATATATTACACAGGCCAGTATGATCATTGTACACAATAAAAAAGCCATTCAATAAAAACTTTACACAGATGCGAAAGAAAAATGAAAGGTTTAAGATAGTCGTTAACGACTTATGAACTAAGTCATCTCAACATTACCACATCCTCATCGTCATGATAGCACTCACGCTATTTCTGTACGGCCAAGGTGACCTCGTTTGAGGTACTTTGACGATTGACTAAGCTATGCGGTACTTTTAGAGGAATTCTGTTTTCATATTTTATGATATTCTGCGTTATATGTATTTTAATTTTTTAAACTTTCTTATTAATTAAGCTTATACAAAGTCCACAGCGCAACATATGCCTATCCCATAGAATACCTCATAGAGTATATTGCCACAATAGCCACACTTGGCAGGCGGGTTGGCAAATGTAGTTTTTAGTTTTTTAGTTGTTGTTAGGAAGGCACTGCCCATCGCTGGCTTGTTTCCCTCTGTTGCCTCTCACGATGCCCACGGGACGATATCGGTTGGTGGGGGATATTCTTACACCGCCACTACACGGTCATTAAAATAATTAAATTATTACAAACATTCGGGGTGGACTGGTAGAGAATGCTATATTATAGCGAAGAGAATGCTATATATACTGGTAAAGGTTATCATGTTATAGATTGAATAAATAAATGAATAAATATTATAGGTAAATTTCTTTTGAAAAGAAGATAAATGTGTGATACTGTTATTTATCATGCCTAGCAATTATTAAATAATTAGAAAAAATAGGTAAAGTTACAGTTTATATCCGCCCCTTTTCAAGGGACAGACTTTATTTCATTTCTGAGAGGGTTTAAGGGCAAACAAAGTTTTCCGAATGCATGACCATGTGGCAGACTTCACGGTTTTTTTTTTAGATTTGATAAATTCATTTTATTAATTGAATTATATAATTTACTTATAATTATATAATTGAATATAAATTAAATAAAAATAAATTTAAAAAACTAGTTTGATAATAATTAACTATAAAAGCCAATCCAGGGGGAGACCTATGTTCAGACTTTTAGGACTGTCTGTAACGGTAACAATTATAACCGTTGTAACTCAGGTGATAAGTAATATTTAAAAATTTCGTAGTACCTGAGCAACCGTGATTTGATCCTTGCCGACAAAACTGAAATTGTTTATTCTAAATTGAAAATTTTAAGCATTGATTTATCACATGCTCAGAGGTAAAGAATTTGAGGACATGTGATATCCCCAACACCAAAACGCATTGACACAATGCGGTGTATGAACCCTTTATCTCTAGTGTTACTATGGTGTATACTAGTAAATTGCGGACTCTTACCTACTTCAAAATGCTAAAAATAGGAGGATACCAGTAGGTTGGACGTATGGAGGCTGTAACTTAAAAATACAAGTGGTTGACTGATTACTAAATAAATAAATAATGCGTTTGTTTCGGTAATCTTGTTTACAACATATTGCTGAGACTTCCCAGTGAGTAATCGTGTTGGGAATGACCCGCTATTTCCCTTAAGGATGACAGTAAGATTACAAAAAGTGTATTATAAACCTCTAGAAAAATTGTATTTTTCACGTGTTATATATTAAAGAGTGTGTGAATGTGAGTGTGGAGGTGTTGTTGTATTTATATATGTGGTGGTGTGTGTATGTGTTGGTAGATGAAAAAAGTATAAGTAAGAAGACTAGTTGCCTTACTAAAATATATACATAGATAAAATAACAATAATATGTATGTTTTAGGAGTATATTTAAATTAATACAGCGTAGCATTGAATGCTTAGCAACTTCATTGAAGGAAAATGGTTTGTTATAAATTCAGGCGCTGAAAACTTGACAATTCAATAATTGAAATTTCTTGCTAAATAACCTCGAATTTCTGTTTCAAAATTGATGTTTTAAACTTCTGATGTTTGTCCATTTAAACAATATTCCTTTAACTTTCATGAGCTAATCAATGCAACAAATAAAACAAATCTTGAATTGTTGGTTCTTTAAAGATGGGGACAGCGCTACTGTACGGTCTTTACAAACCGCACATTTCTGCACATCAGCATTTTTAGCTTACTGTATTATTTTTCATTCTCATCAATTCAGTACGCAATCACTCGCCGTCGCGCATTGTACTCACTATCAATAATATCAGAATAAATTACATAATCAGTTCAAGCCTTTATCATTTCTATCAACTTCTAAGATTGTACAGCACAGCAGCTGGTACATCTTAATGGTCCTTCGAGCGTTGATCTAGTGCCGGTAAGATAACCGGGACCACGCGGTTCGACAACGTGACTTCGTTACGCCCGTTTAGTGCTGCCCGTGTATTACCGCCTATTCAGCAAAAACTCTACAAGTGACTTTTTCAAGCAATTGCGCAGTGAACAAGTTCCTGCTACAGCATACATCATTACCAACAGCTGTGATTGGTAATCATCACTCCATCAATCACGAAAAGCATTTTTTGCCTTTGTGTTTCTGTGTCTGAAGTGCGATAGCGAATCGGTCGAGTCGGCCTCCCACAAGCGGGTCTCACCGATGAGATTGAGAAGGCGCATATATTGCATTAAGATACTGGAGCACTTGGCAACAGCATCACCTCCGTGATTTGGAAGCATCCGTCACCGGATTATCAATCAAATCGTCCATTAATCAGAACTACTCCTTCTTGTTTTTATAATTTAATCGAATCATTACTTCCAAAACCGCCAGTTTTAAATGTAAACAAACACTTATTCTCAAATGGTAATTAATGTTGATAGCGGACCAAAGAGTATTTTCCCTTTTTAATTATCTTTCTTTCAAGACTTCTTAATTTTTTCTTAGGTTAAAAATTGTGTTAGTGAAGAATAATGTATATTATTACTTACTGGTCTTCAGTTGGTATGTGGGTATAGTCAAGTTATGATGATTATAAATAACTGAAGTAATTAATCAACTAAGCTATCTTACTAACACTTTACACTTACCTTTTTTGGGTGCTCCTTATTGAAATTCACTAATGAAAACTGTAGTGCTTACGAGATATAAACGAAAGTATAATATATAATATATATAAGTATAAACGAAACATGATATATTACGAACAATGACTGTATTGTATCGCGAGAGCACTAGCCTATAGCGTTGCTAGCAATTTACCTATTGTAATTTTAAATTACTTGATTTTACTTATAATTTTTTTTTATTCATAAGCACAGATCTTATACTAAACACGTCTTTACTTTCACCCTCAAGCAAGCCTAGACGTTTTATTTAATTAATATGAGCCGTGAACATCTAATGTAGGTACACAAATATTGTAACTTATTTTTAACTAGCTGTTTCCCGCATGGAATTTATTACGATTGGATTTTATAGGTTTAGTTTTTCTTTTGCGCGGAACTCTAATTTTTTCTTAAATAAAAGTAGCCTAAGTAATTCCTCATAACATCAGGTATCTGCCAGTGAAAGTTCCGTCAAAATCGGTCCAACCGTTTTGGAGATTAGCCGGAACAAACAGACAGACAGCCAAAAAGTTTAAAAATTGTTTTGTGTTATATTGATATTACAAACAGACATTTCAATTTTAATTATTTGTGTAGATTACCGTAATTATTTATAATAATTTCAAGTGCGCTCATAGCACACTTGGTCAAGAGATTCCCGTAACCGGAGGTGCTGAAATACTCAATAAACGTTAGGAATTAAAAATAAACATAAAATACAATAAATTCCGAACAGTTAGTTGTAATAGACGTTTCTGTATAATTTATACAGGTTAGTTTTATATTTTCTACAATTACTTTTAGTTGTAATATCTACATATGTACATAATGTACATGTTCACTGTATGTATTAGGCACGGTGTTTTGACGTGGTAGAGCCATGTTACACTTTCGAAAGGATCAACTCGACCGGGGTATGACCACGTTCTCACAGAATACCAGAGTAAAGCAGCAGAATAATATTCCATCTTAGTCCTCAGGAGTGACAACGTTAGATACATTTTGATTCTTAATTGTGGATAGATGTAGTTGTCTATGGACCACAACATACGGGTTAGGGACCTTCAAAACTAGCTTATTCGTTTTCGTTTTGTTACAGTTGTTCATGGGTGGCGGTAGTCATTTACTATCTATGTAAGCGGCATGCCCGTTTGCCCCCTCTTCGTTAAAAAAAATGCTAGAAAGCTGCTTTACCATTGGCAGAATTTGAGCTCTGGCAAGTGTTGTGAGTTAAAGTAATTAACTTTTAAATTTAACAATTTTATGCCTGTTAGCGTAATCTTAAAAAAACCTGGGGTGAGTGGTAAATTAAACAAAAGAGTGACTTTCAATAAGTATTATTTATAATCTATATTGAATAAAAAAGTTTCTGTTCTGTTCTGTTTTGATGGTAGTAAGATCTCCCTATATATGTCTACCAAGCGTGACGCTTTAACGGGTAGGCTGATGTCTAGCATTGGCCTTCTACGGGCTGACGAAGATGGTGAAGAAGGACACAAAGGTTTTCATGTGGACCTAACCAGTACCCGATGTATCACTTATTGTGAGGAAGTTCAATAGGATGCAGTATGTTTTGGAAGTCCATTGTATTTACCACGTGTTCGGCGGTGAAGGAAAACATCGTAAAGAAACCTGCAATATTTCGACGCGCGGCGAACATTTCCTTGCCCTAAAACCCTCTAAGAAATGAGAGGAGGCCTGTGCCCAGCAGTGGGACGTATATAGGCTGTAACTTATGTTTTGGAAGTCATAGCCACTTTAAAAAAGATGTTTTTCAAATATTGGCACAGAATGTAATATGAACCCAGAAAGTCCTCAAACATCGTTATATTTTTGAAAATTTGATTTTTAATCCGATATTTTGCTGATTTTCAGTAACGAAATTCAAAACTATATAATAGTTACTTTATAGAAAACGCTGTAATAGGGTCTGTAGTCTTTATCCGTAATTTGCCGGGCACAATACGATCTTATAAAAAAGCTTATATTACTCAAAGAAGGTGTTGGGCTACAACAAAAAATTTTCCTTCAAAAGAATAAATTAAGCTAGGAGCAAATTTGGATGAAATTACTTTGGTATATGTTTGCCAAAAAATTATGTTATAAGGTAGGAAACCTTTCTCGGTTCTTTATGTAAAAGTCATTCATATCATTTTCATTTGTTTGATAATACGTGATAGTGATGTATGACAATTCATAAGTCTTCCTGTTAGGTTATATGAATGGTATCAACAAATAATCTAATTTTTCCGTCATGTTTTTTCTGTGTTGAAGGGCTTTACGAAGGTAAAAGTGAGGAAAAATCGTGACAGCCGATACATAGCGATATAAGCAACTCAAATGTTACATCTAAAATAATTAAAAGGGATGGGGAGAATGTGATGAGCTTGCCACTGAAAACCCCTTTTCAAGCGAGATGTTTAGGGCATATCTAATAGCGTTGTTATTTTATTATAATAACCTTGTTCATTACGTCGAATTGAATGAAAACAACAATACATTTATGGAGTTATCCTCGAAGGCTCTAATCGAGCGTTATATGTTTTTGCAGTAGATTTGTCTGTTTGTTTGCTATTGCTTGTTTGCCTAATTTCTGTATATGAAAATCTTTCTGATCGTATTATAAATGGTGAGAGAGATTACATCATATCTTGCGAAGTTGATAATTTCTAATGGTGTTGTAGAGTGGTTTAAAATGGCGAGAATTACATCAACATGTAATATGGCAATAAAAGGAACTTATTGAGGTAAACTAAGTTTGCGGTTTCTTTATTCCCGACGTTTGGATACTTTCCCATGGTCATGGGGTATCGAAGTTTTTGACATCTTGATGTCACAGTTAACCCTGACAAAATACTAAAATAAATAATTTACTTAAGTAACACAAGGAATAGCAACTATCTTATTTCTTGTGTGGAAAATATACAGAAAAAGTAGATTATTTCATAAGCACGGTTTACGTAAGGTTTATTTAATTTATTTTGTAGCATCAGTCTTCTCAAAGTAAAGTATTTTTTTCCTAAAGTCATGTCTTAAATTAAAGAATTTTTAAACTCATAGTCTAAAATTTCAATATTGTAACTAATCAATCAAGGGTGCCTTGAAAATGAGCAGAGGCGTGTAGCTCATTTATCAATCTGCCTGTAGATGATACTCAAGACTTGGGAAAATTGGAAGGCTAAGAGAGGATGTTATTATGTTTTAATCTAATCTCGCTCAGAAGTAGCAGCCAAAACATACAAAATATAGAGGTGACTTTGTATTGTTTTATGAATATTCAAGGTCGCCGTGTATTACAAGTATTCAAATGACATGATACAATAATAATGTAACTTAGGTAATGTAACTAATCTTTGTTTTTTATAGGATAGGGTGACAAACTAGCACACAGTCCACCTGATGGTAAGTGGTTGCTGTGACCCATACACATCCACATCTATCCTCGATTACGAATCAAAATGCAGATGCGTTGTGAGGACTAAAATGGAATGCCTCTTTTCCAGTAAAAAGGGTCTCCGATTCTCTACACTCACGCTGGTATTCTGTGAGAGCGTGGTCCTTCCCAGGTCGAGCCGACCCATTCGTGCTACAACTATACTACTAATATAGCTGCAGCATGGCTCTACCACGTAAACGTAACGTAAATCTATACAAATAAATAAAATTGAAGTGTCTGTTTGTAATGTCAAAATAACAGCTTTTTACTAAATGCATTTGAAAGTATATACGGTACTTATAACAAAAAACAATTTTTAAATTTTTTGTCTGTCTGTCTGTTGTTCCGACTAATCTCCGTATTAGTGGTTTTCTCATAACTTCAAGAATATTTGGTGATTGTTGCCGTGATCATCATCACCATCATTTATCATAACCATTAATTACAGCTCTTCACAAGTTTTATTTTTATTATAGATCTTTCCAAGGAATGCCACAAAACACGAACCTAAAAAAACCTGTATCGATCAAGTTACTGCTAGGAGACAAGCACTCATTAAATATGTGCGTATTTGAGCAATAAAACGCATAAAAATATATATAATGGCCATAGATCTGAATTTGATTTTCGAATTTGAATCCGGTTGTAGTTATAAGTTTTTTTTATAGAATATGGGTGACAAACGAGCACACAGTCCACCTGATGGTAAGTGGTTGCTGTTGCCCATAGACATCTACATCTATCTTCGTTAGCGAATTTAAATGCAGATGCGTTGTCAGCCGTGAGGACTAAGATAGAATGCCTCTTTTCCAGTAAAAGGGTCTCCGGTTCTCTACACTCACCATACGAAACACAGCAGCATTAAGCTGCTATTTTACGTTGGTATTCTGTGAGAGCGTGGTCCTTCCCCGGTCGAGCCGACCCATTCGTGCTACAACTATACTATTAATATATCTGCAGCATGGCTCTACCACGTATAAAACGTGAACCACGAATTCTTATAGCATCTGGCGCTAGCCGCTACTGACAAATAGAGCTGAGCTGAGAGAGAGAGAGAGGATCTCCTAGGCCTAGAAGATTGATAAAAATGTATACATTAAATTAGATAAAGGCATAAAGGGCATCTATTTATTTATTTTTATACTTTATTGTACACCACAAAAACGATAAAAAAAACAAATTACAAGGAGTAAAACTTAAGAGTTAAAACTTAAGAGTACAATAAGGCAGTCTTATCGCTAAAAAGCGATCTCTTCCAGACAACCTCAAGATTAGGAGAAAATTGTACTATTGGACAGTGGGAGGTGGTGTATATTATAGTAAACTTACATACTAATACCTAAATAAACTAAACCGATACATAATAACAAAATATTTAATACACTAATATATACATTAAAAATATGATAGACATACATAAGATTAAATAGGCAAATATACATAAAAATTACATAAATAAATACATACAGGATACAAAAAATACATGTCGCAAATGATGACCAGTGGTTATTGCACTGTTAGGTAGTGATTTTTGACGTCAGTCTTAAACTTTTCTAATGTTTTCGCATGACGAATTTGCGGAGGAAGATCATTCCACAAGCAGATGGCCTTGACTGTGAAGGAATTCTTAAAGTATTTAGTTTGATAAGAATGTGGCGCGAGTATCCAGCTGTCCGTAGAACTCTATCCGGTCTGTCATGACCAAGAAACTTAAAGTTTTCCTTCAGATAGCTAGGAGTCATTGAATTGAATAATACACAGTACAGAAGAGAAACAATTTGTAGATTCCGGCGAAGGCGAATGGGTAACCACTTGAGCTTTAAACAAAATTCGGAGACATGGTCATATTTGCGCAAGCCAAATATGAACCGAATAGCCAGATTTTGAATACTCTTAAGTTTGTTTAGTTGATCTTCAGTTAAATCAAGATAGCTTGCGCCCGCATAATCGAGAATAGAGAGGAGTAAAAATTGTGCTAACATAATCTTAGTAGAAATGGAAGGAAAGAACGTAAACGCAATAAACCCATAGCAGCAAAGTCTTTCATAACTTTTCAATTGATGAGACCACGAGAAAGTAGTATCGAAGTGAAACCAAGATTTTAACGGTGCACTGTAAGGTATTACAACACCATTCAATACCACCGAGGGAAAGTTATTTCAGTCAACTCTTGAAATCATGCCAGCACTACCAACAATAATGGCCTGAGACTTACAAGGATTAACCCTAAGCCCATAGCACTTACTCCATTCGCTAATAGCCGCCAGGTCAGGATTGATGTCAGAAACAGCAGTAGGCAGGTTCTCAAGAGTTGACTGCGTATACACTTGAAGATCGTCTGCATACATGTGATAGAGAGAAGAAATTTTGTGACAGATCGAATTAATGAAGATAGCAAAGGGTAAAGGAGACAACACACCACCTTGAGGCACTTCAGCTCGCAGTTCACACCAAGAAATGAATAATACCAACACAGTGAGCTGTTTATTATCCATATCTCGTCGAATATCGTCAGTAACTTTAACCAGAGCTGTAGTCGTACTATGACCCGACTGGAAAACGGATTGAACAGGATTCAAAAGGGAATTTCTATCTATCTTGAATGTTCAAACATAGTATTTATATTTTAACTAGCTGATACCCGCCCGCTTCGCTGAGTGCACAATAGTTCAACATCCATTATTAAAAATTACAATTAACTATGTTAGTTAAATAATAAAGTTGGTTACCATAGCAACAGTTACCCATTAAAACGGTTACCATAATAACAGTTACCATTTTACCAGACTTTTTTTTTATTTGACTATCTTAAAATCCGTTCTTAGTGAGCGTCTACATTGCGAAATGAGTAAATATACTAAATTTCAAGTCAATCGGGTGTATAGTTTTATAATATATATATATACACACAAAATATAGAAGATTATGGAGAATTTCAACAATTTATTGAAATACATATTATTACCAATTCGAATTTGTAATCACATTTTATTTATCAATTAGGAATTGAAAATATTCAAATCTTAACATTATGTGGTATTATATTATAAATGTAAACAATGTTTTCATATTACAGTTTGCTTTGGATTGCTGTTTTGTTATAGAATAATTGAGGTTTTAGAATTTAAGTCCTCAAACAGTGTTTGTTTATGTCCATAACTTTTAAAAATCCTTTCCTAACACCATTCAAATATTGAATAAACAATTCGCAATAAAAACAAAGGAGAATGCCAGATCCCGGACCCTCTTTTTGCAACCGGTCTCAGATATATATATATACCAAAAAACAGCAAACCAAAGCAAAAATGAATAGAAAAATATTATGTTTATTATATTTCTACATACGAAATTACAGTTTTTTTTTCATTCGGGTGTACAATTTTATATAAAAAAGTAGGTCAGTGAGTGGCTGACGTTTCGTCGCCCTACAAGATCAATGAACATTTTAAATTATTTTTTCACGTGTAAATAAAAATGATTTTTATTGTTTTAATCAATTATAACTATATTGAAAAGCTGATGATTTTCATTTTTAATAGATAAAAATGTTATTATTAAAACATAAAATGAATCGTAAGTAATCCTTGTCAATGTTACCAATAATACTGAGACATGAGATGGTACCAGCATCTTCCTGCTAAAAACTGAAAATAAATAAAAAAACTGCGGTCGCCAAACCACCTGCCAAGCATGGTGGCTATAACAAAATCCTGTCTATGAGACAATCTAAGGACCTAAGCTCACCATTTTTGATTTGAAAGGTAAAGTACTTCAATTTCACCAACTATTTACTAACCAAAAATTTAATTTGTTATAACATTAAACTTCGCGTATCTTTATATTCATCACAAATGACACCTACATTTATTAAGCATGCAGATATGAAAGAAATAACGATGATAACTAGGTGAGGTGACGTCATTAATTTAGAATTAACTTCTTCCTGTGACCTCATGTTTGACCTCAGACATTCGGGTGGATCTGTGTAGAACGTGATGAGAATATAAAAATCTGATAGATACGCTAAATTAATTGGCACGCATTTATTTTGTTTATGGAATCTAATTTCACAGAGTAGTGTGGTATGTGGTAAAGTTTATGAGATCGCTGACCTCCTCAAATATTTTCGGCAAAAATTAAGTGGGTCTAGTTGAAATCGAGTATTTACGAAAAGCTAAGAATTTTTCAAAGTTGATAGGTACACACTTTTATTTCCTCGTGTTAAAAATACCTTCCCATCGTGTGTTGGTGCACTAAGGAATCCATCATCCCACTTCGTACCGTGAGTGTTGTAAGACACGACTATGAGAAATGTCAAAAAAATCTTATGGCAGCCAATAGATGGCGGTAAACTATCTCATCAGCAGCAGCAGCAGTGTTAAATGTGCGAGTTTTGTGGTACTGCAATCGCCAATACGGCTGCCAAGCGTGAATATTAATGCATTTCCTTCAGACAGGAGGAGGGGTCCATATCCAAAAGTGTAAAGTACACACTTCTGAATATGGGCGTCTCTTGTACCCTACAAGATGCCCGTATAACTGAAATTTAACGTGCGGATAATGAAAGAGAAGAAGGTAGAACTACAGTGTTTATGTTAATAAATGACGTAAATACATATACATAAAGCAATCGGCTATAAAGATTACATCGATATCAATAGTAATTACATCATCATCATCATTACAGCCCTTCACAAGTCCACTGCTGAACATAGGCCTTACCCAAGAAATGCCACAAAGCACTGTCCTGTGCCACCTGCGTCCACAGACTTCCTGCATGTCTTACCAGGTCGTCAATCCATCGAGTAGGGAGCCGCCCCACACTTCGCCTACCGGTACGAGGCTGCCACTCGAGAACGTATCTTCTCCATCGGTTGTGGGATTTTTGAGCTATATGGCCGGCCCATTGCCACTTCAGCTTACTAATCCGTTGGGCTATGTCAGTTACTCTGGTTCTACTGCGGATATCCTCTTTTCTAAGTTTAATACGCAGAGAAACCCCGAGCATAGCCCTTTCCATAGCTCTCTGAGCGACCTTGAGCTTCCTCATACGGTCAGCAGTGAAAGACCACACATCAGATCTATAAGCCATCACTGCAAACACGCACTGGTTGTACGAACTTGTTTTCAAGTTTTGAGGTATACCTGACGAGAAGATGTCGTAATCTCCCGAACGCTGCCCTGCAGAGTTGAATCTGTCGATTGAACTCTCGGTCGAAGTTGGACTTACCGAGTGTTTTGTCCCAGATAAACATACTCGTCCACGACTTCGAGCATAGTGCTCCTAACAACGACCGACATAGTCATGGACGTTACGCATGATTTTTACACATAATTTGTTTTGTCCATGTTCATCTTAACACCTATCCGTCGGGAGGCACTATTGAGGTCATTGAGCATCGTCCTTAGGTCCTCCAGCGATTCTGCCATAGGGACTATTTGATCGGCAAATCGAAGGTGAGTGATGTACTCGCCATTGATGTTAATACCGTATACTTTCCAGTCCAGTAGCTTGAAAACGTCTTTCAATACTTCTATTACTTACATCATTCACCTTTAATTTGCGAAGTTATTGTTATTTTGGCTAAATCGCTAACAATCTGAACATTATGCTCAAGGACCACAGTATCTCTTAACAGGTAGGTTTTTTAATCATGAACATACAAAAATTATGTCTGGCGCCCATGCCTCACACTTATCCGATAAGTTGTTGACATATTGCTTTAAAAGTTTACGAGAATACTTTTGACCAAGAGGTGAACCAACGAGTCCGACTCAGCTAGGCTTGCGACACCTCCTACTTTCCCTGTAGGAAAACTATACTATACCAAACAGATATTAACAGGATTCTTAGTAAAAAGAAAATCATCATCATCATCATCATTACCGTCCTTCACAAGTCCACTGCTAAACATAGGCCTTCCCCAAGGAAAATAATAAGGTTTAAAAAAATAATACATTTTAAATCTTATTTTGCTTTAAAATCCATTTTATTAATTTTTACTATTTTGTTGGTCATTTTATATGTTTTATTTCGAATTCTATTAAACAAATTCTTAATTTATATTAAAGCGTTTTAAGTTTTTTAAAGACGTTGTCTTTAACGCTTTTAAACGTTTACGTGCCATTTATAAAAAGTTATTAGCACTTTAGTTGTTTTTTTTTCCCAAGAGTTTACGACTGTTTCATCTTATCTTTTAGATTGTAATGACGCTCAATTTCAAGGATACTTTTAGCTTGCTTTGGAGCTTTATAAAATGACTGTCATTTCTTGTGATTTAAGAAAATATCCGTGTAATGTCTTTTTCACCCATTGCTTAAGATATGAAGATTTTTTTACATATACAAACAATTTCACGTCTTATGTTTGTTCGATATTATGTTTACTTAGTATTAATATATTATTTTTTAACGACCGGTACGATGGAATAGTATTGTTGCGATAAAGTATGTAATATATTATTTAATTATGATAATATATATAGATTTCTTGAAGATCGTCAATGTGGACTACTAACCCATCCTCCATACACTATGGTACATTGAAATCAAGAATATATTTAGAAATAAACGTTCAGGAGTCTAGAAATCGAGATGATAAAGTTCAGAAAACTTCCGAGAATTAAACATATCTCTAAAGAAGTTGAGGCCAATTGATTTTGTGCTGTGGTATTAAATAATGCAAGAGAACATAAACCATCAAAAATAATTTTTTCGAAATAGTAAATACGATAAAAAATTCTTAGATATTGATATAATAGTATGATTCAAGGCATCTATCTGCAACACGCCTTTGATTGACATCCCACAATACCAGGTGAAAATAAAATAGTATTTTGCTTGAAACTTTGTTGTGAAAGCCGATAAAATGGCAATTTATCGAGGCCATTGTATGCCATACGGTGATTTATTTATCTAGCCAAAAGCCATATGTTAGACACAATATAACTGGTTTGTACTGCACAACAATTCTATTGAATTTACGAGCAACGTGTAGGCATAAATTTACTACTTTGTCTAATTATTTTCAATTGAAGGCAATTTTGTTAAATAATCTCTTAGTAATAATGCAATAAAATATAATTTATGGAAACATTACTTGCAAATAGTATTTTAGTTTTAGTATTTTATTACTTTTTATTATCACTAAACATTCCAAACACGTTTTCAAGTGTGCTCGAGGTAAACTTTAGCGCGTGCCTTTGTCGCACACAAATATGGAAACATTGATTTGTGCGCAGGATTTACATGAATTAGAATAGAATAGAATCATTTTTATTCAATATAGATTACAAGAATGAAAGTCATTTAAGTTTTACCTCTGGTTCGGAGAAAACCTCTGTCCTGGAAAGAACCAGCAAGAAACTCAACGGGAATCCTCCCTGTCCCTGCCAGCATCAAACAAATAGATGTTCGGCTGATATCTAGTCGTCTCCTTTGTTGTGGACATACCACGCATTCGAACCAAACGGTTTGCTTCGTCGATCGTAATGCGTACAGCAATGGAGCGGACTAATTCGCCTTAAATCTGCATTGTTAAATACATTTTACACACTGCAGCTATATTATAGTTGTAACACGAATGGTCGGCTCACTCGGTGAAGGACCACTCTCACAGAATACCAGCGTAAAATAGCAATTTATTGCTGCTGTGTTTCGTAAGGTGAGTATGGAGAATCGGATAGCTTTTTACTGAAAACGAGGCATTCCATCATAGTCCTCAGGGGTGACAACGCATCTGAATTTTGATTATTAATCGCGGATAGATGTAGATGTCTATGGGCTACAGCATCCACTTACCATCTGGTGGACTAACATAGTCTCGTTTGTTACCTTTATTCTATAAAAATATGCCACCATTTGTCACCAAAGCCTAATTCGTTTAACAAGACTTGTAATGTGCACCACTAGCACATGAAAATGGCCTTTATAGGTAATATTACTATATTATAGTCGTCAATCGTCTATTTTCCTTTTATTTGTATTTGTTGTGTTTGTTGAACAAGATTGTACAGGTAACCTATTTTCTCTCTTAAATAATTAGGACCATAAAATATTCTCTTAATCCTTTCACAACTTTGTAAATGAGAAAATCGGTTACACATATATATATATATATATATATTAAATTTACGCCGTTTTAAAATTATTTGGTATCAATATTAACATAATATTTTCATATTACTTTCTGCTTTTGTTTGCTGTTTTGTTATATATGTTACAGTCAAAACTCATAACCGGTCAAAACAACTTTTGACTGCGAAAATCAGGCAAAAATGGTTTTGACCGATGCCCTTAGTCAAAAACTGTTTTGACTGATTTTTGGAGTCAAAAGTGGTTTTTACTAACGTTCTCAGTTATAAGCTGTTTGAACAACGTTCTAGTTCAATTCTTTCAACATTATATTTTAATTTATTTATAGTTAACGATTATGTCATTATAATGTACACGGCTTTACGGTGGCCCAAGGGCCACCCCAGCCGCATCTTAACCTCCTGTCACTCATATTACAAGATTGGTGTTATGTTTTATTAAACGCAAATAGCCTAATCATACGACTAAGTATCAGAGTATATAAAAATATATATACCAGTAAAGAGTAGTTTTGACCAACATCCTTAAGTCCTCAAATAATGTTAATTTATGTCCATAACTTATAAAAATCTTTTCCTAACACCATTCAAATATTGAATTAACAATTCACAATAAAACACAGGAGAATTCCAAATTCTGGGCCCCTTCTCTGCATCATGTCACAGACACACATATATATATATATGTGTCTGATGATTGGTATGTATAGTCTGAAACCAAAGCAAAAATTATTATAAAATATTATGTTTATATTACTACATACGAAATTACAGTTTTTATTTCACCCGGATTTACACTGGGTGACGTTTCGTCGCCCTACAAGATCAATAAATATTTTTAATTATTTTTTCGCGTGAAAATAAAAACGATTTTTATTGTTTTAATCAATAATAACTATGTTAAAGAACTTATGATTTTCATTTTTAATGGATAAAAATGTTTTATTAAAACATAAAATGTTCCGTAAGTAATCCTTGTTAGAGTTACCTTATCTGTTTACGTGCCACGCTGCAGCTATATTATGGTTGTAGCATGAATGGGTCGGCTAGACCAGGGTAGGACCACGCTCTCACAGAATGCCAGCGTGAAATAGGAGCATAATGCTGCTTTGTTATGTATGGTGTGTGTAGAGAACCGGAGACCCTTTTTCTGGAAACGAGGCATGCCATCTTAGTCCTCAGGGGTAACAACGCATCTGTATTTTGATTCTTAATTGAGTATAAATGTAAATGTCTATGGACCCCAATATCCACTTACCATCAGGTGGACTGTGTGCTCGTTTGCTACTCGTCGTGTGTACTATAAAAAAAAACAATTAATAGGGATGGAAGATTCAGATAAAAGATAGATAGTAGATAGTAGATTCTCTACTACTCCATATCAGCCTGTGAGTGTCGCAAGAGGCGACAAATATACATTGAGATAGCATCCTGCTAAAAACTGAAAACAAATAAAGAAGCTGCGGTCCCCAACCCGCCTGCCAAGCGTGGTAGCTATAGCAAAGTCCTATCTATAAGACAATCTAAGGGCCTAAGTTCACCTTTGGAATTTGATAACTAAAGTATTTCAATTTCAGCAACTATTTCCTAACCAAAAATTTTATTTGTTATTAGATTAAACTTCGCGTATCTTTATATTCATTACAAATGTCGCCTACATTTATTAAGCATGCAGATATGAAAGAAATAACGATGATAACTAGGTGAGGTGACGTCATTAATTTAGAATTAACTTCTTCCTGTGACCTCATGTTTGACCTCAGACATTCGAGTGGATCTGTATAGAACGTGATGAGAATATAAAAATCTGATAGATACGCTAAGTTAATTGACACGCATTCATTTTGTTTATGGAATCTAATTTCACAGAGTAGTGTCGTATTTGGTAAAGTTTATGAGATTGCTGACCTTCGCATATATTTTTGCCAAAAATTTATTGAGGCTAGTCGAAATCGAGTATTTACGAAAAGCTAAGAATTTTGCAAACTTGATAGGTATACACTTTTATTTCCTCGTGATAAAAATACCTTCCCATCGTGTGTTGGTGGCGTAAAAAATCCATCATACCACTTCGTACCGTGAGTGTTGTAAGAGACGACTATGAGAAATGTCAAAAAAATCTTATGGCAGCCAATAGATGGCGGTAAACTATCTCATCGGCAGCAGCAGCAGCGTCAAAGGTGCGAGTTGTGTGGTACTGAAATCGCCAATACGGCTGCCAAGCGTGACGATTAAGGCATTTAAAGACTTAAATACATACATATACATAAAGCAATCGGCTATAAAGATTGCATCGATATCAATAGTTATTATACCATTCACATTTCATTTGCGAAGATATAGTTATTTTTATATTTATATAGTTAGTTTAAATCTCTAAAGACATGAGCATTATGCTCAAGGACCATAATATTCATAACGGTTAGTTTTTTTTTAAATATGAACAGACAAAAATTATGTCTGACGGCCATGCCACACACGTATATCAGTATTTTTTTTGGTATAATGCTCTAAAAGTTAACGAGAATATCTTTGACCAATAGTGAACCTACGAATCCGACTCAGCTAGGCTTGCGACACCCCCTTGTAGGAAAACTATTCTATACCAAACCGATATTAACAGGATTCTAAGATAAAAGAAAATCATCATCATCATCATTACCACCCTTCACAAGTCCACTGCTAAACATAGGCCTCCCCAAGGAAAATAATAATGCCTAAAAAAATAATAAATTGTAAATCTATATTTTGCTTTAAAATCCAATTTATTAATGTTTACTATTTTGTTTTGTGAGCGTGTATGCGTAGATATATGGATGTAAAGGAGGCGAGAGAGGTGTGCCAGGATCGTGCCAAATGGAAGTCCGTAGTCTCTGCCTACCCCTCTGGGTGACAGGCGTGAGTGTTTATGTATGTATAAATGTATTTTGTTGGTAATTTTATATGATTTTCTTTCAAATTCTATTACAAGAATCCTTAATTTATATTAAAGCGTTTTAAGTTTCCTAAAGACGTTGTCATTAACGCTTTGAAACGTTTACGTGCCATTTATAAAAAGTTATTAGCACTTTAGTTGTTTTTTTTCCCAAGAGTTTACGACTGTTTCATCTTATCTTTTAGATTGTAATGACGCTCAATTTCATGGATACTTTTAGCTTGCTTTGGAGCTTTATAAAATGACTATCATTTCTCGTGATTTAAGAAAATATCCGTGTAATGTATTTTTCACCCATTGCTTATGACATGAAGATTTTTTTACATCATATACAAACAATCTCACGTCTTATGTCTGTTCGATGTTATGTTTACTTAGTATTAATATATTAATATGTTATTCTTTTAATGGTACAATGGAATAGTATTGTTGCGATAAAGTATGTAATATATTACTTAATTATATATAATTAAAAAAATCAGTCACACCATTTTATCCCGTGGAGTTCGTAAGAGGTGACTATGGAAAATGACAGAAAACCCTTATGGATTCCTACAGATGGTGGCAAAACCATCTTGACTACTCCAGACGTAAAATACCCAGATCGGCGAGGAGAAGCAGTGAAGCAGCATCGTTAATTAGTAATTAACCGGAACCAGCAACTTTCAACTGCGAAATAGAGTACCGACATAGGGGCTCCAGGTCTCAAGGCCTTATTTAACTCCGATAATCTATATGTGATAAGACAGGAAGTTTAAGCGCGTTGTTGACGCAAAGGATACAAACATATTCAGATCCACACGTTTCTATTTTGTTATTTGCATACATATTAAGTTCAGCTAGATTTCTAACATAAAACCAGCAAAAAAGTAGCCAAGTGCTACCGGTAAGAGTCTTTGAGTCGCTAACTCTCAATCAATAAATTTTCTTTAATTCGAAAACTGTTCCAAAAGTTAACAACATAACCTTTATTTTATTATTTGGTGTAAATTATCAAATTATAGAATAAAATAACTTTTTCTTAGTGGTAGGGCTCCCCCTTTCTGTCTAGGATTCAGTTTGTCCATCTTAACTATTCATGCAGCCTAAGCATGTACATTATATAGTATATGAACAGTATACCGGCAATTTATTTTCAGGCTATGAGGTATTTAATTTGAGTCCTTTTCGTGTCAACGCAACTGTTCTGATCTATTTCAAATTAGTTACATGTTTTCATGAGCTGTAGTAGTCACCTATCTTGTCTGCTTGTTTGTTACTTTGATATTGTAACAAAACCGTCACACAGTTTTTTTGAAGAGTGTAGTACAAACTAAATTCTACTTACACGTTTCGCAGTCTCATAAAGAATTCTATGTAGCCTTACTCGATTTCATTCAATTTGAAAAGAAAACATCGTTGTTCCATTTAGAAGCACCTTTTTAGAGAAATGGACTGGACCTTTTTTAAATCGAAAGATGTAATCTTTTCCATTTAATTTAAGATCTCTTGACTAGGTGAGTGTACAAACAGCGAGCTTCGCATTCAGGGGATTGGATATGTAAACGTTAGATATGAGCTCAAACATTACGTTTGTGCCAACACAACGGGAAAAAGGACTCTTGTTTATATTGAATACTTTATCTTTGCATAAAGATTACATTTAATTTAAAAAATGCAATAGACAAATAAATCAGTTATTCATCATTAACTCTCATAGTTAACTTTTATCAACATGCGTTGGAAAATAACATATTTTACTGTTAAGGAGGCATTCCATCTTAGTCCTAGTAGTAGTGACAACGCATCTGCATTGAGATTTTTAATTGGAAATAGATGTAGTTATCTTTGGGCTACAGTGTTCGCTAACCATTTAGTGAAATGTGTGCCTGTTTGTCATCGTTACTTTCAAACAATAATACCAGTCTGATAATACTGATTATGATCTGCCTGGCCATTTCATGATACGTCGCTATTTCATAATTTGGCTTATAATTTATCCTCCGTATCACATAAAGGCACAAAGACATTTATTCCTGTAAAATAAAACAATCTCGATTGTTCCACGTCTATTCACAAGCCTTGCCTAACCATATCTACACACTTTTGACATATACACCGTACTGGTTATTTATCTTATTCTTTCGCCCTCACGGCCATCAGACTCTGGAACGACATCGCTCTTGACATTAAAAAGGCTCCCAGGCATGTGAAAAAATCGTTGCAAGTTTGAACTAACATAGCTCTTATTTTCATTTAATTAACTATGTATATTTCATATTTGTTCTGACATAGTTTCATTCTCAGAAATAAAAGGAAACTTAGTATTGAGATGTTTATATACAGATTGTAAATTTACCTTATTATTAAGAGCTAATAGGAATTATTTTTTTATCTTTGAGTGTAAGATAATTCATTACTTTACTTCGTCTCATGTGTGACTTTAGAGGTAGCTATTGGAAAGGTTAGAGGTGACTATTGGAAAGGTCACAATGTCCTCGTTGACTTTAATAATAGAGGTATACCATGTCTTAGACAGAGATAAATAGTAAAACCTTCGACGGAAAGCAGCGTCGAATACAAGAGATATCCGGTTGTGCGAACGCCAGTCTGTCTGTCAAGCATGGCGATTACTGCAATCGTGTACCGCGGATATAACAAATTTAAGCATTGTCGATTAAGTTTGAGAGATGAAGAAAGAAGTGGTAGGCCTTTGACGGCTGTTATGTGAATAAACGCGCTATTAGTGAAAAATGTCACCCTTTTGTCATTCTATAAAAAAAATGGAGAGGATAGGCGAATTGCGCAAGAGATTCAGCACATAATGAAGATTAAATCGGAAAGCGTTTTAGAGATTTTACATGAACAGCTTCGCGTAAGGAGGATAGGTTCATGTTGGGTGCCGCACAACCTTACTGACGCAAGCCCGAGTTGAATGGTGCCGTGACTTGATCAATATGTTTGAAGCAGGCTGGCCTCGGTGTGTTTATGACAATACGATCCAAGCACCAATCGACGGTTTGGCTGTTGCAAAATGAACCAATGCCTACCAAAGTAAAACAACCGAAACAGAAAAGCGGCAGGGAATATTTTGATCACTAGTTTGTTCGCTTTGACGGGATGTCTGGTATTAATTCCAAATATCTTACGAAATACTAACACACTGACGTGATAATTGTACAACGACAAGTTAACGAAAAATATATTTTTAAATATATAGAAATGTAAATGTAAATATATGTAAAACATAATATTTAAATGCCAGGTAATATAATTTTACTTTAATATATACCTAATATTACATATCTCCCCAAAATACAATCAGAGATGTACAAAAGGTAAAAAAGAAGGAAAACCCACATTTTTGTTTAATGTATTCATCGAAGTAAGAAAGACAAACGGTGTCGGTGAATAAACGACCTCGTTTCTGTCCACAGCAGGTCCCTTGACTAATGTTTAAAATTTGTTCACTGTATTCGTCCCTTGAAGAGACAGTTGGGTATATTTAAACAGCCATTGCTTATAAAGAATGTGCTTTTGGTTAAACAAAAATATCGTTTATTTTTATGTTAATACGAGCTCGTATAATGTGTATTAGAACCATTTTATAAATTATACAGCACGCGAGCAACTCGGATTCGATCCGCATCGGAAGCAATTAAATTATTAATTGTAATTTTAAGTGCTGATTTACCACGTGCGCGTCGATGATGGAAAATAACGTAAGTTAACGAAGTGAGTGAGGCACAAATTATTTCGAAAATATGATATGGAGTCTGCAAATACGCTCCGAAAATCCTTTGAGAAATGAGATAGGGCATGTGCACACTTGTGGGACATGTATTAAGGCTGCAACTTTATTTTTTTCATTAAATTTTTAATGTAGTTACCATATTTTGATTAAATTTGGACAGTAGCTTTAATTATTCAAGCTAAGTATTGAAAATAAAGAAATGCAATCGATCTTCTTCTTTATCAGCTCGTAACAAATGCTGAACCTGTGATTGTCTCGTTGCGGGGAAAATTTGCCATCGTTGCAATTAAGGGACGAATTGACAATCGCTGCTAGGCCTTCCTAAAGGAATGCCATAAAATGAGATTTGTGGGCACCTGCTTCTATTGACTCGTTACTTCATCTAGTAGGATACCATCTTACACTTCGCTTACAGGTACGAGGTTGCCACTCGATATCCTTTCTGCTTTTACGGTTTTAGCTTCTTCGAACTAACTGGCTGGCCCATTGCCACTTCAACTTACTGATTTGTTATGTCAGTTAATCTGGTTTGATTGCGGATATGTTTAATAAGGACTCTATGATGCAGGCAACTTCAATGTAAATAATTGTATATTGTTTTTCTCTCGTATCTTAAGTTCATATTACAAAAAATATAATATGAGGTAGAGCCACGCTGCAGCTATATAATGGTAGTAGCACAAATGGGTCGGCTCGACCAGGAAAAGACCACGCTCTCACAGAATATAATATAAAATAAAATATAAGCAGAGCAGAGCAAAAGAATAGCAGCTTGCTGCTGTGTCCCGTATGGTGAGTGTAGAACACTGGAGATCCTTTTAACTGAAAACGAGGTATTCCATCTTGGTCCTCAGAGGTTACAACGTATTTTCATTTTGATTCTTAATCGTGGATAGTGTAGATGTCTATGGGCCACATCATCTTCTTATCATCAGGTAGATTGTGTGCTCGTTTGTCACTCTTATTCTGTAAAAAATATAAAATTCATATTGAATTCTATCTCTCCATTTCAGTCCGAGGGAGTCGTAAAAATTATTCGGCGAAATTAGAGGAAAAATTCCTTGCATCTGACAGGTGACGAAATAAATCTAAAAAGTAAGATAAGCACATAATTGGGAGGTTAGCATCATTAAAAAAATTGAGTCGTATAAAAACAATGTGCTTTTTTTCGTAGTGTTTTAAAAATTCGGCTGTTTTTCTTTTTTCCATTAATTAGAATTTTAATGAAACTAAAAATACACACGTTCTTACGGTCCTATAATAAGTAGTTACTGCAGTCCATGGACACCTGAAAGAAGGCTACAGATGCGTTGTCACCTCTGAGGTCTAAGTTGGAATGCCTCACAGCCTGTAATTATACTGTCTCTCTATACCCTTCAGACCGAAATAAAGCAATACAGACAGGCTCCTAGGCAGAAGAGTAGTCCTACCACTTAGATATTTATCAATAAAATGAACAACTAACATATTTATTTTATTTTTTATTTCAAGATATTATGACGTCATAATTTACACGCTACTTTCATGCAATATTTGAAATAAATATCGTTTTACAGCTCATAAAAATTATATTATATAGATTAGGGAAATCCTAAAGTACATATTAATAATTCCCGTCAGAACTAAATTCGGTTACGGCGGTCAGTCTCAACGGAGACCAGCCATCAGCGCAGAACAGGATTATAATGCTCAAGTGTATGCGCAAGTACAAATGCACTCAGTATTCCCTCACTCTCATAATCCGATGGGACGGCAATCCAACAGCACCGGAGAGAGATCTGGCGCAGCACCAACGGCTTTACGTGCTTTTCGTGGCGTGGGGGTGAAACACCGCCAACTTCCTGACTCTAGGCTGCTACTAAGAATTTTCTCACAGAAAAACCCCATAACTGATTTTGGCCCGACCCGGAATTCGAACCCAGGATCAGCAATTGCGATGGCGACCATTGTCGCTAGTTATGAGACCCGATAGAGAGAAAATGGGGTAGTGGATTATTTTACACCCCCACCACTCGATCTGTAATGTGCTTAGTGTCATAAAGATATGATTAAAATACAAAAAATGTTGCTCCCGTGATATTTACAAGTTTCAAAAAAATCAAATTGCTATGTTTTCGGTATCGCATTTTGAATAAAAAGTTAAGGTATTCATTGGATTAGAAATACATTTTTTTATCTCTAATATTTTTCCATCTAATTTAAAATCTCTCGACTGGCATAATCAAACAATTTGCTTCAAACAATGTGCTTAATATGAAGGAGATTGAATGTGCAAGCAGTGCATATTATGAACTCAAATGTTTGTACAATTTAACACACATAAATGAATGCTAGTTTAAATTTTTTGTTTAGTTTTGCTGTGTAAGTCTATCAATTAATGTTATAATATATTGGAAATTAAATATGAGCAAAAATATACACACTTTAACGAAAGTTTTATATTTTATGTTATTACAGCTGATCATTAGCGACAGAATTAGATTTAGATTATTATTTTAGTTTTTTTTATTAGCAAATCGCTTTGACTTCGCCTGGATGGGATCTATAAACGTAGAGTTTGAAACAGCAACAGAAACAGAAACTTTTTTATTTAATATAGATTATAAATAATACTTATTGAAAGTCACTCTTTTGTTTAATTTAGTTAACCAATTGTTCGGAAAAAAACCTCTGTCCTGGGAAGAACCGGCAAGAAACCCAGCGGGACTTTATTTAAAAAAAACAGCGTACAATGATATAATATGTTACACAATTAACAACACAAAATAAATTAGAAATATATTGGTAGCGATCATCTCATTCCCAGGGGTTTTTATCATCCACAAACTCTTTAATATTAGAATAACCCTTTAAATACAAACTCTGTTTATTTAAGTTTTTGAACTTTGAGCAGGTCAAATTTTGTATATATAATATTTTATATATTATACAGAAGTATTGTAGAACGAATGGGTCGGCGTGACCGGGGAATGACCACGTTCTCATAGAATACCAGCGTAAAATAGCAGCCTTAAATACTGCTGTGTTTTGTACGGTGAGTGTAGAGAACCGGAGACCCTTCTTAATGGAATCGAGGTATTCTATCTTAGTCCTCAGGGGTAACAATGCATCTGCATTTTGATTATATGGGCCACAGCATCTACTTACCATCACGTGGACTGTGTGCTCGTTTGTCATCCCTATTCAATCAAAAAGAGACAGACAGACAGACAGACAATTCTTTAAAATGGTTATTTGTATCTCAATACCATGAAAATAACCCCCTGAGTTTAATAGAAGCCAGTTATTTTCAAAGAGTAGCAAAATTTTATGTTCAAGTTCAAATATGTAAATAATGATTTACCGATATTACAGTTTTTGAAAATACGAGTAAATAGGGCTTCTACATTGATTTGAAATTATCCCAAATTAAATGTGATTTATGGGCAACAACTACGCGTACGCACGCTCGTGTGTTCGATTCAATTTATGTTTTCGTTTCTCAAGTTTTTGCCTGCAGTGTCCTTTCTTAGTGACACGCTTACTACTAATGCTTAAATTAATAACTACATGACGCGAATTATGATTCCAATTTTCCCTTCACACTTTTAACGGGCTTAGGATAGTCATAATAAATAAAATAAAATAAAATATTTTTACTTATTAACAACGTAACCGACGACTGTAATAAACCATTTACAAGTAAATTGCGCAAGTAGTCGCAATAACTAATATTGGTATGTCAAAATGGAATCCGTTTCTCTCAATGCACGGGCACATTTTTAAATCATTTTTACACTTATTACCAGTGCTTGAGCACTTTTAACTTCCGCGAACGCAGCAGTAATTTTACTGTGGCAGTCATCATAACTTTGGGCCTCGTTGATGTAAAGACGACTCTTTATTTCACCCCACAGATAAAAGTCTAACGGTGAATGTTCCGGCGAGTTTGCAAGTCATAGTATGGGGCCTTCATGATCAATCCACCTCAAACACTCTTACCTATGTAATGTATGGTCTTTTTAAAAAAATGAGCATATTGTATTATTAGGAAAAATATAAAATAGCATCTTGCAGAATTTCTTGAAGATTGTTAATGTGGACTATTAACCCACCCTCCGTACAGTATGGTACATTGAAATCAAGAATATATTTTGAAATATACCTTCACGAGTCTGGAAACCGAGATTATAAAGTTTAGAAAACTTCCGAGAATTAAACATATCTCAAAAGAAGTTGAGGCCAATTGATTTTGTGCTGTGGTATTAAATAATGCTAGAGAACATAAACCATCAAAAATAACTCTTTCGAAATAGAAAATACGATATAAAATTTTAGTTAGGGATATAATAGTATAATTCAAGGCATCTTACCTGCAACACGTCTTTGATTGACATCCCACATTGCAAAGTGAAAATAAAATAGTATTTTGTTTGAAAATTTTGCGTGAAAGCCAAAAAAATGGCAATTTATCGAGGCCATTGTATCCCATACGGTGATTTATTTATCTAGCCAAAAGCCATACGCACAGCAATTCTATTGAATTTATGAGCAACATGTAGGCATACATTTACTACATTGTCTAATTATTTGTCGTTCAAGGCAAAATAATCTCTTAGTAATAATGCAATAAAATATAATTTATGAACACATTACTTGCAAATAGTGGTATTTTTGGAACGAAGTATCTTATCGGACGGTACGAATTTGACGGATGGGGGCTAGGCGAGAAAAAGTGTAAGATTTTTCCGTCACGACCCCTTCTGACGTAGTGTAGACGGCCTTGGCGGCTATAAGGAAGCGAGGTGGAACGATACGATACGAATATTACCCATAAAATGGTCATGATCTGGGTGTAGATCATTAATCAAACTAAAGAGTGGTTCAGGCAGTTGTTTCAACCGATCAAGTTGCACTTTTCCAGCGCTGCAAAACATACCAGGTGTCTCATCCTTCCATTTCAGCGCATTGCACCACTGACACTTGTATGTCATAGAACCTAAGGCTACACTGCTGTCAGTTCTATAAGCAATATCAGGGTCATATTCCATAGCGGAATGGACCTTGTTTTCCATAAACGCAGTGTAATGTTTTCTTCATACCGTGACTGAATTGCTCTATGCACTTGTAGATCCGCAGTTTGGTAATTTGCAACAGCTTGCCTGTGTACATCGGGATTTAATTTCTGATAAGCAGACACATATTCGTCAACATATTCGTCGATTGACCTCTCGGTCGAAGTTGGACTAGGTAAGTCCAACTTCGACCGAGAGGTCAATCGACGGATTCAACTCGGCTGGGCAGCGTTCGGGAAATTACGGCACATCTTCTCGTCAGGTATACCTCAAAACTTGAAAACGAGGCTGTACAACCAGTGCGTGTTGCCAGTGATGACCTACGGAACTGAGACGTGGTCCTTCACTGCTGGCCGGATGAGGAAGCTCAAGGTCGCTCAGCGAGCTATGGAGAGGGCTATGCTTGAGTCTCACTGCGTGATAAACTTAGAAATGAGGATATCCGCAGTAGAACCAGAGTGACCGACATAGCCCAACAGATTAGTAAGCTGAAGTGGCAATGGGCCGGCCATATAGCTAGAAGAACCGACAACCGATGGGGAAAAAGGTTCTCGAGTGGCGGCCTCGTACCGGCGGACGAAGTGTAGGGCGTCCCCACTAGATGGAGTGACGACCTGGTAAGACATGCAGGAAGTCGATGGATGCGGTGGCTCAGGACCGTGCTTTGTGGCATTCTTTGGGGAGGCCTATGTTCAGCAGTGGACTTGTGAAGGGCTGTAATGATGATGATGATGATGAAGCAGACACAGCTTACGATTTGAATCTGGCTTGTTCTGCCTATATCTTTCTTGTACACTTTTCAATTTATGTTTTCTTGTAATTAGTAAATCTCGACCTTCGTTTATTTTTCTTTTTTCATATTTTAATGTCGACGATACAGATTGATCTGTTCCGCTGGTTGGAGATGATATTTCACTGTTTACAAAAGATGTAACAGTTAAATGGTCAAACTCTGAAAAGGATCACGCTCTTTGACAGGTACCTCCATGCGACGCTGTGTAATTTTCTTCGCAACAATAGGCAGATAGGCGTTAAAATGTCCATTAGATAAATCATAGCTAAATCGTAATCGCCTTACTGGACAGATATCTGTTCCGGACTCTGTTTATAGCAGACCGTTTCGATATACTTCAAACCGAAACGGAAATATTAATCTTGCAGCTACCAATTCACAAAGTCCACCGAAAGTTTCATTTTTAACATATCGGCTGAATATTCATTTGTTGTTGAATAATTATCGCCATTTCTGTCGTGGGTCATAACTGAAAACTTAAGTTAATCATTTATCACAAATCTAACAATTTGTGAACGCACCACCATCGCATTTTCATGGGTTCCGTACATTAAAAATGAAAGAGCACGAAACAAACAAGCGCCGTCACCTATAATGGGGATGACAGTATGTTCTTCCATTTTTCCTTTAATAATTTCTGTAGTCATTTTTTCAGTGACAAAAAATACTTCCATCAACGATACCTAATCACAAAGTATATCGAATTCCAAGTTTGAAGAGTGGTTGTAAGAAATAGAGATGAGTCGTTTTTTTCGCAACCTGTTACAGCAACAGGTTGCGTCGAAAATAAAAATGTAACCTGTTACGACAAATCGCGCATTAGGTTTTTTCAGTAACGTCCAAGAACTAAACGTTATTGCACAATAGGTTGCGCCAATTGCTAAATGCGTTAACACTGCTACCAATATGTTGTCAATTTTGTTTCTTTTTTAGTTATATTATTTCCCGGCGTCGATTAGTGACATAATAACTTAATTTTCAACCAAAAAGGTTTGTCAATTGAATATTTCAAAAGTCAATAAAAATTAAAATGTTGGTACATCATACTGTAAACAATTGTTTATTTAAGTTTTATTGCCCACCAATAAATTATATTTTCATTGCTTTAGTTTCATAACGAAATAGTTAGCTACCTAGTAACGACTATACAAAACAATAACTAATAGTACTTAAACAACGTGTTAAGATTACGTTGTTAATAGAAACCTGTTGCAAACAAAGACGAAGTCTAGTCAAATATCCGTTAACAGTGAATAGGTACCGTATGTGGTACAGGTTGAATCGCTCATTCACCATTTAATTTATATTAGTTCGAAAAAACACAACGTTACCGCGTTCTAAAACGACACCAACGCCATCTATTGGTAGGGATTGGAACTTGAAGATCAATACAAAATAGGTAGGTTGTTTTTCCTTTTATTTATATTTACTCTTTTATTTGTATTCTATGAATTCTGGACTTAAACATGACAATTTTGATTGTTATTAATCGTTATTGCAAGTGTCCGGAAGGACATAATTACATCTGAGTACGATATTAAGAAAGTGGACGAATTCTCTTTGTTTGATTTAAATATTACACTAATTATGCACTAGATACTACATAAAATATGATGATAAATTTTGTTCATGGTTTATTTTAGTTTCCCAGCAGTGTCCTTTCTTAGTGACGCTTACTACTAATGCTTAAATTAATAACTACATGACGAATTATGATTCCAATTTTCCCTTCACACTTTTAACGGGCTTAGGATAGTCATAATAAATAAAATAAAAAAAATATTTTACTTATTAACAACGTAACCGACGACTGTAATAAACCATTTACAAGTAAATTGTGCAAGTAGTCGCAATAATATTGGTATGTCAAAATGGAATCCGTTTCTCTCAATGCACGGGCACATTTTTTTAAATCATTTTTACACTTATTACCAGTGCTTGAGCACTTTTAACTTCCGCGAACGCAGCAGTAATTTTACTGTGGCAGTCATCATAACTTTGGGCCTCGTTGATGTAAAGACGACTCTTTATTTCACCCCACAGATAAAAGTCTAACGGTGAATGTTCCGGCGAGTTTGCAAGTCATAGTATGGGGCCTTCATGATCAATCCACCTCAAACACTCTTACCTATGTAATGTATGGTCTTTTTAAAAAAATGAGCATATTGTATTATTAGGAAAAATATAAAATAGCATCTTGCAGAATTTCTTGAAGATTGTTAATGTGGACTATTAACCCACCCTCCGTACAGTATGGTACATTGAAATCAAGAATATATTTTGAAATATACGTTCACAAGTCTGCAAACCGAGTTGATAAAGTTTAGAAAACTTCCGAGAATTAAACATATCTCAAAAGAAGTTGAGGCCAATTGATTTTGTGCTGTGGTATTAAATAATGCTAGAGAACATAAACCATCAAAAATAACTCTTTCGAAATAGAAAATACGATATAAAATTCTTAGTTAGGGATATAATAGTATAATTCAAGGCATCTTATCTGCAACACGTCTTTGATTGACATCCCACATTGCAAAGTGAAAATAAAATAGTATTTTGTTTGAAAATTTTGCGTGAAAGCCAAAAAAATGGCAATTTATCGAGGCCATTGTATCCCATACGGTGATTTATTTATCTAGCCAAAAGCCATACGCACAGCAATTCTATTGAATTTATGAGCAACATGTAGGCATACATTTACTACATTGTCTAATTATTTGTCGTTCAAGGCAAAATAATCTCTTAGTAATAATGCAATAAAATATAATTTATGAACACATTACTTGCAAATAGTGGTATTTTTGGAACGAAGTATCTTATCGGACGGTACGAATTTGACGGATGGGGGCTAGGCGAGAAAAAGTGTAAGATTTTTCCGTCACGACCCCTTCTGACGTAGTGTAGACGGCCTTGGCGGCTATAAGGAAGAGAGGTGGAACGATACGATACGAATATTACCCATAAAATGGTCATGATCTGTGTAGATCATTAATCAAACTAAAGAGTGGTTCAGGCAGTTGTTTCAACCGATCAAGTTGCACTTTTCCAGCGCTGCAAAACATACCAGGTGTCTCATCCTTCCATTTCAGCGCATTGCACCACTGACACACTTGTATGTCATAGAACCTATACACTGCTGTCAGTTCTATAAGCAATATCAGGTCATATTCCATAGCGGAATGGACCTTGTTTTCCATAAACGCAGTGTAATGTTTTCTTCATACCGTGACTGAATTGTTTTGCGCACTTGTAGATCCGCAGTTTGGTAATTTGCAACAGCTTGCCTGTGTGTTATCGATTTAATTTCTGATAAGACACAGCTTTACGATTGAATCTGGCTTGTTCTGCCTATATCTTTCTTGTACACTTTTTAATTTACTTTTCTGTGTAATTAGTAAACTCGACCTTCGTTTATTTTTCTTTTTTCATATTTTAATGTCGACGATACAGATTGATCTGTTCCGCTGGGGAGATGATATTTCACTGTTTACAAAAGATGTAACAGTTAAATGGTCAAACTCAGGATCACGCTTTCAACAGGTACCTCCATGCGACGCTGTGTAATTTTCTTCGCAACAATAGGCAGATAGGCGTCAAAATGTCCATTAGATAAATCATAGCTAAATCGTAATCGCCTTATGGACAGATATCTGTTCCGGACTCTGTGTATAGCAGACCGTTTCGATATACTTCAAACCGAAACGGAAATATTAATCCTGCAGCTACCAATTCGCAAAGTCCACCGAAACTTTCATTTTTTAACATATCGGCTGAATATTCATTTGCTGTTGAATAATTATCGCCATTTCTGTCGTGGGTCATAACTGAAAACCTAGGCCAATCATTTACCAAAAATCTAACAATTTGTGAACGCACCACCATCGCATTTTCATGGGTTCCGTACATTAAAAATGAAAGAGCACGAAACAAACAAGCGCCGTCACCTATAATGGGGATGACAGTATGTTCTTCCATTTTTCCTTTAATAATTTCTGTAGTCATTTTTTCAGTGACAAAAAATACTTCCATCAACGATACCTAATCACAAAGTATATCGAATTCCAAGTTTGAAGAGTGGTTGTAAGAAATAGATGAAACAGTTTTTTTTCAACCTGTTACAGCAACAGGTTGCGTCGAAAATAAAATGTAACCTGTTACGACAAATCGCGCATTAGGTTTTTTTCATAACGTCCAAGAACTAAACGTTATTGCACAATAGGTTGCGCTAATTGCTAAATGCGTTAACACTGCTACCAATATGTTGTCAATTTTGTTTCTTTTTTAGTTATATTATTTCCCGCGTCGATTAGTGACATAATAACTAATTTTCAACCAAAAAGGTTTGTCAATTGAATATTTCAAAAGTCAATAAAATTAAATGTTGGTACATCATACTGTAAACAATTGTTTATTTAAGTTTTATTGCCCACCAATAAATTATATTTTCATTGCTTTAGTTTCATAACGAAATAGTTAGCTACCTAGTAACGACTATACAAAACAATAACTAATAGTACTTAAACAACGTGTTAAGATTACGTTGTTAATAGAAACCTGTTGTCGCAATAGGTTCCTTAAAAGAAATGTAGCTGGTTGCATCATTGCGTGAAAGCAACGGTAACGCCCATCTCTAGTAAGAAAGACAATATCAAGCAACTAATCCGAAACACGAAGCAAATCTTAAGCCGTAAGCAAGCAAACAAAGACGAAGTCTAGTCAAATATCCGTTAACAGTGAATAGGTACCGTATGTGGTACAGGTTGAATCGCTCATTCACCATTTAATTTATATTAGTTCGAAAAAAACACAACGTTACCGCGTTCTAAAACGACACCAACGCCATCTATTGGTAGGGATTGGAACTTGAAGATCAATACAAAATAGGTAGTTACCTAAGTATTTCTTTTGGTTTTGCCATTTTATTCATTTTTAAAAAATATATTTAATTTGGTTGTTTATTTTCATTGTTATTTAATTTTTAAATAAGTATTTTTTGTTCAGATGTAATTTTGTGCAAATTTTTTGTACAAATATTCTTGTCTATTTTGTTTTATATTTTTGTGCAATAAAAGTATATTCTATTCTATTCTAATAAATTAAGTTTAAAATATTTATCAATATTATTTACGTTATTTACGACCCAAAAACCTTAAAAATGACACCCAAGTCACCCAACCCATGATGATTTTTACATACAAACATACCTCCATCCATCCTTCCATCCATGTTGGTTTCAAACTATAATCGACGCCATTTTCGTAATTAACATCCCAAAACACCATAAAACGACACCCATATTGACATTTCAACCACATTGCACCCCCACAGGGTATGATGGTAGGTATTTGCCGTCTTCTGCGTTGGATTTTGAAACAGTTGTTGGTTTCGTAATTAGCGACCCGATAAACCATAAAAACGATATCCATGTTCATTTTCAGAATTTGTCACCCCTTTTCCACCTTTTAGGGGTTGAATTCTGAAAGAGCCTGAAGCACTTGTTTACTCATTTATTGATAGGAGTACTCCTGTGAAGCATCGAATAAAATAGTTTAACTAATCTTGTTTCCCCATACAAACTTTCAACCCCTTTTTCACCCCCTTACGGATTGAATTTTCAAAAACGCTAGGATACGTAATGTTTATTTCTAATTGTTAACCTAAAAACAAAGTTTCAGGCTTCTAGTTCTAAAAATGACGGACTTCCATACAAACTTTTAACCCCTTTTTCACCCCTTAGGGGGCGAATTTTCAAAAATCCTTTCTTAGCGGATGCCTACGTTATTACAACTATCTGTATGCCAAATTTCAGCGAAATCGGTTCAAAAGTTTCGGCTGTGCGTTGATAGATGAGTCAGTCAGGTTTGCCTTTTATATATATAGAGATAATAACCCCTGGGAATGAGGTGATCGCTACCAAGCTAATTTGTTGTATTGTTAATTGTGTAACAAACATAATTGTAAGCTGTTATTTTTATAAAAAGTCCCGCTGGGTTTCTTGCTGGTTCTTCCCAGGACAGAGGTTTTTTTTTCGAACCAGTGGTAATTATACAAAAGAGTGACTTTCAATAAGTATTATTTATAATCTATATTGAATAAAAAAGTTTTTTTTTCTGTTTCTCATGAAGATTCATGCTGTTTGGATATAAAAGTAATATCTTTTACATGCCGCCAAATCTTTTTATTATCTCTGCCAGACTCTTCCAGTAAGTTTGTAAGATATACTTCAATTATACTTCAACTTTCTAATAAATTTTTACAAAAATTCCTATATCTTTTATATGAAATTTGTAAAACAGAATTATCTGCAGAAGATTTTGCCATCAGCTGTAGTTTGTCCCTATGTTTCATGCACCTGATTAGACCGGGTGTAATCCAAGGCTTTAAGTTATTATTTTTTTAGCTACAGTATACGAAGTATTACTAACGATGGCATTTCGTACGTTATTTATTAAGTTAGGCAAAGAAATGTTTACGTCATCGGTTTTATAAATTGGGTAATTTGGCAAAAGTAAATGTTTTGAATTGCATGTTCAAGGTTTTTCATATTAGTTTTAGGAATGGAGTATTTACATTTAGGTTTAGGTATTTTGAGGCTTAAATTAAGAATGACGGCACAATGAACGGTTACTATAGGAATGGTGACAATGATTATGGATGGTAACTTAGTTTTTACATGAATTAGAATAGAATAGAATAATTTTTATTCAATATAGATTACAAGAATAATTATTGAAAGTCATTTAAGTTTTACCACTGGTTCGGAGAAAACCTCTGTCCTGGAAATTGGAATCCTCCCTGTCCCTTCCAGCATCAAAAAAATAGATGTTCGGCTGGTATCTGGTCATCCCCTTTGTTGTGGACATAATTCGAACCAAACGGTTTGCTTCGTCGATCGTAATGCGTACAGCAATGGAGTGGACTAATTCGCCTTAAATATGCATTGTAAAATAAATTTTACACGTTGCAGCTATATTATGGTCGTAGCACGAATAGGTCGGCTCACCCTGGGAAGGACCACGCTCTCACAGAATACCAGCGTAAAAATGCAATTTATAGCTGCTGTGTTTCGTAAGACGAGTATGGAGAACCGAGTACAGAGAGAAAAACGAGGCATTCCATCGTAGTCCTCGGGATGAAAACGCATCTGAATTATGATATATTAATAGTGGATAGATGTAGATGTCTATAGACTACATCATCCACTTACCATCTAGTGGACTATGTCCTCGTTTGTTACCTTTATTCTTTAAAAAATATGCCACCATTTATCACCAGAGCCTTATTCGTTTATCACGTAAGGTGCACCGCTTGCACATGAAAATGGCCTTTATAATACCTACTATATTATAGTCGCCAGACGACTATTTTCCTTTTTATTTATATTTACTCTTTTATTTGTATTCTGTGAATTCTGGACTTTAACATGACAATTTTTGATTGTTATTAATGGTTATTGCAAGTGTCCGGAAGGACATAATTACATCTGAGTACGATATTAAGAAAGTGGACGAATTCTCTTAGTTTGATTTAAATATTACACTAATTATGCACTAGATACCACATAAAATATGATGATAAATTTTATTCATGGTTTATTTTAGTTTCCCAGCAGTATATCATTTACTATTTTATAAAGCAACAAATTAGAGAATTGCATGTTAGCGCAAATTGTTTCATATTTCCAACTGATGTCTTTGTTAACGATCGTACGATGTTACTTCAAGTTTCGTGTGTTGTTCTGTTGGTAATAATTTTCGCTAATGATGATAGTGTTTTAATGAGAAATTAAAACTGGTTATTCCATATTGAAAACTGTTGAATTTTATTTATTATGTTTAGCATTGGCAAGCCGTTCTAGTAGTAGTTCAGATGCTTAATTACGTCGTCGTACGCAAGCAAACCAAGTTGGATTCCGGCAGATCTCTAATAAGTTGAAAGAAAAAACATCGTGGTGTTCGCTATGAAAACTTACCAAGTAATTTAATGTAGTTCGATGGCCGGCCTATTCGTTCTTCTTCTGAATAAATTAATACATTTACATATTAACTTCTGTATCTTTGTGTTGTGCCAAAAAATGTTTTCTTCCTATATTTGATATTGCGAATCTAAATGCATATAGGTAATGTGTGATGCATGGATTTAATAGACAATTAAGTACATGGTTATAATTTTTTCTTTTTTAAATTGATTATCTCCATATTTCGAACTTTTCATCGTTCTATTGAAAGGTGGAAATATATTTTCGCTTATTTTGCACTTAACCTTCAAGTGCTTTAAGGTATGCGAAATCGTGATAAAATATTCGTCGCACTAGCATGGAATTTGTAAGAGCAAGTGCTTGAAGAGTACTTGGAATAGATTGATTTGGAATCGGAAATGCGTTACCAAGTCTTTACGTTCATTCTATCATATATTTTGAAGAGAAATTGAATCATACACCTACGCTTTGGAATCGACTGTGTTATTATTTCATATTCATGAAAAATTCATATGACATACTTTGTCAATATTAAGTTCATTTATCTACTTACTTACAGGACTGTGCTTTGTGGCATTTCTCTGGGGAATACTATGTTCAGCAGTATTAACGATGATGTTGATAATCTACTTACTGCATATTTTTTCTATATCAGTACGTAAAAATTCAATTTTAATCATCTCCCTCAATGTAGTGGTGGTGTTGTAGGGGGGAGGGGGGGAGGTACATGGACAATCTAAATATCCTAACGATTTAGATTTATGTACCCTGTGTCTAAGGAACGTCCTAGACGCGAGTAATCTGTACAGTAACAACTTTAATTGAAATAATTTTATATCAAATAAGTTGTTTTATAATAATTATGACTTAACTGAAGTTGCACACTGCAAGTGGAAAACGCATTTCACCAACATTCAGCGGAAATTACCTTCGCGAAGTGATTCATGTGCTACACTAACTGTTCGTAAATCATACGTGTAGCTTAAAGTTATAATTGCAATGAAAATAAAGAAAATTGTTTACCTTACCGTTCACCACTTTACACACGCACATATTGTTTTGGTGTTTACATCACGATGTTTTTTCTTGCAATTTATTAGAGATCTGCGGGAATCCAACTTAGTTTGCTTGCGTACAACGACAAAATTAAGCATCTGAGTTACCACTACCACGGCTCGCCAATGCTAAACATAATAAAAAAAATTCAACAGTTTTAAATATCAATATAAAATAATCAGTTTCAATTTCCATAAAAAAATTACATGCACAGCGATGATAGATAATATTGTGAAGAACTAAAATATTCCTAACCTAAAACGACGTAATAACGACGATAATCTCAGTGATAAAAGGAGGCTTAGCAATGAGACGTATATATACAGATTGTATATTTACCTTATTATTAAGAACTAATAGGAATTATTTTTTTATCTATGAGCGTAAGATAATTCATTACTCTATTTCGTCTCATGGGTGACGTTAGAGGGAACTATTGGAAAGGTTAGAGGTGACTATTGGAAAGGTTAGAGGTGACTATTAGAAACGTCACAATGTCCTCGTTGACTTTAATAATAGAGGTGTACCATCTCTTAGACATAGATAAATAGTAACACCTAGGACGGAAAGCAGCGTCAAATACAAGAGATATCCGGTTGTGTGAACGCTAACAAATTTAAGCACTGTCGATTAAGTTTGAGAGATGAAGAAAGAAGTGGTTGCTCTTTGACTGCTGTTTTGTGTGCAGCAGTGAAAAATTAAATTGGACAGAATAGGCGAATTGCGCAAGAAATTCAGCACATATTGCAGATTAGATCGGGACCTTCGCGTGAGGAGGATAGTTTGGGTAGCCGCACAACCTCAACGATGCAGTCCCGCGTTGAATGCTGCTGTGACTTGATCAATATGTTTGAAGCAGGCTGGCCTCGGTGTGTTTACGACATTATTACAGGTGATGAATCTTGGATTGATCAATACGATCCAACCGCCAATCGACGGTTTGGCTGTTTCAGAATAAACCAACGCAACGTTTGTTCACTTTGACGGGGTATCTGATATTAATTCCTTTACAAAATGGAAGTAGCATCAATGCCAACACGGGGCTCCGCGGTTAATTGTTTTACCATGACAACCCGATAGTACACTCAGCGTTCAAAACTAGGAACTTCTTCGATAGCACTTCGACCAGTTTTGCTTTTGGGTCACACTCCTTACAGCCCCGATTTGGCACCGTATGACTTCATTTTTCCCCAAAATAATAATTAGCTGAAAGGGATACAGTTTTCATCACTGAAAGATAGCGCAACAGAGTTCGAGCAGGTCGTAGAAGAGATGTCTTAGGTGGACTGGAAAAAATGTTTCGATAACTCATATTATAGCGTCAGTAAGCTAATGGCAGGGCGCGGATCGCGAACTCGAAAGGTCGTGGGTTCGAATCCGTCATTCGACTACTGTCGTGAACCACTTCTAACACAAGCATTTTAAGCTTACCAGAAGTGTTTTAAGGGAATATTAGTAATGTTTAATAGCATTACTAGTATTTTAAAAAAATAGTTATTTTTTATACCAGTTGGTTCAGACGTAGGTATATCATTTTGTTAGATGCTGTTGTAGAGTTCTTTGAAAAGATTTAATTATAAAAACTTTAACCAAAAATTTGTTAGTCTCGCAAAACTTTCTAAGAGGACCACGTACATCATCTTTTAATTTTACAAAGAATATTTCTTTTAAATTACAGCCTCATAAAAATATGTTACGAAATACTAACACACTGAAGTAACAGACTGTAGAAAGACATGTTGAAGAAATTATTTTTTCTACACATAAAAATGTGAAAGTTAAAACATGATAATTAAATACCAGGCAATGGTGAAATCATACTTTTTATTATAATTTTACTTTTTTATAAAGAAAGTGAAGGGAATATGCTCTGAGACAAATAATCTTTTTTTACGCGGTAGAACCATGCTGCAGCTATATTAGTGGTGTAGTTGTAACAAGAATGGATCGGCTCCACCAGGGAAGGATCACGCTCTCACAGAATACCAGCGTAAAATAGCAGGTTAACACCGCTGTGTTTCGTATGGTGAGCGTAAAGAACCGGATACCCTTTTTACTGGAACAAGTCATTCCAACTTAGTCCTCGCGGTTGATAACGCATCTGCATTTTGATTCGTTATACGTGGTAGAGACATGCTGCAGCTATATTAATTGTATTGTTGTAGCACGAATGGGTCGACTCGACCGGGGAAGGACCACGCTCTCACAGAATACCAGCGTGAAATAGCAGCTTAATGCCTCTGTGTTTCGTATGGTGAGTATAGAGAACCGGAGACCCTTTTTACTGGAAATGAGGCATTCCATCTTAGTCCTCACGGGTGACAACGCATCCACATTTTGATTCGTAATCGAAGATAGATGTAGCTGTCTATGGGCCACAGCAACCACTTCCATCAGATGGACTGTGTGCTCGTTTGTCACCCTTATCCTATATTAAAAAAAAGATAGATGTAAATCGTAGATGTCTATGGGCCACAGCTATCACTTATGGTAGATTTTTTGTTTGTTTCCAGTGTTTCCAGATTCCACCTGATGAGGTGGAATCTAGAAACAAGGCATTCCCTCTTAGTCCTCAGGAGTGAAAACGTATCTTCATTTTTATTCTTAATTAGGATAGATATATGTCTAGACACATCATCTACCATCAGGTGAACTATTTGCTCGTTTGTCACGCTTATCCTATAAAAAAAAAACTACGTATCTTACCAAAATTTAATCAGAATTGTACAAAAGGTAAAAGAAAGGAAAAACCACATTTTTGTTTAATGTATTCATCGAAGTAAGAAAGACAAACGGTGTCGGTGAATAAACGACCTCGTTTCTGTCCACAGCAGGTCCCTTGACTAATGTTTAAAATTTGTTCACTGTATTCGGCCCTTGAAGAGACAGTTGGGTATATTTAAACAGCCATTGCTTATAAAGAATGTGCTTTTGGTTAAACGAAAATATCGTTCTATTTTGTGATAATACGAGCTCGTATTGTGTATAGTAGAACCGGGTTCGATCCCCATCGGAACGAATTAAATTATTAGTTCTAATTTTAAGTGCTGATTTACCACGTGCTCGTCGATGATGGAAAACATCGTGAGTAAACAAAATGAGTGAGCCATAAAATATTTCGAAAACATGATGTGGAGTCTGCACATACGCTTTGAAAACCCTTTGAGAAATCAGACAAGGGTGTGCCCACCTTTGGGACATGTATGCCTGCAACTTTACTTTTTTTCTTTAAATTCTTGTGTAGTTTGCACCTCTTGATGGAATTTGGACAGTAGCTTTAATTCTTCAAGCTAAGTACTGAAATGAAAGGAATACAATCCAGAAAAGTTCAATGATGGTTAAGGGATTCTCTTCTTGGCAATCGCTGCTAAAAATCTAAATATAAGAATCCCGCAAGGAATACCACAAAAGCCTGCTTCTATCGTATTGCTGCATGTATTACATCGTCACTGCATCTAGTGAGGGACTTACTACTTCTCTTACCGTTACGAGGTTGCCACTCGACATTCTTTCTTCCTTCACAAGGAAAGTTTAATGTAAATAAAAGGAAACTTGAATGTAAGTAATTGTATATTGTTATCTTGAATTCACATAACATAAAAATTCTGTTAAGTTATAATTATAATTTAATTATTGTTATAATACTGTTACAATGTACCTACCTATCTTTAATTAATCTATTTATCCCTTACACAATTTATAAAATAAAATATATACTAGAATAATTAACCTAAAACTAAAAACCTTAAAAAATATATTGTAATAACTAAAATATATTATTAAAAGGAGTCCCTTTAGGAGGAACCTTGTTCCGAAGATACTGTCAGCGTTCCCCCTTTGATTAGCTAGACTAATTCTTTGTCCGAGGTAGCTGCCAGCTCTTCGGTCTCCTGTGACGTCGACTAACCTTTTTTGTATTTCCTTAAAAAGCCTTATAGCGCTAGGACCCCACGGACCAAGGGTCTCGACACCGAATGGGACAAAAACATATTCGGAGCCTAGACCCCTGTATTTGCATGCTTTAGCTTTTTCAGCCGCTTCACAAGCCGCACCAGCTCTGTTGTTGGTTCCATGTAGATGGGAAGGGGCAAGTGTGTCTGAACAGGTTGCATCCCATACCAGTACCCGGCCGATCTTCCATGGAAAAATATAAAAATATAATACGTGGAAGAGCCATGTTGCAGATTTATTATGGTTGTAGCACAAATGGGTCATCTCGATCGGGGAAAGACCACAGACTAACAGAATACAAGCGAAATAGCAGCTTAATGCTATTGTTTTGTATGGTGATCGTGATGGTCTTCTTTTTTACTGGAAACAAGGCATTCCGTCTTAGTCATCAGGGGTGATAACGCATCTTCATTTTGATTCTTAATCGAGGATAGATATATGTCAAGCTACATGGTCTCCTTACCATCAGGTGAACAATTTGCTCGTTTGTCACTCTTATTCTTTAAAAAATATAAAATTCGTAATGGATAAACGGTACTGAATTCAATCTTTTCATTTCAGTCCGAGGGAGTCGTAAAAATTTAGGCGGCGAAATTACAGGAAAATCTCCTTGCATCCGACAGGTGAAGAAATAAATCTAAAAAGTGAGATAAACATATAATTGGGAGGTTGGAATCATTAATATTTTTTAAATCGTGTAATTTCAATTTTCTATTAAAAATAAAATACAGTTGTTTTTCTATTTTCCGTTAATTAGATTTTTAATTTTATCTTTTTACTAGCGAACCGCTTTGACTTCGCCTGGATGGAATCTATTAAGATGGGTTTATTATGTACTACGACTTTAGTAATAGTCAAAAATAAAAAAAGGCTTCAAGTGTTTCGGATAAATTATAGTTTATAGTAGTCGATTTCGAATCGACTCCCACCAGCGATTTTCCGGACCGATACGACTTAGAGACCTTCAAGAAAAGAGCCTACTTTTTAGGCCGGCAAGGCATCTGCTATTCCCCTGGTGTTGCAGTTGTTCATGGGTGGCGGTAGTCACTTACCATCAGGTGAGCCGCATGCTCGTTTGCCTCCTCTCCAGTAAAAAAAGTCTAGATCCCTCCAGGCATTGTTTTGCATCTGGTTTTTTAAGTTTTTTTTTTAAATCTATATTGCTTTATAATGTAAATAATAAAATGAAAAACAATATTATGTTTACTTATTCGATGTAAAAAATTAAAAGAATATCCACTACCCCATATTGTACGTTGGATGTCGTAAGAGGCGACATATAGTAACAAACCAGTAGATGGGCAGCAGCATCTTCGAAAAATAAATAAATAATAAAAACAGCGGTGCAAACCCATCTGCCAAGGGTGTCAAACATCCCCTATAAAAATATCTATGAAGGAGGCCTATGTTCGGACTGATTTGCTGTAACAGTAACGATATATTATTATTTAAGTCAGGGGTTCTGAGTCCAAACTTTTTCAGTTCATAGTACACTTACAGGTATAGTATTTTGTCACGGTGTCTTTTTCAAAACGTGTGTCAAATGACACTATTGTGGCATAGAAATTATAAAAACTTTTAAAAGAATATAAGAATACATCACGAAAGAGATTTCGTGAAATAACTTAATGCTTGTTTAAATACTAATTAAAATCTACATTTCTCTCCTAGACAAAATTAATAAATTGTTTTTACATGGATTCAAAAAATGTTTTGTAATGAAACAATCTAAGGAAAAGAATAGTGATTATTCGAATAATATTCGAATTTGAATATTATTATTATTAACCACCTAATGGTGGATGGTAAGTACCATTTATCCTCGATTAAGAATAAAAACGTAGATGTGTTGTTATCCCTGAGGACTAAGATAAAACGGCTTGTTACCAGTAAAAGCGGTTTTTATGAATAAACAATAAAGAAGCATTGAAGCTTATTATTTTTTCCGTTACACAAGGCTTTATAAAATAATTGTAATTATTCAAGCTAATGTATTTGCAAAACGGAGCTAAAAATTACCATAATAAAACAGAAACATACAATTTAAAATAACATCAATGCTGCAGAAAAATATTTAACGCTAGCCGTAATAAAATATATTAAAGTTCAAAGAATAGCTTTAAAAAACTGTGCTATCAATAAACTAAAATAAAATATCGCATCATAACACTTCTTTTATAGTTCACTGTGGACTTGGCTTTTGAAGAATAGCTATCTTAAGCTCTGTCAAAAGCCAACACGCTGGAAAGGTGCTTTGTTGAACGCATGGCCAATACATTACTACTATTAATACTACAGCCCTTCACAAGTCCACTGCTGAACTTAGGCCTCCTCCATAGGTTGCCACACTGTACGGTCCTAAACCACATGTATCCATCGACTGCTTACGTGTTTCTTTAGGTCGTCACTCCATCTATTGGAGGGTTGCCCAACACTGGACTTGCCAGTACGAGTTAGCCACTCGAGAACCTTTCTTCCCAATCGGTTGTCGGCTCTTCGAGCTATATGGCCGGCCCATTGGCACTCCAGCTTACTGATCCGCTGGGCTATGCAAGTTATTCATGTACTTTGGCGGATTTCCTCGTTACGGATTTTATCACACAGAATAGAATATATTAAAATATTTTTTTATTCAATACAAATTATAAATAATTCTTTTTCAATGTCATTTTATACTTTTATCACAGATTTTTGTTTTTTTTTTATTCTTCATTGCACCAAAATCATGTATAAAAGAGGAGCTTAATGCTAATTCTTAATGATATCCTCATTACGGACTATCGCACGCTGAACCACTTTGAACTTCTTCATACAGCCAGCAGTGAAGGATAACGTTTTAGTTCCGTAAGTCATCACTGGCAACACGCACAATGATGATAGGCTAGATAGTAGGCTTTCTACCATCAGTCGGTCTTCAGACCCGCCTGCCGAACAGCATGGGAGATATGAAAGGAACTTCAAAGTGGTTTATGAGAACTAAAAAGTGGTTTATGAGAACTCAATACGCTGTCGTATCTTATTCACTTTTTTCAAACAAGCAATATATTGCACACCTCAAATGCGAAGAAGCGAAGAGGTTTTAATTTACTGTCGACGTTACACGCTAGCCTCAGTAAATCTGGTTTATTATTAATTTCTTTCTTGTTACAGGTTTTCATTATTTGTTAATGTCGAAACTGAACAACTGTATAAATGTTTTTTAAAGAACCCATTTATCTACGAGGATATTTCATGTAAATAGTGAAACCAATTTTTTATAGAAATAAGGGTGGTAAACGAGCCCACAGTCCTTCTGATGGTAGAGAGACAGTTATATCTATCCTTGATTAAGAATTAAAATACAGATGCGTTATGATTTCTTATATTTACGCGAATACTACACATTTAACTTACAGCGAGCGCTAACCATCTAACCCTCTCAGAAATGAGAGGAGGCCTGTGTCCAGTAGTGGGACGAATATAGGCTGTAACTTTACTTTTTTTTTATTTACACATTTAAATAAAACTAGTTTTACGGATTTTATCGCGTATATTAACTTATTTTATATTCCCGATGTTTCGAGTACTTTATAGCACCCATGGTCACGTGGGGGACTGAGGTTTTTGACGTCCCAATGTCATAGTTAACCACGGCTACCTACAGATTAAAAATTATTAATTTTTGTTCCGATCTACACTGTATGAACTTACAGTATCTTGAAGTCTTGCAGTTGTATGCTTGGGTTGGAATTTAATTTTATTAATTATAGGATGCCAAGTAGATGGTAGCACCCCGCCATCTTCTCTATTGAAATTAGGATGTTTTTTTATTTCAATAGCCTCGCGAATCATCCTTGGAAGGAATCGGTGTTCTTTAGCGAGGATTTGTGGTCTATCAAATCTAATGTAGTGACGGGGGCGATCCTGTACGTGTTCACAGAATGCAGACTTCCTGGAGCGTCGATTCTTCCATCAGCTATGTGTTCTTTAACGCGGGTTTTTATTGATCTTTTAGTTTGTCCTATATAAGAGAGACCACATTCACAATCAAGCTTGTACACTCCTGCATCTAGCAGAGGGACATTACACTTGACTGATGGTAAAAACTGACTAATCTTCTTCGGCGGCTTGAAGTATGTTTTAATGGAAGCACGCTTCAAGATGTAGCCAATCTTGTCAGTGACACCTCTGACATATGGCAGTACAGCAGGCACTGTTCACTGTGACGTAGGCGCGGGACCCGAAGCTTATTATCGTGCAAAACTTGCTTGACGTGTTGGAGCTCGGCGGCCAGGTGTTTACTATCACAGATCCCTCGTGCTCTCTGAAACAAAGATTTACCCACGGTATCTAACTGTGAAGGATGGTGATGAGAATCACCGTTTAAATATCTATCTGTATGGATCTTTTTTCTATACACAGTGTGGCTCAAGGTGTTATCAGGATTCCGAATTACTAACACATCTAGAAAAGCTGCCTATTTTAATATATAAAAAGATACCTAAAGAATTTAAATTGTTAAACTTATTGAATTAAACTACTTTTACGGATTATATCGCGTTTAATTAACTTATTTTATTAATTCCCGACGTTTCGGGTGCTTTACAGCACCCATGGTCACGGGGGACTGAGGTGATTGACGTCCCAATGTCAAAGTTAATACGGAGTACCTTCAGCTTTTTTAATTATTAATTTTGGTCCGATCTACGCAGAATGAACTAACTGTGTCTTGAAGTCTTGCAGTGGTATGCTTGGGTTTAGTTTAATTTTATTAATTACAGGATCCCAAGCAGGTGGTAGTACCAGCCTCCTCTCTATTGAAATTAGGATGTTTTTAATTTCAATAGCCTCACGTATCATCCTTGGCAGGAATCGATTTTCTTTCGCGAGAATCTGTGGTTTATCAAATCTAATGTAATGGCGGGGCCGTCAGATATGATCACAACCGCAGACTTCCCGGAACGTTGGTGCTTCACGTCAGCTATGTGTTCTTTTACGCGGGTTTTAATAGATCTTTTGTTTGCCCTATATATGAGAGACCACATTCACAATCGCTTGTACACTCCTGCATCTTGTAGAGGATATTGCACTTGACGGATGGTAAGAACTGACTAATCTTCTTCGGCGGCTTGAAGAATGTTCTTATAGAAGCTCGCTTCAAGATGTAGCCAATCTTGTCTGTGACACCTCTGACATATGGTAGTACAGCAGGCACACGCTCGACTGTGGCCGGCTTCACTCGGTCACTGTGACGTAGGCGCGGGACCCGAAGCTTGTTGTCGCAGAACCTGCTTGACGTGCTGAAGCTCGGCGGCCAGGTGTTTGCTGTCACAGATCCTCGTGCTCTCTGTAACAAAGATTTGCCCACGGTAGCCAACTGTGAAGGATGATGGTGGGATTCACCATTTAAATATCTGTTTGTGAACCATCCGTCAAGTGCAATATCCCTCTACAAGATGCAGGAGTGTACAAGCTTGATTGTGAATGTGGTCTCTCATATATAGGGCAAACAAAAAGATCTATTAAAACCCGCGTAAAAGAACACATAGCTGACGTGAAGCACCAACGTTCCGGGAAGTCTGCAGTTTGTGATCATATCCTAGACGGCCCCGCCATTACATTAGATTTGATAAACCACAGATTCTCGCGAAAGAACATCGATTCCTGCCAAGGATGATATGTGAGGCTATTGAAATTAAAAAACATCCTAATTTCAATAGAGAGGGAGGCTGGGTACTACCACCTGCTTGGGATCCTGTAATTAATAAAATTAAAACTAAACCCAAGCATACCACTGCAAGACTTCAAGACACAGTTAGTTCATTCTGCGTAGATCGGACCAAAATTAATAATTAAAAAAGCTGAAGGTACTCCGTATTAACTTTGACATTGGGACGTCAATCACCTCAGTCCCCCGTGACCATGGGTGCTGTAAAGCACCCGAAACGTCGGGAATTAATAAAATAAGTTAATTAAACGCGATATAATCCGTAAAAGTAGTTTAATTCAATGTGTAGTGTTCGCGTAAATATAAGAAATCATTATTGTTAAACTTAGACAAGAAATATATATATATGAATGGTTAAGCACCAATAGCTTTTATGACCGAATTTTTTTTATTGTGATACATAATAACATGTATGTATATTGTTTATGATTATATATAATTTGCTCGCTACTGTTGTCAGTGAAACTCGACCGCACTAGCTGAATTGAAACATCTTTTCATACCGTAAATAATGCAGATAAAGATTAATGATTTGACGGCACGAAGCAGTGTATCCACTGCTGTATATTCCAGGCAGTTTAAAGAAATAGTATAATTATAGGTTGAGAGGCTTTCTGTCGTTGTCGTCAATGGCAAAAATTAGAAAAACCATAATAATAGTACTTCACATCAGTGATTTGACTATTTAGTATTTTTTAACACTATTCCTATATTTTTAAGGTTAGTTGCAGACAGCTCATGACTGCAGTAGTCATTTTGTCATGAGATGAACTATCTGCTCGTTAATTTTTACATTAAAAAACTTTACTTCAAAGTCAATGGATATTTTATAAAATCAATGGTATAGTATAATAGCCTATAGATCTTTAATTGAACAGGTTACTTAGCAAAATTATTGCTAATTATCCTTATTTATATAATAATTCGTTCAAATAAAACGGAATTAAGAATTAATAAAAATATAAAGAAAGAAAAATTTAAGTCTTGTCATTTGTACTCATCGCTCGCAAAAATACTTTGAAAAGTTTTTAACATGAAATCTCGACAGACCGATCTATTACATACATTAGAGAGCATGAATGTGTCTTAATCTCAAAAGTTTATTTTACTTAACTCGAATTTGATGGAAAAGATTTTGGTTGTAATAATTTAACATAAAACTTGTTTTTTTACTTAATTTACTTTGTATTTAGCCGTCGTCGTACAGTAGAGTACAGGGCTCAATTAAAATGGCTTTTTATCCGTAGACGTCGAGAGTTACATGTGTTATCATTTCTCTACTTATATTAATACTATATATATATATAAATAGGAAAAGAAATCATTCTTATATTTTATACACTTATATGTTATTTGTTAACTATAATTTATAGCCAATTTCTATTAATTACTGTTATGTTAATTAGAACGCACGCTGCTACCTACTTGCTTTATATATATATAACTTTTTCTCTCTCCCAAAAGGTTTGCTGGAAGAGAACTCTTATTAGGGTTAAGCTCGCCTTTGTACATCTTATTTGAATATTTCATAATTGTTATCATCTTACAGTGTGTACAATAAAGAATAAATGAATAAATAAATAAAGAACTCTTTGAAATTATATATGTAAATATAAATGCCTTTACAAGTCTACTGCTGAACATAGGCCTCCCCCAAGGAATGTCACAAATCATGGTCCTGAGCCACTTGTATCCGTCGACTTCCTGCATATCTTTCCAGGTCTTCACTCCATGTAGTAGGGGCCTCCCTACACTTCGCTTACCAGTAAGAGGCTGCAACTCGAGAACCTTTCCTCCCCATCTGCTGTGGTTTCTTCGAGCTATATGGTCGAAGAGTTGACGGTAGATATATACGAGTATATATATATCTACCTAACTTAATCCCGGAATTGTAGATTTGTAAGTTATTACTGCACTTTAAATAAAAAAATAATAAAAGCTGGTTATTTGAAGTTTTTTGTGGTTTTCTATTGTATTACGAGTATATACAAAATTAATAGGTTGCGGGATATGAGATGCTATGCATTTATTCTAAACATTTTGGTATTTTTGTTAGATTATTTGGACACTTATTTTTTTAAATAGTATAAGGGGCACAAACGAACACAGTTCACCTGATGGTAGGTGGATGCTGTAGCCCATAGATATCTACATATATACTCGATAAAAAATCAAAGCGTAGATGCGCGGTTTTCGCCCATGAAAACTATATAGAATGCCTTAAATTTCCCTATCATGCATCCCTTAAAAATTACTTATACGTTACAAAGTAAATATATACATATATACACCAACTGTAGTTAACTTATTATGAAAATTGTTTTTATTATTAATGCAGTAACTATTTAGCAACACTAACTGGTTAATTTCGACGATGACGATGCTGCTAAGTAGTTGAAAATTAAAGTTCCCTTAAGCACCCCAGAGAGCGTCCCTGTAATAAAATTCTATATAAACCTACAATCATAGAGCAACACGGGCCACTGGCGGACCATAGAGGAGTAGCTATACGCAGGTATTCCCCTCGGTCAAAGTACAAGTCCACGCGGTCCTGTGCGTACAATAAAACTATTTGCAGTCGCACTGCTCACTAGACTAAATCTAGTAGCGCGGGTGAATCGACGTCATACAAAAATGCCGGATTGTTCAGTTTTTTGTTGCAAAAAAGAAATCTACCACGTCAAATTTACAAAAAGATGGCGTTACCTTTCATATATAAGTAATTTTTAATCACGTTATTGCTATTTACTTTTTTTATAGGATAAGGGTGACAAACGAGCACACAGTCCACCTGATGGTAAGTGGTTGCTGTGGCCCATAGACATCTACATCTATCCTCGATCCTCGAGTACGAATCAAAATGCAGATACGTTCAGTAAAAAGGGTCTCCGGTTCTCTACACTCACCATACGAAACACAGCAGTAATAAGCTGTTATTTTACGCTGGTATTCTGTGAGAGCGTGGGCCTTCCCCGGCCGAGCCGACCCATTCGTGCTACAGCTATACTACTAATATAGCTGCAGCATGGCTCTACCACATTAATTTTTTTAATTACTTTAGCAATAATTTAAAATTATGATCGAGTTTTTAACACGCTTTTATTAGCTCCGTGTGTATCTATCTATCTCTCTATCTATATATAACGTAATCTTTTAATGTAATTTTCAAAAACTTGTAGACGGCCGATTGACTTGAAAACTTGCACTCGTATCAAGGACCGATGACAATACAATAATTTTATAACTTTATCCTAGTATCCTGATCAGGATCACCAGGATAAAATAAAATAATTACATTGCCGACAATTTTACCGATATATTGCCACAAAGTACGCCACAAGGATCGGTTCTGAGTGACCTGCATATCTCATCGGGTCGTATCTCCACCTAGTGGGGGGCCTTCGCTTACTGCTACCTTCCATCTCCCATATCTGCCTGCCAAGAGTGGTAATCGTGGCAAATCCTCCCTACAAGATAGGCCCATGACCAGTAGTGGCTGATAAAATACCGTTGTGCAGTATTTTATCAGCATAAACAGTCTTGAGCTTTTAATAAACTAAGTGATCTGACACTGATCCGCTGGGTTATGTCAGTTACTGTTGTTTGAGAAATTCTGAGCATAGCCCTCACCATAGCTCGCTGAGTGACTTCTAGCTTAATCATACGGCCAGCAGTGAAGGATCACGTTTCGGTTCTTAAGTCATCACTGGCAATATTCACTGATTGTACATTTTTGTCTCAAGACTCTGAGCTCAGATTTTTGAGAAATTGCGACAAATTTTCTTAGATTTGTCGCAATTTCCCAAAAGTTACAATTAGCCGAGTTGGATTGGTCGGTTGATCAAAGTTGGACCTGCCTAGTCGGACTTTTTGTCCAATGGTACACATACTCGTTAACACAAAGTTCCTCGTTAGTGTCCTCAACAAATATCAATACCACCATACCAGTTGTCCATTATTAATCTTAAGACTGGGAGACACTACTGAGGTCTATGAGCAGAGTGCAAAGGTCCGAAGGTTAACTTAGCACAAAAAAACATGCGTGAGTGTCGTGGAATATTCGATTGGAACGAAGTTCCTTCCGTAGTATATTATTATTGATAAACGTATTATATTATTGATTAACAAATACAAATAAACGAAAAACTAGCGTCTATTAAAATGAAGCGTCATTTAAAATAATATTTATATCATGGCAAGATAAGAAAAAGTGCGAGGGGATGGATATTATTTTATCTCGCTCGCACTATAGAAGGGGTCGTAACGGAAAAATCTTACACTTTTTCTCGCCTAGCCCCCATCCGCCAAATTCGTACCGTACGATAAGGAACTTCGTTCCAAAAATATATAAATGTTAACATTTTAACCTCTGTTAGAAAAGATGTATTGTGCCCGAAGCGGGACATACATATTCAGCTTGTAACGTATCTTAAAGTTTTAATGACAATGTAAAAAAAATCTTTAAATAAAACTCAAATAATTGTATGCGGGTAGATTATTGCGAATAGCAAATTAACGATAAAAATAAAATAGTCGTTAGCTCTATCGTACAAAGTACTAACAAAAATCTATCGATTATTATCAGTAATCGCTATAACTGACACGCTTGGCAAGCGGATTGGCAACCGAAGTTTTTTTTTATTTTCTAGTTGTTATTAGGAGAATACTGCCCATCTCCTGGTTTGCTTCCCTCTGTCGCCTCTTACAACATCTACGGGACGATATGGGTTAGCAAATATTCTTACACCACTACACGGCCAACACCACTACACGTTCAGACAGGTTATTTATAAAAAAAATAACAATGATTAGAAAACAAAAACGTTCAATTTATTGTATTACTTGTGAACAAAATATATACAAATACTATATTACAAGTATGTTACGTTACATTACTGTTTTGATGTTTTCAATCGATTTTCAATACTTTTGCCCTAATGTATTTTAATTTAATAATTTAATAAATTAAAATACATTACGGCAAAAGTATTGAATGTATTTGATTAAATCTTAGACGTAATCTAGAGTCCTCGCTTTACTTCATTATAAAATGGCGAACGGATTATAAAAACCGTTTAGTTTCTGCCTAATCTCTTTACTTCGTATTCCTCTGTCTTCTCTTGGTAAGGATGGGCAGCAATGTATTCCAAAGCACGAGCAATGTAGTCCGGAATGGGGATCGGCGCTGGTGGAGTTGGAAGATGAGCACCCTGTTGAGAGTTAAATATTTTGAAACTCTCTTATTTTACTTTCTATATATTACACGAACGCACAGGACGTGCTCCAAGAAAAAAGTGCAAAAATACAAATAGTTTTTATAGTCTACCATCCCCAATCAACTACTGAATCTATATATCCATAATGATTATATCTCACATTTATAGCATGTAGAACGATAGGTTTCAAGTGACGCTGAAAACGTGCTCAACTTCTTGACACGCACTCACATCACATCATTCTTCTCTTCTTATGAAATGATAGCACTATAATATACAATGCGCAGTTGATAACCATCAATTTGTTCTTCTTTGCACCCATGTATTTTTTTTATTTTAACTATACTTTACCCCATAATATCGTCCGTGGGTGTCGTAGAAGGCGACAAAGCGAAATAAACCAGAAAATGGGCGCCTTCTTTATAACAACTAGAAAATAAAAAACTGCGTTTGCTAATCCGCCTGCTAAGCGTGTCAACTATGGCAAATATTACCATTATGAGGTAATTTCCGCGGAGGTCTATGTTCGACAGTGGCTGTAATTATGTGTAATAATGAACGAATAACTAGAATCTACAATTTCATCTTAACTACGTTGCAAAATATACCTTAGGCTGGTATCCGTTTTCGTCAGCTACGTAGGTAATCTCAATTTTTTGACCCTCTGGTGACACGTACGAGACTGATCCCTGCACTTGATGAGCAGTCTCATCCTGTGACAAAAAGTAGTTTAAGGATCACATATAAATTTCTAAACTCTTAATGGTTTGTTAGATTTTCGGAACTTCAGATCAACCGCAACAGAAAACATAAGAAATTAATTCACTTTATAATTTATTAGCTTTTAATTTATTACTAGTTATGTATCAAAGACAAGAAAATGTTTTAAATAGAATATTATATCAAAAGGTCATGACAGTCGTGACATTGCAATCGCAAATGATCGTGCTTGGACGAAACCCTTCATGCAGTTAAAACGATTGTCTATATTACTACGGCATTGAAGGCAAATGACAAAAAAATTGATTGATGGCAATTCTCAAAACAGTTAAACAATCGAGTGAGGCGTGCACAAATGCTACACCTTCAATTAGAACTTCAATCGTAAAGCTTGAAACCTCCAATCACGTAAAAATAGACAATCGTGACTTACCAGTTGCTCTCTCTTATCACCAAATGACTATAAAAAGACTGGTATAAATATAATTAATACTTTATTTAAGTAAGCGGTAATCAACAATTATTAGTGAGGCCAAAAGTTTTTTATATATAAGTACCTTGTTTAAAACTGTTATTTTTCCATCTGCTTGCGCTGTAATACCGTTGTCTGTCTCATAACCGTACTGGTAACCACCATTAGAATCGTGGTTAAATTTACTACGAACAACATTGGCAACATTGTCCGAAACTGTGGCACATGCGCAGCCAATGGCGCAAAGTAACACAATAAGGTTTTTCTGTAAAATTAAAATAACATGTTATTTAATTACATCGAATATTTTACCTAGAGTCACGGAATTACAAAATAAATACTCCATAAATTATAGAACTGAGTTTTTACAGACAATCGTTTTATGGACTTAATAAACTTTTGTTATCAGCAAAAGTTTATCATATGAGAATTATAAATGGGTGATACAAAAATGAAACAGGAGATCGGCAACAGCATATTCCTAATAACAACTCAAAATAATAAATAAATGCGGGTTGGCAACCGCTTGTCAAGCTATGGGGGAGGTCTTTGATTATGTTAAGCAGTGGACTTATGACAAGCTAAAATTAAATTAATTAATAATTCTAATTAATTAATGAATGTATAAGACAAGTGTTACCCTACAATTTGGCATTTTTTATGTTTTATAAAATATTTTCTTGCATTAGCTTTTTGGTAAAAATTTTATGTGGGAGTCTCACGTTGAATCAAGTTGATTCGTTTCGTAATTAAACATTAAAACTGGTAATGATCACATTATTAAATAAAATTTTAAATAAAATTCAATTATTTCGTTCTCTTTTGAATACCAATATATTATGTGCATAAATTATATAACGCATTAGTAAGCTGAAGTGGCAATGGGCCGGCCATATAGCTCGAAGAACTGACAACCGATGGGGAAAAAGGTTCTCGAGTGGCAGCCTCGTACTGGTAGGCAAAGTGTAGGGCGACCCCCCACTAGATAGAGTCATGGATGCAGATGGCTCAGGACCGTGCTTTGTGGCATTCTTTGGGGAGGCCTATGTTCAGCAGTGGACTTGTGATGGGCTGTAATGATGAATGATGATGATGATAAATTATATGCATAAGTTAGAAGGCCATCAATAACTGTCACATTAACAAAGCATGACTTTTTAAGCGGAGTCTAAAGTTGTGGATTTTTAAATTACCAGGCTCCAAATTCAAATTTTTATTACATAGTCTCCATAACAGGCATCTTTATATACAGAAATGCATGTTAATAAAAGAATATGAATCGTAAAAACTGTAACTTAAAATTCTGTAGTATTTTAGTAACATGAAAAAAGTTTTGTAATATACAAATCACAGCTAAACAAACATAAGGAACTTTCACTATTTATATCTCAATATTAATATTATTATCAAAAACTCACCATATTGAGTTGCTTCACGTTCTACTGATGAATCGTTACAAATGTCGTTTTTCGGATAAAATCCTTTTATATTCTTGGTAATGTACAATGATATCACAGATTTTTCTCTATTTACAGAAAAGGTCAATTTTTTGTCTTTTTTCTAAACTTTTTATCGGCTGCATACACCTGACATTTAGCCGACAAGTCTAAACGTGTTTAGGCCATTAATTACTAGCTAATAACTATACCGTTGGTTTACTTGTAGATTAAAACTTTGCACGCTGGTACTTATAAGAAATGAGTAAAATTTTACAACAAAATCAAATAATAAATGGTTTCCAAACCTCTTGTAATTGTTTAATGAAAAGAATAATGAACGAACAAATAAAGGCATTCATTTTAAAATTACAATATCAATATCTACGACACTCAAACAAGTGTCGTAGATATTGTGTCATAATGAGGATATCCGCAGTAGAAATAGAGTAACCGATATAGGTAAACGGATCAATGAGCTCATTGATTGGAATATAGCTAGAAGAACCGACAACCGATGGGGAAGAAAGGTTCTCGAGTGGCAGCTTTGTATCGATAAGCGAAGTATAGGGTGAAGTGACGACTACTAGATGAAGTGACGACCTGGTAAGAGATGCAGGAATTCGACGAATGCATGTGACTTGGGACCGTGGTTTGTGACGTTCCTGGAGCCCAATGTTCAGCAACAGACTTGTAATGGGCTGTAATAATGATGATGATGATAAAGAACGACACTCACGTTGTAGAATACGCGGAAGAGCCATATTACAACGTATTATGGCTGCAGCATGAATAGGACTTCTCGACTCAGAAAAGACCAGATTTACATAGAAAACCAACATAAAATACATGTAGCTGCATAAATGATGCTTGCTTGACGGTACGACTAGTGAAGATAACCGAAGATTATCTTTACTGGTATCGACGACTTTTAGTTTAGACCAGAAGGATACGCTGTCATATCTGTATTTTCATTCTTGATCAAGTATACTTAAATGTTGGTGTCTGTGGCCACAGCAGCCGTTTACAATAAGGTTAACTGTTTACTCGTTTGTCTTCCTTACTTCTATATATATATGAAGATACCCAAGATATTAAGGGCCAAATAATTTAAGGGCGACAAGCACACTACATATAATAAAATATAGTACACAACCCACCTGATACTGTATGGATATTGTGTGCTCGACTATGAGACAAAATATAGATGAGTTGTCACAATTAAGGACTAGAACAGATCTAAAACACTAATTTATCAGTAAAAATGGTCTCAGATTCTCTGCACTCGCCATACGAAACTCATCAACATTAATCTGATATTTTATGCTGGTATTTTGCGAGAGTTGAATCCATCGGATGGCTGGGCAGTGTTCGAGAAATTACGACACATCTTCTCGTCAGGCATATTCATCAAAACTTAAAAACGAGATTGTACAACCAGTGTGTATTGCCAGTGATGACTTATGGATATGAGACGTGGTCCTTCACTGCTGGCCGTATGAGGAAGTTCAAGGTCGGTCAGCGAGCTATGGAGAGGGCTAAGCTCGGGGTTTCTCTACGTGATAAACTTAGAAATGAGGATATCCGCAGTAGAACCAAAGTGACCGATATAGCCCAACGGATTGGTAAGCTGAAGTGGCACTGAGCCGGCCATATAGCAAGAATACGAAGAACCGAAAACCGATGGGGAAAAAAGCTTCCTGAGTGGCAGCCTCGTACCGGCAGGTGAAATGTAGGGTGTCCCCCCACTAGATGGAGTAACGACCTGGTAACACATGCACGAAGTCGAAGGTTGCAGGTGGCTCAGAACCGTGCTTTGTGATATTCCTTCGGGGAGGCCTATGTTCAGCAGTGGACTTGTGAAGAGCTGTAATGATGATGATGATTCTGTGAGAATGCGGTCCTTCCTCAGTCGAGCCGACCCATTCGTGCTGCAACCATAATATAGCTGATGACTCTACCACGTTGAAACATACATTCTAATTTACAACAATTTTTACAAACCATTAATTTTTATTAAATATGGTTGATTTGAAAAATTATAAAATTGTTATAGTTGTTAAAATTTTATCTGTTGAGTTTAATTTGAAAAATTTCGTGGTGTGATGGTGGAGTGAGAGTTTCCACCTCCCAATTTTGTTCTGTAGAAACTTGAAAGAGCGACAGTGGTAACTGCCAGAAAGACCTTGTGGCTTCCGACAGATGGCGATGTAGCCATACACTTTACACCAGACGTAAAATACACGAGCCAGTTACGGGAATCAGCGTCAAAGATGAAAGATGTTCAGTACTGTGATAGTTAATACAATACAGTAAAGAATAGCTTATATGTCAAATTCTCCCGAAAATGCCAAAGACCTATATCCAGTGGACAATAATTTTAAGAGCTAATGAAGCAGAATAAGTTATATATGAAATTAAAAGACAAACAAACATGAAAACCGATATCATAATCAAATTCATTAATATAGTGACTGGCAAAAAAATATAGTCGTTTTTTTAACTACCACACAGGCCAAAGGCCTCGCTTTACCGGCTTGAACTAATAACCCATTGAAAGTGGAGTTTCTTGATATTCAACTTAATCAGACATTTAAATTATACAGAAACTGGTTACCACGAATAAATTGGTCTATAAAAACGTAAAAAATATTTTTAATAAATATACAAGCGACATGAACAATTAAAAGTGTTTCTATAGATATAATACAATCTCAAATTTTGTTAGTATATTTCCGTAGAAGAAATTACATTTTCACACTTTACGATTACTTTTAACAGTACAACCAAATAAATCATATCGTCCTAATAACCATAATAAAAAACAAATGAAGATAGGTTAAAAATTGTGAGATAGCCATGATAGAAGATATATAATAATGATTGTGGGATTTTTTAATGTCTTTTCTTACAGAAAACGTTACTCTAGTACTAGCATTTTACTGCTCTTAGAAAGTGGAGTCTTTAATGTAAAAGAATTATCCGTAAGCCATACCATTACTAGTTCCGTGCAGGCATCAAACCCGCGATCTGCAACTAAATGTTTAGTCACTGTGGTACTGTTTCGCTCTGCCCCAGGTATCAACATCCCATTCGATAAGTAAGAAAGCAGCCTTGTACTGATAGTGTTGGGTGACCAACCCAATAAATAGAGTACGAAATTTATTATTTTATATAAGGTCGGGAAAAAGGTTTCTTGGTATTTTATATACAAATTCAAGACATTTAATTATAAATATATATGCCATTTTGTTTGATAACTTGTTGCCATTTTGTAGGTAGTGACATAATGACGTTACTGTAGAAATCTTGAGATTTTTGATCAAAAAAATGCGACAAGTAATTTTAACAGTCCTCTCTTGATGTTAACCTAACACTACCCAAAGAATTCTGAAGAGAACAAAACAGATGAAAATCTGGGGGTGCAAGGTCAGGACTATATGGTGGATGCATTTATTCCCAACCAAGCTCTCTCAATTTTTGCTGAGTGGACAAAGATGTGTGTGGTCTGGCGTTATCATGATGAAAGACCACACCTTTTCTGTTGTTCAATTCCGGCCGTTTTTTTCTCAATTTCTTGCTTGAGTCTCATAAGTTATTGGCGGTAAAGATTCGAATCGATGGTTTTGCTCGGTGGTAAAAGCTCATAATAAACGATACCCTTCCAATCCCACCATGCACACAGCATCACCTTATTGGGTGCTAACGCGGGTTTCGCTACAGTCTGTGGAGCTTGACTACCCTTTGACCATGATCTTTTTCGCACGATCTTGTCGTACGTGATTTCATCATCAGTGATCAATCTTTTCAAAAATGGTTCGGTTTCATTACGTTTTAATAGAGAATCACAAATGAGTACACGATTCATTAGGTTTCTTTCAATGAGCTCGTGTGGTACTCAAATATCGAGCTTTTTTGTATAGCCAGACTTTTTCAAATGGATCTAAACTGTTTTGTGGCAATCATCAATTACTCGGCTATGTCGTAACTACTAATATGCCGATCTTGCTCCACTTTTTCAAAAATGGCATCGACTTTATCCGTATGAGGGCGACCAGAGCGAGCTGCATATATATTGATAATAAAACCAGCCAGATACAAACAGTACAACCAAAGAGATTTTTCTTAAATTTTATGCAAACAAAATACAAATAAACTTTTTCCCCGAACTATTATTTAATTTATTTATTTACCAAACTTTTACGGTTATTTTAAACCATCTTACATATTTTTATATTTCAGCCAGTAAAGATTATGCACACTAGAACACACATGCACTTATTTCCCATCGATTGTCGGTTCAGCGTACTGATCCACTGGACTGTATCAGTAGTTACACAAAAAGGATACACTTATACTCGTAGTTACGCCATGTCCGTCCGTCCGTCCGTCCGTCCGCGGGTGAATCTAATACCCTAGGTGCTACAAATCTGTAATTTGGCATAGTTATATATATTAACCACACTTAAAAAAACTATGAAATAAAATCTTAAAAAACATTTTTATTTTGGGTACTTCCCGCACACTTAGATGGAGTGTAGTGTAGCCCCCACGACACTATATATTAGTGTTAAGGTAGAATAAGTTTAAGCAGTGTAATTAAAGATTTAGTATCAACAACACATCTCCTTCATTAACACATTTCCTATATTCCATGGCGACTCTGCCAGGCGGTGCGCTGCCTGCAAAATATGTTGAAAAAAAAAGATAAAATAATTTAATTCGTTTACTGAATTGACGCAGTACCGGATATGACAAATACGAGAAGAGGCCACAATAATAATTAAATACAGCTGCCTAAATATTAAAAAGTATGAAGATATACTATAGAAGGTAAATTTTTTTAAAATAACGAAGTACGAAAATAAAATGTAAATAATGAAGGCGTGAAGATAAATATGCCATCGTGCGAATTTATGAAAATAGAAGAATCTTAAGTCCAGCACGCCAAGGCGAGAAGATTATGAAAATTGAGCCAAAAAGAACAAAGAGGAAAGTAAGAGGTAACATCGCACCAGTGTAGCTAAAATGCTATTAAGTAAAATGAAAGATAAATAATGGTTCACCAAATTAATGTAAAATAAAAAAAAAGAGAAAAAAAAAAGAAAGTTAAGAATGAAATTATAATGAGAAAGAAATATATAAAGGAAAAGTACTATCTATGTGTATTACAAATGTCCGGATTAGATGACATGTTTTGATGAATACGAATAAATAATATTATGTTATACATAGTTATGCCTAATTATGTCATATACGTACTTCTGTGAATACGCCATTTTTACTTGGTAGAGGGTGTGACCAAACGCCCTGCTATATCTCGTTATACATTAGTTTATAGTTTTTATAACATTTAGACTTAATTTCCACTAAGTTTTCATTAAGATTATTCATTAATTACGTTTAGAATAGTTTTAGGGTTTGATAAAAAATAGTCAATTTAATTTTTTATTTTTTTGTCGGTGGGAGGTGTAGTGTAGCCCCCACGACAGTATATATTATTGTTAAGGTAGAATAAGTTTAAGCAGTATAATTAAAGATTTAGTATCAACAACACGTCTCCTTCACTAACACATTTCCTATTGCGAAATATTTAGCTTTAAAGTGGTATTTTTCATTAGAGTCATGTGTCCTCCCCCCACTCTGCCAACTAAACCGCTGTTTTTGAAAATGTAAAAAGTATACACAATAGTAGTATATATAATGAAGTTAAAAGGAAAACTATCAAAGCTAAGTAGAATCAACAAGTTAACGAGTAATAGTCGACCAACTTACAAAATGCACTTGGATTAGTAAAAATTCCGTTACAACTCCATAGAAAATAACCTAAAACTAGCTGCATTATAAATTTGCAATGGTTTTGTAAACTTAAAAATAAACGTTTTATGAAGAAAACCACTTATATGCATTCCTAATATATCCTTACTTTTATATTTGCGAGATAGGCAGGGATGATCTTTCTTACTTACTTACAACTTTAACTTATTTTTTACTTGGAAGTTATTGTAGGCCTCATTCAAAGTATTCATACAATCATATAGCCTCATACAGTTTCATTCGTAATACTCTTGGTTTACGCGGGCGACCTCAGGATAATTTAGGGCAGTGGTGGTTTATGTGAAGGTTCATTACGGTCATATATGTATATCTTATGGTTGCACTGCCATGATAGATAGTCAACTATGATCATCTTTGTACCTTGGCATGTGAATGATTTGATGTAAATAGTATTATTTTCAAAATCGAAAAGTTTTTTTAATGTTTTTTGCATACCACGCCCTATAAGTCTGATTTGAAAATAAGTCCTTCAGTTACCATCTTCCTATTTGGGACCATTTTTAGTCGTTATAACGGTCAAACCGCAACTCACTTATTATGCTCTTATCAAGAAATGTGCCACGTATAGTGACGGGTAACTACGAAACCCTACCTCTACATTGTACGTGGCCCGACACGTACTTGGCCAGTTTTTTAATATGAAATTGGCATTTTAGATGGAAAGAGCAAAACGAAAAGAATTTATGATATTATATTTAATCAATCAAAGTGTGTACCAATGCTACGGGTATCTATGCACTTTCGCCATTTTATAGGTAGTTTATTGATTCCTTTGCTGAAAAAATTGTGGGAGCGAGAATCAATGAAATATTTGAAGGTGGTTTTGACTGCCTCATCGGAATTGAATTTTTTTCCTTGCAAGAAATTGTCCGAATTGCAGAAAAAGTGGTAATCTGTTGGAGGAAGATCCGGTGAGTATGGCGGGTGTTGGAGACATTCCAACCGCAGCTCCTCTAATTAAGCGACCGTCTGCTGTGCAGTGTGTTATCCTGCTAGATCAATTGACCAGAGTCGGTAGTTTAACGGCTAGCTTTTTTCATCATGGTTTGCAATTTCTGATAATACAGAGCTGCCGTAATCATCTGATCAGATCTTAAAAAGCTGTAATGGATGACACAAGCACTGGTTCACCAGACACTTACCAGTACCTTTTTCTAAGTCAACTTACGGTCTTTTTTCATTGTGATGAACATTTCCGATTATCGTACAGGATTCATTTTTTATCAAAAGTGACGATAAGATTCAAAATCTTCTCGTTATTGTGACGATTGAGTAATGTAACGCAGCACTCAACGAGTGTTTGTTGGTGTACTTCACTCAATTCATGCCGTATCGATTTTTCGAGCTTTTTCAATTTTCCAATTTGTTTCAAGTTTCACTCACACCGAAACCTGCCGCTAACTCTAACGTGGTTTGTGATAGATCTGCTTCCACGATCATTTTTAATTCTTCATTGGCTACTAGGGTTTCCGGCCGTCCACGAGGTTTTTTCATTTCCAGAACGAAAACGTTGACACCAAAAACGTACCGTGTTTTCTTTTACAGTAGTTTCCCCATACACATCATTTATCCTTCGAGCTGTTTCTGCAGCGCAGGTGCTACGGTAGAACTTCAGCTTACTAATCCGTTGGGCTATGTCGGTCATTCTGGTTCTACTGCGGATATCCTTATTTCTAACTTCATCACGCAGAGCAACTCCGAGCATAGCCCTCTCCATTGCTCGCTGAGCGACCTTGAGCTTCCTCATCCGGCCAGCAGTGAAGGACTACGTCTCAGTTCCATAGGTTATCACTGGCAACACGCACTGGTTGCACAGTCTCGTTTTCAAGTTTTGAGGTATACCTGACATATGTGCCGTAATTTCCCGAACGTTGCCCAGCCGAGTTGAATCCGTCGATTGACCTCTCGGTCGAAGTTGCACTATTAGTCGGACTATTTGCCCCAGGTAAATATACTCGTCAACAAATTCGAGCTTAGTGCTCCCAACAACTACCGGCATAGGTGTGACATGGACGTTATGCACATGATCTTTGTTTTGTCCATATTCATCTTAAGACCTATCCGTTGGGAGGCACAATTGAGGTCATTGAGTCAAAAAGTGGATAGAGAGCAGATTCTATTTAATAAAAACCTACCACATTCTGTTGTAAGGATCATTTTGATGTTAGAAAATTTTATATTATTGAGTATTTGAAAAATCATATAATCATGATTCCAATATACTACACACTAAGTACCCGTATCGAGATTAGATTTTACATTTGGTATCACTCTGCTATCGGCGTGTAAAGGTCAATATGTGTGCATTCAAAAATAAATATGTATAGGTTACTAATATGGCTTACCTACCTTATTTTTTGTTTATTTTATTATAATCGATTGGGTGGGATATTGGAGTGGGCCGCATTATTTGTAACATATTCATAAAAATTGCAATAAAAATGTTGTAAAGCACAAGCAATACTATCAAGCTTGAGACCCACATTTAAAGAATGTGTCTGAAATATTTCTAGCTATGCTTAGAACCTGAATAACTATTTTGGTTCTAAAAATATAAAAATATTGTTACGAGCTTGGGGTTCGAGACAATTAAAAACTGCCGAGTGAATTACCAAAATTGACACTTTAATTACACAACACTAATTACAACTTTAAACCACACTAAAAACAAAACACAATTTTACTACAGATCGCTTAAGTTCACAGTTGTATCGCTTCGAAGTCTTCGCTGGTATCGCCAATTCAATACTGACTCGGTCGCGGTCTATACCGGCCTTATATAGGGCCTCAGATAGTTTCCAGAACCTTCTACTGTAGAAACATCTAGAATGTTCGAGTACATATCGGTCCCGAAATTTCTAGAAGGATCTTGACTCTCCTAGTTCTGCTACTCGAAACTAGAGGGCGCTAGTGGTAACTAGTGTTGCCATGTATAAACCATTAATAGTGGCGCGCAACACTGCCCCCTCCTAAGACATGCTCGTCCCGAGCATTATTGGCCTCATAATAACGCGCCAGTCGATCCACATGGACGATTTTAGGAGTACCTCTTGCACCTTTCTGTATCCGGTAGGTTACGTCATTGATCCTTGTCACAATCCGGTACGGTCCGTCCCATTTAGCTTGAAGCTTAGGAGATTTCCCTTTGCTGCGAACTGGATTGTGTAACCACTAGTGAACCTTCGTCAAACCCTTTGTTGTTCATTTGCGGTCATACCGTGTTTTCATCTTCTCAGACGTTTGCTAGCCCGACTGTCTGACGTGCTCATAAATGTCATTCATTTTGTCCCAAGTCATTTGCATAATCGGTTATACTGCGTGGGGCATCAGGTGGCATTCTGGTGATCAGGTCTGCAGGCAGCCGTAATTCTCTCCCAAAATTTGCTAAAGCTGGTGTCACTGATGTACTTTCGTGAACAGCGCTTCGATATGACAACAAAACGGTTGTATGTGCCTGTCCCAGTCTCGTTGCCGTTTTCCACATTTTTTGCTAGGTACCTCTCAATGTCTGATTAAATCGTTCTACCATTCCATCAGATTGTGGGTGGTAAGAAGTTGTTCTTGTTTTATGAGTACCCATAACTCGGCAAGTTTCCTGGAATATTTGAGACTCAAAATTCCTTCCTTGATCGCTGTGAATCTCTAAAGGTACTCAAAACGACAGAAGACTTCATGAACTAGTTTATCTGCAACTGTTGAAGCTTCTTGATTTGGAATGGCGAAGACTTCTGGCCACTTAGTGAAGTAATCCATCACAACCATGAAATACTTGTTACCACTTTCACTTTCCGGAAACGGCCCCGCAACGTCAATGGCTATCCTCTCCCATGGTGCACCAACATTGTACAATTGATTGATTGAAACGTCACTCCACTTGTGCTTAGGAGCACTGGCCTTCATCCATTCTAGAATCGGCTTGATGTCCGAATCTTCCTGCTGTGCATGTCGTAGGCTGTCTTTCCACTCATTGTTGAGCTGGTCTGTCATAAGCATCCTCACAGATACCACTTCCTTACCCTCTTGCCTAGTACAATGCTTGCAATCTTCAGGACAAGGTCTTCTTGACAATGCATCTGCGTTGCCATGAGATTTCCCGCTGCGATGTTCGATCACAAAGTCGTATTCCTGTAGTAGCTCAATCCATCTCGCAACTTGTCCTTCTGGATTTTGAACTGCAATAGCCATTTCAGTGCAGCATGGTCAGTTCGTAAGAGAAATTTCCGCCCCAGAAGATATTTGCTAAAATGCTGCAGGACTTTACCACAGCAAGCAATTCCCGTCTTGTGACACAATAGTTCCTTTCCGGTTTGACAAAGACTTGCTGAAGTACGCTATCACAACCTCTTGATCACCATTCCTTTGAGACAACACACCGCCAAGTCCTATATCACTTGCGTCTGTGTCAACTATAAATTCCTTGCTCGCATCAGGGTACCCCAAAATAGGTGTTTTGCACAGACGGTCCTTGAGCTCCTGGAATGCGATATCGCAACTTTCATCCCAGCAGAAATGTCGCTTTTCCTCAGTTAGCTTGTGCAGAGGTTTGGCTATATCTGCAAAGTTCTTTACAAATCGCCGATAATAGGAGCACAAACCCAAAAATGCTCTAACCTGTGTCTTGTCTTTTGAACCGGCCAATCCTTGACAGCGGCAATTTTCTCCGGATCCGTGCGGATACCTTCTTCCGACACTACATACCCAAAAAGCTAACTTGCCGTTTGAATAGTGAGCATTTCTTCGGACTCAACTTGAGGTTGGCACTCTGGATCTTTATGAGCACGCGTTCCAGGTTTTGAAGGTGTTCCTCAAACGCACGGCCTACGGTGATGATGTCATTGAAGTAGACCAGACAGGCATCGCCAATTAGCTCGGTAAGTACAAGCTCCATCAACCTTTCAAACGTTGCTGGGGCATTGCACAATCCAAACGGCATGACTTTAAATTGCCACAGACCCTTTTCCTGTGGAAAATGCAGTTTTCTCCTTGTCTTTAGGGTCAATTTTAACCTGCCAGTAGCCAATTTTCAGGTCCAACGTACTAAACCACTTTACGCCTGTAAGCATGTCCAGCGTGTCATTAATTCTTGGCAAAGGATAGCTGTCCTTTTTCGTAACGTCGTTCAGACGGCGGTAGTCAACACAAAACCGCATGCTGCCGTCCTTCTTCTTTACCAGCACCACAGGTGAACACCATGGACTAGATGAAGGTTCAATAACACCATCCTTCACCATTCCCTCAATCATGGTTTCCACTTCCTTTTCACGTGCTACTGGCAATCTTCTTGGCCGCTGACGGATAGGCAATTCTTCTCCTGTGTTTATTTTGTGTTGAACTAAGCCAGTCTTTCCTATGTCAGCATCGTTTGACGAGAAAACATCAGCGTACTTGAGTAACAACTTCTTCGCGTTGACCATTTCATTCGGGAGAACGCTGCGACAGTCTTCTAAAAGTGTGGTCACCCTTGTTTGTGCATCCTTGCTGGGGGTCCCAGTCGATGGATATTGGCACCTACGCAACCAATCCACTTCCTCACAAGTACCAACCAGTGTGCCTTTTTCCATAATCTGTTCCTGATCACAAAGGTTCAGCACACGTACTCCTGAGATGTCGGTGGTTCTGACCAAGGTTCGAGCCACTTTCCACGGAAGGTCATTGTCCACCCTTTCCACGAGTACACAACGATGAGCTTGCCCAGGATTCCGAGGAACACTAACCGGCACAATCGTTTCCGATCTCGGCGGCAGAACAATCTTCTCAAGGCTGTACACATTCCCGGTATCGCCCTTCCACGAAAAGTTCCTCATGTCCACATTTCAAAACACCTTGCTTAACATCGATCTCACAACAATTCTTCCTCATAAAGTCTAGGCCCAGGATGCAGTCGTCCATTATATCAGCCACGATGACATTATGCAGGTAGATCATGTTGCCTGGCTTCAACTCCATCTCCTTCTCTCTCACGGACGGGTATGCGCTGACCGGTGGCTGTGACCAAATTAATGCGCTCTCGGTTGTATGCGGGTCCCCAAGGAACTGACTTATAAGTTGGGAACTGACAACCGTGCGAGGAGCTCCAGTGTCTATGGTCAGTTTACACGACGTTCCGTTGACCTCGCACTTGATGATTAAGCTGTTTCCATCATGGTTTTGTGAGATCGAAATCCTTGGGGCTCTTTTAACATCAGCCAGCACCCACCCCGCAGTCCTGGCTTTTACTCGTTTCCCTGCTGCTGCTGGGCGGTGCTGTTAGCCGCACTACCCTCTCGAGATCGATCACCTCCCTTTCTACAGTTCGCTTAGGGCAGCTGGATCGAAGATGGCCCCTTTCCCCACAGCCGTAGCACCTAGGGCTGTATCCTTTATGCAGTCGCGAACTGCAGCTGCTGCAACCTCCTGACGCGATGGGATCGATGATCCTGCCGTACGGCTTCCACCTCCAGTGCATGGGCTAACGCGTCCTTAAGCGTCTCGTGGTGTCCGAGCCTCACAGCAGCTCTGACTTCAAGGTCGCGGATGCCGTCGATGAATGTCTGCACCAGGTTCCTACAATGAGCGCAGGTACAGACTGGTATGCTTTTCGAACCAGTTTTTCCACCTCAGGGCCCTGCTGCGTTGCACGCGATCTTTGAGCTGCGCACAAAGACGTGTTCTGGTGAGCGTCGCCATATCTCGCCTCAATGCCTCAAGGGCTGCTCGTAAGTCACTTCCTTACCGAGCTTCCAGAACAGTTAAGGCCTGGTCGCGCAGGCCTAGGGTGAGCAGTCATGGCCTGACTTTTATTCCAGCCGTTCGCCTTCATGACAGCCTCGAACTGGATTTTGTAGGCCGACCAGGAAGAAGTCCCGTCGAACGGCGGCACTTTGAATCCACGTAGCGAAGGTGTTGTAGCTACCACGGAAGCTGTAATTCCTTCCCCAAGTTTGAGGTCGTCCAGCGTTTTCTTCATGTCAGCCATCATGTTGTCAACCCGATTGTTCACTTGGTTGATTCGGGTTTCAGCTTCCGACAGGCGGTTGTCATGTTGAGCAACTCTATCCTTCACCTCCCTTATCTCTTTCCCGAAGGTAGCGTGAAGGTCCTTCATGAGGCATCTGCTCTTCCATACCGCGCTGCAGCTGCTCTTCCAACCGACGGGCCTGTTCCTCCTGTCGACGGGCCTGTTCCTCCTGTCGGTGAGCCTGCTCCTGCAGCATCATCATCAGAGCACCTAAGTCAGGCCTCCGTAGTCGGCAGCTGGCCCTCCGACGTCTGCGACGTTGCACCACCAAATCGTCTCTGGTCCGTCTCCTGTTGGCGTTGACTTCGGGTACGGATACCCTCCGTGTCGTCTTTAGGTAAAATCGGCATGATTTGATCCCACTTCTGACACCAATTGTTACGAGCTTGGGGTTCGAGACAATTAAAAACTGCCGAGTGAATTACCAAAATTGACACTTTAATTACACAACACTAATTACAACTTTAAACCACACTAAAAACAAAACACAATTTTACTACAGATCGCTTAAGTTCACAGTTGTATCGCTTCGAAGTCTTCGCTGGTATCGCCAATTCAATACTGGCTCGGTCGCGGTCTATACCGGCCTTATATAGGGCCTCAGATAGTTTCCAGAACCTTCTACTGTAGAAACATCTAGAATGTTCGAGTACATATCGGTCCCGAAATTTCTAGAAGGATCTTGACTCTCCTAGTTCTGCTACTCGATACTAGAGGGCGCTAGTGGTAACTAGTGTTGCCATGTATAAACCATTAATAGTGGCGCGCAACAATATCATTCATACAATAACAAACTAGAACCGTTTCCGCTCTGAAATCGAACTCAGAGCCCCTGATAGTGAGGTACATCACACCATGATACAGGTCGTCATAAAATAAATTAGTTTTTGTTTTCAAGTTGAAAATAAAATGGTATATCTATGTGAAGTTTGAATGAATCCTAGGATTGCTGAAACTTAAGAAAGGCGTAGTGCCTCAGAAGTTTGCTTATATAAAGCAATTAAATGAAAACCTGTACGGTTACGGTACTATGTTGAAAAACGTAAAAGAGTAGAAATTATTAAGAAAATACTATGTGAAAATGTGAGTGGAGATGTTGCGTCTACTTCACACAAGTTTAGTTCTTACTAAACTTTTCGACTAATGCGACCCTTAGTTAGCTCTGTTGCAACCATAGACTTAGGATATACTAGCGTATAGACCACCTGACAGCCAAAACGCGTGACCAATTTTGATTTGTCATTGTGTGCGTTAGCTAGTGATGTATATTTTACTAAAAGGACTATCGAAAATGATTGTTAAGGAAGCTGTAAAAGATTATAAAAATTGTTTAGTTCATGAAGTTGAATAACTTCAAAATTAACTGAATTTTACCATGACAGTTCTAAAATAATTAATAAATATTCATATAACATGTTCCTGGGAATATGCTGAACCTACCTGCCTTTTGTTGGATTTTAATTCAAATGTTTATACATCCCAGGTGACTACCGAAAACTTAAAAAACTCCCCAATAATCAGATCAGAATGATGTATTTTCAGATCTTTGGAGAAAATATTTACTGCCGTGGGCAGTTTCCCGGAATTTATTTTTAACATATTGTTATTATAAATAGGTAGATACATAACTAAGTATATACCTATTTATATTTTATATATTTTATAAAATGTTTAGATGGGGAAACAAAAACGGTGACACAGGTACATAATGGCTGCTTTATTTTTCATATAAGTATTACTTGTGATAATTACAAACATTTAATAATTAATAATTAAATAGATTATAAAAGTTTATTTTAACATTCGACTTAAGTATGCATGTAAACTTAATAATTTAAGGAAGGAAACTTATAGGAATCAGTTAAATAAGATTGCTCTGTTTAACGGCCAATATGTTTATGAGGCTTCATCATGCTTCATGTTTATATTCTTTCATCTGTCCCTGAAAAGTATAAAATAATAATAAAGTTATTATCATTTTAGCTGCATGAATTTTAAAAACATAATGATCTTAACACAGTAAAGTGAACTAAGTGTCTGAGGATACAGATGCACTCTCTATTCTCTCAATCTCGGTATGTTAAGGAAATGGTCACTCATTCATGGACTGACCGCGGCAAGTGCAACAATTTCGCAGATCTATTGATCTGCGCAGCTATTACTAACTACGAGTTCCTCTTCTCTACGACTAACGCTGTGGGGATGAACCACACTATTTAAGCCCTCGCGACAATGTCGTCGGCCATCAAGCATGAATCGGGTATTGACCGTTGTGGTATCAAATACTATGGAATTTATACTATCATGTCTCATGCGCGGTCGTCTAGTAGCGCTTGAGGAGCATTACCAAATATCTATACCTAACTACGCTAAAGTTTTATCGTTATGATTTGGAATATAATCCGAAGTTCGAAGCTCCGCTCAACCCCTTGGGGAAAATAGCATGATGCTATGAATATTGTACTAGTGTGACCGTGAGGCTGTGCGGTTGGTTAAGCAGGTTATACATTTATTTTGGTTGATAAATAGATACTTAGTTGAGTTCATAATGGCTTAAAGAGGATAATCTCAAGATTTTTTTGTCTTTAATGTACTACAGTTTTATAATGTATGAAAATCTATCTCAATATTTATCTAAAGTTTTGAAAGTTATATTTTGAAGTCTTATTATAACAATATTTTACTTACTGGTACAAATAATGTAGAAATGACTCCTTTAATAAAATTGTTTTTATTCTACTTTTCTTTTATACTTCTAAAGAAAATGTTTGCTGCAAATTGTTGAGTTCTTCTTTGTATTCAACCAACCTTCCAATAAACCTTAACCACTTTTTCTAATTATAGAATCCGGAGGAATCTGTTTGAAAAACGGAAAAATAAAATTACGTTTTAGAACGCAAACCGAGGATTTATTTTCTTGTTGTGTAGGCAAGTCTATCGATTCATTATAAACATTCAAGATAAATATCGACATTAATTTTGATATAGTTGAGTCAATCCTAGCGTACATGTAACATATTTTGTATAAAAATGTATTTACCAAATTCATGAAAATTATCAACAACGTGACTTTTTTCTTTGCAAAATATCAAAATTAACAAAATAATTGAATATATTCTATATTTTAAACAGTATGTAACATAAATTTTAACCAAAATAAACGCGTCATAACATTGACGACGTCTTGAGAATTACCTGTGATATGAAATTATCAGGATTATTTCTATTATTAACAGCACAGTCACTCACGGAACAATTAACCATTTTGGAAAAAAGTTACTTACTAAAAATAACCACTATTATACTTTAAAAAATTACAAAATATCTCGGAGCTATTTCTTGCGTGCCGAATTGTGCCGACCTGTCATTCAAAATCGGTTACAGAGTCATGAGATTTGGTATCCTTTTCTATCTTGCATTTTTGCCATAAGGAATTTTCTTCTCCCTTGCACGCTATGTTGGTCTATACGCTAGTATATCCTAAGTCTATGGTTGCAACAGCCTTGATTTAGGTACGACATGACATGTAATATTCCTAACGAACCTTCTACTACTTCATAGATAAGTTAATGCTTACCTAGTTTTCATCGTCACTATTTTTAATAAATATTGAGCTACCATAAAACCATTGGCTTGAAGAAAATTGTCAGATTGACCTTTTTCTTAAATAACTTCCATGTTAAATAGTTAAAATTAACCCCCTACAACAACTCTTACAAACTTTTTAAATAAGATGGAAAAATATTGCGGGAAAAACAAGCGTGTTCGACCGTTCTGTACCAACGTAGGTGAATGGCTGAGCAGTGTGAGACGCGAGAGATGACGTCATACTACGAGAAGCGAAATCACGGGAATTTGAAATACCGCTCCCAACTTCTCGTAGTAATAACTTCGGTATTATTGCAGGTATTGACGTGAAACAAAAGCTAGTATGATGTACGTAAAATAAGCTTTTATATTAGATAATGAATGCTAAATTTTTACTTAGTTGTCCAGCTTTTTGTTTTTACATGGGAAATGCCTACGCATACCCGCCTCACGGGGGCAAGGACGCGTTATGTCGGACTCGCACCGACTAAAACCCCATGATGTTCCAACTTCGTCGCATTTTGGCAGGGCCACGGGAATGCTTTCGCACACATCCGTGACCCCAACAGCGCTGGCCGCCCCATGGCAGCCCCTCCTCGGGAGAGGACTACTCCTTCTCAGGTAAGGCACACCAGAACACATGGAGCACCCTCCAACTTCAACCCTTCAACATCCGCGCAACGGATGCCTCCGTGTCCGATGCCCGAAGGCCATGGGGCCAGGAAAAACGAGCACTCAGAAGTACTAGCCTACCTGACCCCAGCCGAGGATCTGGTCTATAGCTCCGCCGCCAACCAAGATTCGGTTGCGGAGGGTAGGGAGAGCGGCACCTCGCAAAACGACACTCCTCTCCCCACGCAGCGCCACCACCACCGCATCAATCAACGGTGCGGCCCCGTCAGAGTCGCGGAGGAGAGGGCGAGTGGCGCATTGCCATACCAACACTCTTCTTAATCCGCGACACCATCTCTGCCGCAGCGGTAGGTGAAGGGGCACCCCTCTCACCGCAACCTACCAACACACATCCGAAGTGGGCTCGCTAAGACCACTCGGAGTGGCCACTTTGGGCCGGCCCTAAACCTCGGGCCAGTCATGTGGGTTTCTCTTAGGTCACCGCGGGTGACCAAGCCACGGCTAATAAGCCCCCACGCCACGCGCCACGGCAAGGCGGGCACGCGTTCGACGCGTTCGAGGGGGGGGGGGCGAACCAAACCTAACCAAACCTAACCTTACTTTTTTTTTTTTTTTGCGGAAATCATGGACCACCTCCGCCTGGGGAAAGGCGGAGGGCGTGCCGGACTCTTACCGGCTAAAACCACCCCGGTGTCTCTCGCACGTGCGCGCGGGGCCGCGGGAATCAATTCTTCCGCAGCCCCACACTAGTGCTGGCCCGGTCTGTCCGGCCTCGTCTCCAGCACGGGGTAGTGAGGTGTTCAACTACCCCGTGCATCGCCTCAGAGGCGCGCGCCGACACCCGCACGCGCCTCCACCTCGAAGCCATCGAAGAGGGGCGGGGATTTCCCAGGTCCCTCGCCCTGGACCCATTCATGGGGCCGGAAGGGCGTTGTCCGCCCTTCTCCTGCGCTCGGTGCGCCTTCTGCGGCCGGGGAAGGGAGTCGAGATCTCCCTTTCCCGTTCCGCAGTTTCCTTCTGCGACATCACGTCCTCGCAGAAGGACACCACCGCGTCCCACGACTCTGCGCTACCGACCATCTTCCGCACTAAGGCCGGCAGCGACAGATCGCTTCCTACTTCATTTGTGAGGACACGGCGCTGCTCCTCCCAAGCTGCACACTCGGCGAGCGTGTGTTGCGCCGTGTCCTCCCGCAATGGACGCAGTGGTGGCACCGAGCGTCCGGCTCCCTGTCTATGCGGCACAGGTACTTGCCGAAGCAGCCGTGCCCCGACAGCACTTGCGTCACCCTAAATGACAGGGAGCCGTGCCTTCTCCCGAGCCAGTCGTCGAGTACTGGCCGGATCGCCTCGACGGTAGCGAGGCCGGCGGTAGGCGCAGAAGCCTTGCCGCCATTCCGCCACCAAGACCTGACGGAGCAGCGCAGCGCGATCTGCCGCTGCACCGGCCTCGAGCCCCGTGCCCGCTCTTCCTCGCGCCATCGATATAATGACGCGAGTACTTTCGCCTCTAAGTCCCAGGGCGGGGATCCGGCCAGGACGCAAGCCGCCTCGTAGGAAATCGTGCGATACCCGCGGACGACTCTGACGGCCATCGCCCTTTGCGGTTTTCGCAGCATGGCGAGAGTGCTGGCCGTCATGTCCATCGCCCACACAGGGGCCCCATACAGGGCCATGGACCGCACGATTCCCACGTACAACCGCCTACAGGCGGCACTCGGGCCCCCCAAGTTGGGAAGCAACGTTGAGCGCGCCCGCTGCACCCATCAATTTGGGCGCCAGCCGCCGGAAGTGGGTCCGAATTCAGCGGCTGTCGAGTACCAATCCCAGATACTTCATGGTGGACTCGACAGCTATCCGGGCCCCGCTGACCACGATGTGATCCCGGAGGCGGCGCGCGTCGAGGGCCATGGAACTCGATGGCCTCCGACTTGTTTAGGGCCACCTCCAGGCCCAGGCGCCGGATGCGGTTCACCACTTGTGACACCGCAGCCGTGGCAACCAACGCTGCCTCCCTGTGCGAGCTCCCCCGGGCAGTGACAAGCGTGTCGTCTGCATAACACGTCAAGTCGGCGCCCGACGGGAGTTCACCTCTCAGCACCCAGTCGTAGCCGATGTTCCACAGGAGCGGTCCCAAGACATGACGCGCCGACCAGCGCCGTCACGTCCCCGATACGTAACGCATCTCTCTTCAAGGTAAGCCCTATTGTGCGGCGGAGGTAGGAGGCACGCGATGGTAATTCAGCGCCTCCCGAATACAACTCCAGGGTAGGGTGTTGAAGGCGTTGGAGATGTCTAAAGACACCGCCAGCACCACCCCACCCCGGGATACTGTCTCCTCCGCCAGGGCCCTCACGCGCGTAATAGCGTCTATGGTGGAGCGCCCGCGACGAAAACCAAATTGGTTCTCGTCCAGGTCCGGCCCTCTCTGCACAAGTGGCTGACGAGGCGATCTGCGATGATACGCTCAAAAGTTTGCCCGCCTCGTCAAGCAGCACTATAGGCCGGTACGCGGACGGTGAGTCCGTGGTGCCCCTTTCTGAGCAGGACCAGCCTCCTCTCCTTCCACACACTGGGAAGCTGACCCTGCTGGAGACATGCCGTGAAGAGCCCCTCAACTGGGGCTCTAGCTCCTTCAGAGCCAGGACGAGCTCGACCAGGAACCCGTCGGGTCCGGGCGCTGTGTTCTTAGCCCGAGTCGCGACACGGCCGCTCTCGTCTCTGCTTGCGTCACCTCGGGGACATCGGTGCTCCTCTTCTGGAGAGTCTGTGGCTGAGGGCGAAGCCATCGCCGGGGAACGTCCCACTCGTTCAGGGAAGAGAGCCGATACCACCGCCTCTAGCAACTGGGGTTGCATGCCTTGTGTTAGTGGAGGCGCCCAGGAACCTAACCTTACTTAACCTAACCTAAGCTGGCTGACAATAAGCAACTTTTTGTACTTTTTTTTTATAGGATAGGGTGACAAACGAGCACACAGTCCACCTGATGGTAAGTGGTTGCTATGACCCATAGACATCTACATCTATCTTCAATAAAGAATCAAAATGCGGATGCGTTGTCACCCGTGAGGACTAAAATGGAATGCCTCTTTTCCAGTAAAAAGGGTCTCCGGTTCTCTACACTCACCATACGAAACACAGCAGTGTTAAGCTGCTATTTTACGCTGGTATTCTGTGAGAGCGTGGTCCTTCCCCGGTCGAGCCGACCCATTCGTACTACAACTATACTACTAATATAGCTGCGGCATGGCTTCTTTATTTGGATATATTTTTTATTAAACCTTTGATATCATGGAAACCCTAAGTTAATGATATGGCTAAACGTGGATTGAAAATCATCAAACGTTGATGTTTGAACGATTTGGTCAGTTTTAGCTGGCCATTTCATGAAATACAACCATTTCATGAAATAGACGGCCACATCATGAAATTATCAATTCTATGATCTGGCCACGACATATATATTACGTGGCCGCTCTGAAAGTTTAGCGAAATTTAAAAAGAAAGAGTTCTATTGTTAGTTTTTATTTATATTTCTTTTAAAGAACTTTCCATCAGCATCCATAAAAAGCCTGGTGGTAGGTAAACTGGTAGTGATCACCGAATGGTTAGGGGCACACGGAACCTAAACGTTAAGTTGGAGAGGTGTCGTCTAATGAAGTCAACGCTCCGTCCCCCTCGTGCTCTAATCCAAAGTCCCAAAACATTTCAGCTCGAGTTACAAAACCGTTTTCAGTGCCTAGAAGATTGCAATGCAGTGGACGATATCAATGACAAGCTAGTGGAAACTGTCCATGCGGTCGGAGCTAAATTTTGCAAAACCCGCCGCAGAAGAACACAAAAACTCTCCGATTACACTCTTAATCTCATGATCAAAATATTAAAATATTAAATTGCACAAAAGTAAAATTTAATTTTCCTTCTTCCTGTTATAAGAAATTGTTGGCTATTATTTAAGCCTAGAAGCTACAACCTATTTCAATAATTAAATCAGGAATTCATAGCGTCCGATGTTTCTTCTCTCATGAAAAATGCATCGAAGCAATTTACGGGATTTTCCCAACGGCGAATAATTTAAGCATTTTTATATCGATGTTGCATCACGAAGACTATCTAGTTATAATGAATTGGTTTCAAACTTCCATAGATTTTATTTTCTACTACAAAAATTTGCATTACAATTTTTATAAATAGCTTTTACTTACCCAAAAATAAAAATAAAAGTTATTTTTGGTGACAAAACTTGAACACAGGTTACTGATATTGCGGCAGCTGCATAAACCGCTCCAAGCTCTATCTGCGTCGTAAGCAGATATTTACAAAATCTTATACAAACTTATTGTTGCGTTTTCAAATAAGAATAATTTCATTCTGTTAATGCTTATATATCACATCATCATAACTTCTTGAACACTTATTTCAAATTTAACTATGTAATAGCCATTTTATACAATTATTAAGAAAATACATTGGAACGAAGTTCTTTATCGGACGTTACGGATTTGGCGGATAGGGGCTAGGCGACAAAAAGTGTAAGATTTTTCCGTCACGACCCCTTCTGACGTAGTGTAGACGGCCTTGGCGGCTATAAGGAAGCGAGATGGAATAATGTCTATCTCCCTCCCACTTTTTCTTATTTTGCTATGAAAGAAATATTGTTTCATTTTAAGTGACTCTTCATTTTAATAGACGCTAGTAATTCATTTATTTGTATTTGTTAATCAATAATATAATATGTTTATCAATTATCAATAATAATATACTACGAAAGGAGTTTCGTTCTAACCGAGTGTTCCACGACACTCACGCGTGTTTTTATTTTTTTTATATTGACTAGCTGGGCTGGCAGACGTTTTTCTGCACTTTCCGGTAGGTGGTGTGATGAGTTTCACGTCAAATTAGCTCTGAACTATTTACAGTGTAAATATAATTTCCACGGGTGTCGTAGGAGGCAACGGAGGGAAACTGAAACAGGAGATGTGTAGCAGCATCTTCCTGATAACAACTCAAAATTATAAAATACTGTCGTTACCAACCCGCCTGCCAAGCGTGGCAACCATTGCAAAATCCCCCCTTTTAGGCAATCTATGGGAGAGGTCTATGTTCAGCAGTAGACTTTTACAGACTGTGATGAATGGGTGGATAGATTATAAAAATAATTAGACCAAGTGTCGCCGTAACCAAATTCCACAGAGGGCTCCATGGCACAGTGGCTTAGCAATGAGTTGCAGCGAATAGGGCCGCGGGTTCGAATCCCGCATGGAACAAGAATTTCTATGGCTTACAAATAATTGTTCCGGGTCTGGATGTTTGTCCTTGTGCAATTTATGTTTGTAAACTGCCTCCACGAAACTGGAGAAAATCCTAGTGTGGGGGTAACGTTTTATAACCAATAAAAAAAAAAGTTTTATAACTTATAACTTCACAGGCTAGTGTTAGACAACACCATTACTAGTATATACGCAACCGTCCATCCAGTATTGATAATAGCTTACTTATTTTTGGAAAGACCCACTTAAGAAGTCCAATTCAGTAAATTCTTTGTATTGTGTTATGTGATTAAAGCATTTACGATCATTCGAAATAAATACGATGTTGTTGTAAAGAGTAATCTACTAGGCATTTCAACAAAAATTGTACATTAGAATTAAAAAATCTTTAGATTTTAGATTTTTTAATTCTCAAATTTCTAAAATTTTGGATTTAAGGATTTTGGGTTTTGGGCCTGGTAGCAATTTCCAGTGGGGTTCGGGCGAGAGAGCCTGGTGGCAATTTCGGCAGTCTCCATGCTAGGTACCATCGATGTTGTGACTCTGTTTGCGTCCCTAGGTTATATGTGTGACGCCTCGGCCAATTGAAATTCTCTCGGCCTATTCACTCCACCAACAATGAATAAAAGAAAAAAGAAGGGTAAGGTTTGACAGCGGTTGCACTCCCTCTCCACCTAATTACACCTCACAAACATACAAGCTCTGCATTGTAATCTCAATGCAGTCCACTACCACCTTGAGACTGGCAAACCGCACTTACTTTTCATGAATGAGACGCAGATTAGATGCCCTCTAGATTCGGTATTTCTTGGCTACTCTGGGTACACATTGGATCATAATTTCCACGAGCGCGCCGGAGTCTGTGTGTATGTTGGCAATGACATCTGCTGTAAGCGTCTCGGTCACCTTGAAGACCCCAATTTCTTCACGATCTGGGTATTGATAGACACCGGAACGGATAAAATTATTTATTCTTGTGTCCACCGATTGCACAGCGGTGACCAGGAGACAGCTAGGTTATTCGAACACCTCAGCGAAGCCTCTGATATGACTCTAAATGCGTGTAATAGCGTGGAATTTTGCGTTGTCGCCGGGGCTCTCCCAGCTGGTAAAACAAGCGACTAGGGTACCCGATGTGGATGGGCACACAGCCAACTGCCTCGAACGTCTGCTGATGACCAAAATATTAAGACGTTCTTAAAACCTTGCGAAGTTTAGACATGAAAAAAGCTAGTGGACCTGATTTATCAAGACCAGCTTATCCCCTGGCCTAATTTACTGGATAAAAGACTTTCTGAGTGAACGATCTTTCTGTATTGTCGTCGATGGCTGCTCATCCAATCCTATGGCAACAAACGCCGGAGTTCCTCAGGGTTCTCTTCTCTCCCCAACTCTTTTCCTGCTGCACATTAATGATCTGCTTATTTCCGTTATCTATAAGTATGCAGACGACGACATAGTTGTGGAGACGTACCAGCCGAATGCTCGGGCCAGTAGGGATGAAATCCAGTCCGAACGGGAAGCTTTATTCGAGCGTGCGAATCTCTCACTGCAGGCAGTCTCCGAATGGGGCGGTACCAATCTCGTGAGATTCAGCGCCTCCAAAACACAAGCTTCTCTTTTCACCGCTATAAGGAGACCTCTCACCTTGGCTCCTACTTTCCAGAATGTTTCTTTGGAGTACACTGAACAGCTTCAGTAGTTAAGGGTTGAGATTTCTCTGAAACTCAACTATGGGCGGTTCATTGAGTCCAGGGCCAAAGCAGCCGTAAGGAAACAAGATGTCCTTGCAAGGGTGCGGCGGTATTTATGCCGAGGCAGCTTACCTTATATAAAGCGCAAGTTCGGTCATGTATGGAGTACTGCTGCCAAATATGAGCTGGTGCTGTGAAATGCCACCTAGCAGCGTTGGACTCAGTGGAGAGACTTGCTAAGAGGCTCATTGGTAACCTTGATTTGGTTGAATCCAATCGTGTCAGACCTGAGTACAGGCGCACAGTAGCCAGCTTCTCGCTATTCTATTTGTATGCAGGGATTACATGCTTTAATTCCTCCCTCTCCTTTCCACCGGACAACCAGACGGTTGGCCGGTCTTCATCCTTTTGTTGCCGAGATATTCCACTCATTAGAACCAAACGGTTTGCTTCATCTTTTATAATGCGTACAGCAAAGGAGTGGAATAATTTGCCAATTTGCAAGAGTGAATAGTCTTTTGTTGCTTTAAGACAGTGCGACTTACCATCTAGGGCTTCATCTCCACTTACACTGGTACAGCACTGGCTAATAATAAGTAAAAAAAAAACACATATCTTTTTATTATACTATCTGTCTGATAGCATGTAAAAGAGTTGTAAGAGTGATTCCTATGCAGGAAAGATCTTCGCATTAAATAAAGTTGTAGCAATTGCTGAAACAGAAGACAAATATTATTATTTTGTTTTGAAATATCACATTATATGTGAGTAATTGACTAAAGCTATTACTGTTGGAACGAAGTTCCTTATCGGACAGTACGGATTTGGCGGATGGGGCTAGGTGACAAAAAGTGTAAGATTTTCCGTCACGACCCTTTCTATAGTGTTTTGTTCTAAATGACGCTTCATTTTAATAGCCGCTAGTAATTAATTTATTTGTATTTGTTAATCAATAATACGTTTATCAATAATAATGTACTACGAAAGGAACTTCGTTCCAACCGAATGTTCGACGACATTCACGCATGTTTTGTTTGTTTATATATATATATATACAGTTAAACAAAAGTTATTGGAATAAAAGTCATTAATTATATTTACCCATCAAAACTTCAATAATGAGAATAATTATTTTAGCAGCACTTTGTCAAAGAAAATATTAAAAGAAAAATTCTTCGCAGTTCCTTTCTTTTGTGTTATAAAAAGGAAATGAGCGCACTAATTACTAGGTTGAGCGAGCTAAGTGGGAACTGAAAATTTAACATTTTACGCTGATAACATTGCGCCAATTTAGGATGATGAGACTTGTTACATTGATTCAATCAACCTCATGTGTTAATTAAAAAGGTACGCTAGACAAAAACATGGTATTGTAATGCTAAATAGAATTGTGTTCGTTTTTAATGTATTCAACATTATCTTTTCTACTATACATGTTTCTTTTATTTTTGAGAAAGATTTTTAAAATTATTTAGATAAGATTTCGAAAATCGTTATAAATAAGTTTTCCTCAGACGTGAGTTTTGAACCGATGACCCAAATAAATCCAAGTATATCGGCTTAATGCCAACCAAAATTACAATATTGTTAAAATATTTAATTGAAGTTTATTGTTACAGAACGTTTGAACGTTCTCTACGAACGAAACTGGACGAGATTGGTGCACGAGCAGCTTCACAAATTCGAGTCGTCTATAGTAGCAGCAGCGCGACAGTCGCCTGAAGCACAGTCCCCAGAGCTGGCTTTAGATAACCAGTGGACGTTTTCTAGAGCCTTAATCTATTGTATAACTCTCATCACTACAATAGGTAAGAATTTATTGCTTATTCTACGCACAGTAAGTGTTTCGTGCAACCAGCTAAATCTATTAGATTGTTCATAGCAATTGGGTAGAGCATTTTAAGCATTTTCCAGAAGGATTTTTAAAAAATACAAAAAGAAAACGTGTACACGAGTAATTGTGACAATTTTATTATAGTCTTTAACTAAATTTATGATTCTTTAAAATATTACTTACGAAATTTTTGGTGATGCGGTGGGGAACTGAAATATCTTATATTAATAAAAAATTAACATAACATCAATAAAAAAAAAATTAAAAACATTTTTAAAATGAAGAGCTTTTATTAAGTTAATAAAAGCAGACGTACTTGACTGCAATTCCACCTGGGGTTAAGTGGTGATGAAGCTCATGATGTTAAATCGCCCTGTCTTAGCGTAACAAAAGCGTCAATTCAACACTTTATCGTTTTCCCACATGACGACCCTAAATTATATAGAGCGACGACCTGGATCCTAAACTTGATAGAAGACATACAGAAAGTTGATGGATGCAGGTGGCTCAGGACCGTGCTTTGTGGCATTACTAAGGTAAGGCGTATTTTCAATAGAAGAGTTGTGAAGGGCTGTAATGACGATGTAATGATTTTGGCAAATTCAAATCACTGTGAAACACTCTGAGATCAACCTCTGTGGCATACAAATAGTCAGGCAGACACCGAATTAACTCCATTAGATTTCCGTTTTGCAGAGTTTTGCACGGAACCCTAAAAATCGACATAGACAGACCGACATTTACAGGACAAGGCTTACAGGATGTTATGTTATGTTATGTTATTTCAAAGTTATGTATTGAAGATAACATCCTGTAAACGTCTCATTAAAGTGCACACACCACCTTTTTCACCATTATTAATAGGGTAAAAGGAGCTATGCGTATGACTATGTACTTGAATAGTTTAATATCTGGTATAAGGTTTCTTTTGATTCTAGAGACGTGGTAAATGAATACTAATAATTAAAACAATAATTTAAGTAGTGCTGTTGTCAGGGTTTGCACACATGTTGTTCCCGTATATCCTAAAATACTCGGACACTAGGCCGAAAAGCCATCTGAAAAGTATTGTAGTTGCAATCTTCTACTTATTTAGTGCGGCAATATGCTGTTGGACCCATCTGGGTTGGTATCTGTAAAATATAAAGATTAAGCTATTTTTTCAGGCTATGGTAATGTTTCTCCACGCACGGCTGCTGGGCGAGCAGCAACAGTGGCCTACGCAGCAGCTGGAGTGCCGTTGACTCTAGCATGCTTGGCAGGCCTAGGTGCATCGTTAGCTCGGCTCGCGAGGATAGCGTGGCTCAAGGCAACTAAAAACAAGATGCCTAATACTTGGAGGAAGGATGGTGAAGTATGCGTAAGGGAATTTTTAACATTAGTACACGATTGCAGACATCAGAATCTCTACATAGTATAAAACAAAGTCGCTTCCCGCCGTCTGTACGCTTAGATATTTTAAAATTTTTGATGCTGTTTTCACCAAAAGACAGAATGATTCAAGAGGAAGGCTTATATGTATAATACATGCATATTATATATTACATAATTTTTCTGTCCGTGTGTATGTGACTGAACTCCTCCTAAACGGCTGGACCGATTTGGATGACATTTTGTGTGTGTGATTAAGTTGATTAGATAATGGTTTAGATTCACAATTGGACCCGGTAGGTGGCGTTGTTGTCGAGATTGAGACATCAATCATGCGAAAACGGGGCGGATCGCTAGTTCCTTTTTATACGGAATTTTTTGTATTTTACGTTTGATAAGCTATTAAAGCCCTTGTAGACTACCAACTTTTTTAGCCGATAGTTCAATCGGGTTGGAGTACTAGTTGCATATTGGGCATGGTGAGTGCGCAGGCTAGACATCAGTGGGCCGATTGCTCTCGAACAAATTGCTAGTTCATAAGTTACTCATATAAGAAGCTTTGGAAGATACGTATCTTGTTTTGTTTAATCCTCGGCCCTAAAATTCCAATCAGAAACAGCTATATCACTGAACTCTCCCGGTTCTGTATTTTATTCCTTTCAGAGTTCCCTTTTAATATTTCTTATAGAGCGTGTGTTTTTTTAACTTCTCTACAATTTACGATTGAGTTTCGACAAATAGCTCTGTAATGAAACATAATAAGCTTGGAACAAATCCGCCAAGAAGGCGGACGAATCAATAGTCGAGTGAACGATAGAGGCGCGCATTGAAAAGTTCTATACTGATTTTGGAGCAAAATCTGGCTATGGCTAAATTCGAGACCTGGCTAAATTCCAAACAAATCTTATGGCTTCCGATATATGGCGATATAATCATCTCATTTACACCAGACTTAAAATGCCCCGACTAGCAATGTGCAGCAGTGCCAAAGATGAGGGACATCTGGTACTACGGTCATCAATCCGCCTGGCAAGCGTGACAATTAAGGAAAATCCCTTCATATAGAGAGACCCATGTTCAGTAGGAGACTTTTACGGTCTGATTAAAAAGAATATGGCTAAATTCTATATAAATGAATGTTTGAATACTCTTATTTAGTTGAAGTATTGAGCAAAATACTGATGGGTGAAAGGTAAAATGGTTAAAGCGACATCCTTGATGATATTAACATATTTATTGACTTATATATATATTTGTAATAAGCAAATATTTCTGCGTCGATTCGTCGGTTCCCATTAAGTACTGAACACTTTTTGGCGCTTAAACCTGTCAAGTTTCTGGGAAGTTTTATTAAAAAGATGAACTAAGCACCATAGAATTAGCCAAGTGTCCGTGAAAGTTGACTTTAACTAGACAAAGTTTTGATCGAGTTTCGCTTTAAGTGTTCATGATTTCCCAATTTTATTATCCGAAGACGTTTGAAATATTTTTTCCTCGTCGCTACATTTTATTTTATAATGTCTCCTAAAATATTTTGCTTTTACAATAAAGCATAATAGTGATATTGCTTAAAATATTTCGTCTATATTTAAAACAAATAAAGTATGTCGCTTAAGCGTTCCGTCTAACAAAAGGCCTAGCTCTCATAGACTTCAAAAAATCTGATGACCTATCTGAAAACTATCTTAGAGAAAAACTAATAGGCAAGGTCAGCAAGACAATTAGAAACATCAGATTTTAAATAATGTAACAATAATTTGTTTGTGTTGTCGCTATAAATTTCCCTTATTATATATTATTTGGCGTTTAAATTGAATACCTTTGTTCAGCTTTGATTTTGCACGACGGTTGCTTGCATGCATTTAGTCTCAATCTAAGAAAAATTTTTGACACAAATAAACCATGTTGCTTGAACCCAGAAACTGAAACAGTGGCAATCGAATCATTTTACCTTAGCCTAACTCAAATAAATGTGTATTTTAATGTTGAAGATATTGATACAATTTTTTTGCTTTAAGTGCTAACCTCACCTGCATACAGTGTATACTTCTATGTAACGAGTGAGGCTTTAGCAATTCGCTGTGGTGGAAGAATCATCTTAATTTGCACAAACTGCTGTTGCATTATCAATGAACAGAGACTCTGCGTTCAAAAGACTTAGTCTAGCTGGCTAGAGATCATTTTCTTGTTAAGAACTACAGTCATTAGTAGATTTAAAAAACGGATAGTGAAGATTTAAATGTGAATTTTACTATAAACTGTCTTTTTCTTGCCACAGCTGGAAAATCATTTTCAACTACACGAACAACAACGTCTTCTCCCACATCAATCACTCAATAATCAGTATACATCATTTCCACCTCGATCAAATAGATATACTGAAACCGTTAAGGCTAGAGCTGGTGAAAAAGGACAATATTCTCAAGTATTTGAAAAGGCGCCAGCTAGTCCTAGAGCGGCAACATTAGGTCGTGTGAAACGGAGTGCCCCTACTGACGGTAATTTACATTGTATTTTTATTTAAAATAATTTAGAAAAGTTTTACGTTATTATCTTTAAAAAATTATCATTTTTAAGTGAAAATACATATTTTTTTACGTGACAGTTGCACGTGCGAGCATATTTTACATTTTAACCATATTTTTTTATGATTAAACATGTGTCAACATTTTTTTAGAACCTCATTCATCAGCGAGTCTTCAAACGCAGACATTAGACAGAAAAAGAACTTTGAATAGTATGAAGTGTATGGCAACAATACATGGCCCAGGGAGAGGACGTGCAAGAGGCCCTATTCAAAGACCTCGGGATGTTGCCATAGATCAACTTATAGCAGAAGAATGTGGGGAAATCATCATGAATAGTTGTCCAGAAGATCTTGAAGATTCAGAAGATACTGATGAAATGTAAGTATTTGCATTTTTAACAAAATCTTAGAATAATACCTAATAAAGCAACCCCAATTAATACTCCTAAAATTAAAATTAATATCCCCAAAATTATTATTAATACATCTTTTATCATCATTTACTACATATATAATTTAAATATATATTTATGACTTCTAAAGTCATTACATTTGTTCTGCCAAAATAGTTATATTTAAACTAACCATTATTATTATTAAAATTCTTATATAATATATAAAACGTCACGTCTATTGATTTTATATTTTCTTTTATTTAAACAAAAATTCGTTCTAAAGCTGAGTAGTGATGTTTTTAACTATTATAAGGTAGTGTTTGATTTCTACTCACCTGATTGGAAGTCGTGATGTAGTCTAAATGGTGAAATGCACTGACCTAGCTTAATAAAAGGCATTTTAACAAATCAACATTGTTATGGGCTGGTAGATGCAGAAAAATTATTTCACTTCTTTGCTGTACGCATGATGAACGACGAAGCAGTAGTAGTTTCGTTCGTAATTAGTTTGTCAGCTTCGTGTAAGGGTGAAGACGGAATTAAGTCATGCGATTCCTTTCCACATTCTCCGAAAAGCATTCTGTAGAACAACGAAAGGCTAAAGTCTGAGAGCTGGCAATGAATTTTGGGAAGGTCCTTTTGGCAAGTTGAAATTGTGAAAAAATATAATTTTGTCAATTGGCGAACTCAGTCCCGCGAGTCTGGCAGAGCGTTTGCGGTTATTTCGTTTATTCTTTTTCTTCGACATACTACCACATATAGGTTACTACCACGTCTACCACGAGGGTTGAGAAAAAAAATATTTCCAAAGAACTACGTTTATAAGTACCTTTTTATCTAGAGTGCTTCATCAGAAAATTTTGATAAACTGTCTTATTTTCAACAATTATATGTGGATGATTAACTAGTAAATCGAATTGTTGAAAAAACTAATAAGTCTACTGTTCTGAATGGTGGGCGTAGCTTAAATATCAGTAAAGGAAAGCTTATTTATACAAGTATTAGCTTCTAAATGGGAAGCTTATTTCCAAGTACACCCTGCATGAGGATGTACTGAGAAAAAAGATGGCGAGACACTATGGTCCCAGATCTTATGGCATGGAATCGCTTTACTTAAATATTATAATTAATGAGGTTACAGTTCAATTTGAAAGTCAATTATCCCGTTTTAGTTTTTTACACTATTTGATAATAAGAGTAATGTGATTTTGTTTAGTATTTTCTTTGTAATTGATAATAAAAGTATGTCTCTTATATCTTTCATTTAACTTATTTCATGGCTATCGGCCTAGTGTGATATTTAAAGCACAGTTTAAAAATATCTACTAATGCAAGTACTGCCCGATATCCTATAAAAATAACATAATAAAACTACACTTAGGTAGTTCAAAAGTCATCTATATCCGTTCCACATCACTGTGAAAAAAGTTACAGCTGTAGAGAACGTGCAACTTCATCTCTGGGCGGTAAGCACTTTACATTTATTGTCCTTTTTTAAGAACATGGGGCGGTAATTATCAAAACATATTTTTTACTAAGCCCAAGCCTTACGAAGTTAAAATTAATAGCTATTATACAAATTATCACAGCACTGATATAAAATAATTCAAACTATATACACAGATATTTACATGGTCATATATGCGCATACATACATGCTAAATCCCAAAACAAGAATTTAATCTTAAAATCTTTAAAAAAAATATTTTAATAACCAATCACAACGCGAGGAGCTTAGGCCCCCATTCGCTGTTGGCATGCTTCGATAAGCTATCTTTCTCGCACTTATGGCTACGCATAAGACTTTTTTGTCGTATTTATTTGTAAACTTTATCCACGTCTGGGAATTGTTTAAAACCGCTAAATTCGTCTGGCAATTAGAAGGTATTATTAAAAGTTACTCAATAAATACGTGATTAATATTTGAGTTTGCCAAAGTATATTTTTTGGGAATTTAAAAAAAAAATTTTTGGAGAGGTCTGGTTATACTTTATAACCGACAAAAACGTCTGGATATTTTTTTGAATTATATAAAAACTAAATTAAAAGATAAAAAGAAATCAAGTTGCCAAAAAACATTTTTGTGGAATTTTTTTTTGTAAATGTTATATGCTGCACAGTAACGAAATAACCGCAAACGTTTTGCCAGACTCGCGGGACTGGATTCGCCAATTGACAAAATTATATTTTTTCACAATTTCAACTTGCCAAAAGGACCTTCCCAAAATTCGTCTCCAGCTCTCAGACTACTACTTTGCGCCTGTGCTTGCGATCGTCAATAATTGGCTTTAACTAGATTAAAGTCACCGATAAGCCTCTTTGCTCATCTTTCCATAGAGTCCTAAGCTGCAAAGTTTAATTTCGCAGCATCAGCGTGTACAATCGTATGGCAGCTATACTTTTTGCACGACCGTAATTCTGCTTTATGTAGCCGTCCCAGAGTGCCGCAACCTTTGCAAGGATACCTAACATCCTTGTTGCTGTTTTGCACCTGAACCGCTCAATTTGCAGGTTCAAGAAAAACTCATCTCCGGACAACTGAAGACGGTCGGTGTGGGTTGTATATAATATAAGAAGGAGCCGAGGGTAGCTAGCCTTTTCCTCCTTTTTGCGGTGGCTCCTAAGAATTATTGTAAAAAACATTTTGTTTGAAAATCATACATACATAAACACTCACACCACAGTGCCTTACCCAGAGGGGTAGGCAGAGACTACGGATTTCCATTTGGCACGATCCTGACACACCTCGCTCGCCTCCTTGACATCCATAAAACTACGCATACATGCTCGTCGCTTAAGGATACTCTTAATCTGGCCTGTTTTTCCATATATTGCCAATTTGGGAGATAAATTTTCACCTAGGGAGTCCCTTCTCGACTCTGCCGGCCGTACACTGCTGCAACATAGATTTGCTTTGTCACTCTTTACTCGTTCATTCTTCTACGTGACCAAACTACCGAAGTATTCCTTTCTTAATCCTGGTCACAACATCATTTTGTAAATTACACTTCTCTCTTATCACTTAATTTCTCACCCTGTCATTCAGATTCAGCTCTAACATACTCCTTAATGACCGCATTTCTACAGCACTTATTCTACTCTCGTGCTTCTTCTGCCACACCCAACTTTCACTACCGTACATTAAAGTAGGGACTAACACAGCATTGTGAATTGCCATACGTGCTTTTTTTGACACATTCTAACTTCCTAAAATAGAGTGTAGAGCCTTATTTACACTGTTTCCTGCGTTCGTTCGTCATTCTATATCCTTATCACATCTACCATCCCTGCTAAATACACATCCCAAATACAAAAACTCATACACTTGCCCAACCAACTCCCCTTCTATTCTTATTTCACATATCGTTTCACTTTCATCTCTTTCAAAAACCATCACTTTCGTCTTACTTGCGTTCACATTCATTCCCCTTACTTTTAATGACCTGTTCGTTAATGTAACCATTATTTGCAACCCGGCTGCCGACGACGCAATTATGACTTGATCAACGGCGTACAAAATGCATTTGACGCTTAATTTACCCATTCTTAACTCACAATCTTCAACATTCAAAGTTTCCAAACAACTGTCCATAAATAGGTTGAACAGCCACGGGGAAGCTCAACAGCCCTGTCTGACACCTTTATAGATGCCAATCCAGTCCGAGTTGGCCCGTTGATTCTGACACAAGCACTAGAGTCCCTATGCAGAGACCTAAATGCCTGTACCAACCCAGCGCTCAATCAAAAATATTCAGTGTTTGCCATAACACATCCTATCCACTCGGTTATAAGCCTTTATCAAGCCCATGAACGCAAAAAAAATTCATGTTTTTGGCAAAAAACTTCTCCGCAATCATGCGCATGGAAAAGACTTGATTCTTACCCCCCATTCCCTTTCTAAATCCAGCTTGCACAGCCCAAATTTTTCCATCACTTTCTTTCATAACTCTTTAAATTTACACCTTAGCATACAGTTTACCCACAATGCTAAACAGGCTGATACCACAGTAGTTTTTACAGTCCTGCTGTGACCCTTTTCCCAGAATTACTAGCTTTAGTTGCTAGTAAATCTAGGCATGCTCTCTTCTTTGCTGCAACTTCCATCTGTACCTCATCATCTCACCATAACGTATTATTTTTCCTTTCATTCGTTCCTGCATTCACCAAACCTTTCTTAACATTATCCCACACAGTCTCCAGGTCTAAGTCATTCATACACAATTCATCCAAACCACAAATATTTCTCAGTCTACATTTATACTTCTTTTTCACACCTTCATCTCGTAACTTTTCTATTCTTATAATATGCTGTAACGCAGTGTTTGACACAGATGTCTAATGCCGCCAACGTCTGAATAGACCATTAATTCGACATAAGACCAAGTAATGATCCGTCCTTATATTGAACCCCCTATAAGCCCTTGTATCTATCATTGCGCTCCTCATTTTTTCATCCACAATTATGAAATATATCATGCTTCTATCATCACCTCTTTCTCATGTATACATGTGAATCTTCTTATGACGAAAGAAAGTGTTCTTTTCGTCACAATTTTTTTCCACACATATAGTTAGAAGGCTTCCACCGTTCTCATTTATACTTTCATCACTAAACGTTCCCAATATCCTTTAACCATTTCACTGTCCCATGAGTCATATATGAACATTTCAATTGTTTAACTATTGTGTCTATTTCTCGGACAGGGAAGTTGTTAATAACCAGACGTCTTCACCCTAACCCTTCCATTAAAATCTCCTAACATAACAATATTTTCACTTTCCTTACATTTCATTAACACCATTCTTACCATCTTCCAAAACTGCTCTCGTATATAAGTGGGCTTAGACATGTCTAGGGCGCACTAGAATAAATAACTTGTATCAATTGTAAAATGCAGTGGTATCCTTTCCCTTTCGTTTCGTCTCATTTACACATATCACATCTATTCCTCAATCATACATCATTTCGCATACTTCATACATCCTATCATTAATTGCTCCACATACATTCAACGTAGCCAGACAGCCTTCAGCAATCCACTTTTCGCCCCTCCGGGTAACAGAACGTGACGGGTGGCGAAATTCATTACTAGTTTTACTCCCGGAGATTCTTCGCACCCCTTGCCTCATTAAAGGGGCGCCTGGAACTCGGGGCCATTTCTTTAATTTTGTGCCTCATGGTGCGAACTAGGAATGGTAGATTTTACGCCACTACCATACGCCGAGAGTCTGTTCTTTCGGCTATGTCGCTCGCTTAGCACCACTCGATGGATTGTTTGTAGTTTGAATATTTTATTTTAATTAATTATTTTTTTCCTTAACAGAATGTGTCCTCATGACACACCTTCACGCGTGCCTTTAATATGGAATGAAGAAAACCAAAAAATCAAGAGTTGTGCAGTTCCAAGTTGCAGTACATCCACAAGCGTTCCACACCAGAGTCACAGCATAGAACATTGTCAAATACCAGTCGGAATAGTGTTATTTTTGTTACTCGGTTACATATGTATCGGTGCTGCTATATTTTCCATTTGGGAAAATTGGAGTTTCCTCGATGCAGCATACTTTTGTTTTATAGCTTTAGCGACTATTGGTTTTGGAGATTTTGTCCCAACCAGCTTCCTCACGTCAAAACAAAATGCTGAAAATTCTAAAAACGAATATATTCAAATGATTGCTTGCTGTGCATATTTAGTTTTTGGACTTATATTAATAGCAATGTCGTTTAGTCTTTTACAAGATGAAGTTGTGGCGAAATGCTCGCAATTAGCAAATAGTCTTGGTATATCTCGACAATGACAGTACGAGAAAAGTGATTGCAGCACAGCTGACAATCATTTGAGAATGTTATGATCGTTAGTGTAAAAGTATATTTTTGTGTTACAAGTTCTCTGTTAAAACTTTTTCTACACTTCTTATCATTGATGTTATTGTTATATAAAATAACATTATTTTCTCATATGTACCAAAATTTTATTTATTGTGTCGACGGTTTAACAGTTTTTACTAAATTTGTACGCGTGACTGAGGTGTTGTTTCTCTGTATATATTGTATAAACTATTTATAAAAGCAAGGCTGAAATTGTAATGATACAATAAAATTGTGTGAATTGTATTTTCCGTGATTTTATTTGTATTTCCTGATAAGATCTTTGACCGTTTAGATTTGCTTCGCATAAGAAAATAATTTCTCTAATATCGTCCCGATCATGTCATAATATTTTGCCATTAACAGTCCACAGCTGGAGGTGAGCCACTCCGAACATAGAACAGACGCTTGGCAGGTATATTGGTGATAGTAGTACCAAATATTTCGTACATTTGATGCTGCTCCCTGTTACTGTTTGAGCCTAAGACATATAGTCATCATGTTAGTAAACTGATGTAATTTTTAAAAACCACGGCTATAAAGCTAGATATAAAAGTTATTAGTTTTCATCATGATCATCATCATTACAGTCTCTCACAAGTCTACTATAGAATATATAGGCCTATTCTAAGGAATGCAAGAAAGAACCTGCATACATCGGCTTTCTACATGTCTTACCAAGTCGTCACTTCATCTAGTAGGGCCGCCTTACACCGGTACGAGCCTAACACTCGAGAGGTTCTCTAGGTCTTCTCTGTAGGTTTTCGGTTTTACGAGCTATTAAACTGGTCTATTGTCACTTTGTCTTACTGATTCATTGGTCAATTATTTCTCTGAAATTCAGGTTATTTCAAGAGTTATTAAAGAATTAGAATAAGAATTAGAAATAGAAGATATGTGAAGTCTGTCTATTGCTCGCGTCTCACTTCATGAATTTCCTGCGGTTTCATTACACTCTTTTAAAAATATTTTGAAGGACCATTATAGAATCCAATTGCATTGCACTGTACTCTGTTTAAAATTTAGTACCAAGCGAGTTGTGACAAGGATCACTTCTTTCAATCTTCATCTCAATCATCTTTCGAGTGATTTATGTAAATTTATTTACTTTACTGCACTTTTGAACCTATTTCTGTGTTCCGGTATGAAGGTTCAGAGAGTCAGTATAATTAAAGGTTGTAGGAAATTTCATTTTACTCCTCAGTGGTGACAACGCATATGTGGCCTTTTTCGTTTGAAGTTGATTGTAGATGTCCCATTATAGTATTGGTAACCTTTAGGTTGGACTGTTAACTCGTTGGACACTTTAATATTATAAGAAAGTGTTTAAGAAAGTGTATATATATTTTCTTACTTATACTCTCCTAATGTCTAATATATCATAACCGGCCCTTCGAACTTAAATAATTGTTTACATGGACCATTACTCTGTCTGAACTCCACCCCTGTCATAAAGATAAGTTTAACACTTTACGCTCTGTTGACTTAAGAAAGGTTTTGTACTTATAGTATCTTTAGTACGAACGTGAATGATTATTACCACAATATTGGAAACAAACATTATATCCATTGGATTTATAGCGGGCTTAATTTGTTAGGGGAAAATATACATGTTAGGCGGACGGCAGTGGTCATTTACGATGGAAGATACGCCTGCTTGTTTATTCTTGTTCTATAAAAATGTGACATTCCGTATTGGACCAAGAAATTAAGGCGAGGATTTCCGACGTTAAAATACCGGCTCGAAGTAAGGGGTTGGCATTCGGTGGACAAAAAGTTACTTTAACTTTTTGAAGTTATACTTCTTTTGGCGCGTTTGGGAAAAATGATGAGAGTGAATTTTTTACGATGCGCGCACACACTGACACCTAAAAACGACACCATGAAGTTGTTGCGATGCGCGCGCACACCGAAACCTAAAAGCGACAACTTCAGTTGGTAATTGTCTGTCAACTGTCAAGTTTTCGTGAGAATTGATAACTATATTCAAGGTAGTTATTCAAATATATATTAATCTATAAAACTTGTTTTATTTTAGTTATTTTTGTTTTGTTACGCTAAAGAAGTATAACAAATTACGTGCGTACATAAGTACACACAGAAGTTTTTTTTAACATTTTGCTTATTATCAGGAAATAAAGGATCTAAATAAAATGTAACTGTTTTAAAACATAACTCAATAAAATGCCTTTCATGTTATCAAAAATATCATATGGTTATCGTGTAAAAAACGAAAACTACAAATGTCAAAAATTTTCCATCGAATAAATTATAATTTTTAACTCGATTAATATAAATTATTTTAAAAATGCATTTCATTGAGAATCTATTTAAGTATTTAATGTATGAGCATATTATTTTCTGAGCATATACTACATATTTCAAGATGTATCAATTCTCGAGCGTCAAAATCGAGTCTAACACTACGATGTTTTGTTCAACTTGGCCTCAATCAAACATGCCATACGAGTACAGTTTCAAACATCTTCCATAATCGTCGTTATGTGAGTAATATACGAGTACTTCGCAGAATAAATGTTAAGATCCTAATTGTGTATTTCTGTGACAAGGAGAAGTTTCTAGAGTGCAAGACATCTGGTACAGTGATCGTTTATCTTTCAAATAAAAGTGGCAATTATAGAAAATTCTCTATATTATGAGCGAAACTTTGCTGTAAAAGTAAACTGTATTGTTGCAGATCATCATCAGTCTATAACAAGTGCAGTGCACGACATTAACCTTAGTATTACATATTCATATCAACGATAAACGCATCAACATCATCATCACCCTGCAAACAGTCTGGTGCTGGACCTGGGTCTCTCCTACAGTAGGAAAATTACAACGTAATCACCACTTAGTAGGCGGATTGGTAATCGCATTTATCTTAGTCTTCTGCCGTTTTAGATCTCAAAAGCTGTGTCCTCAGAGGTGACAAGCATCTGTAGGTGTCTTTAAGTAAAGTTGGTTGCAGGTGTCCATGGCTGCAGTAGCCACTTATTAAAAGAAGTGGGCAACGATATTATTTTTGTTAAAGTTACTAGTTAGTGTTGTATTTACTTCTTATAAGAAATAATTTTGATGGTAAACATTGGAATAGTTTTAAACATTCATATATAAACACCAAACTTTAATGTGGTACGTTTCTAAGTAAATACAAATAATGCATAATGTTTGGAAGCTGTAATAAAATAGAGGCTGCAAGATTTTTCTGGTCTGCTCGTTGTGATTTAACATTAAATATATTTGATGAATAAATTTGACGTTAAAGTGGTACTCAAAGTGTCCACTGTATTGAAATGTACGAACATGTTTGTCCACATGTCAGATGTAGCCGATAGACATTTGGCCTTAGATAGCTCACCTTGAATAGTGCTTTTAAATTTTTCACACAGTTGTGGAATCACTGTTTCACCTATACATTTTCGGCTCAGTATTGGGTATTTGGGCTTTGCCAACTGCATGAGCCTATTAAAGCCTTTATCTTCGACTATAGAAGTTGCCTGGTTATCTATTGCTATCATTTCAGCAATTGAATTCGTAATTGGAAGTGATCTGGGGTCGTCGATTCGCCATTTGGAAATAATTTAAACGTGACGACTGTTTTTGTGAGAAAAAAAGTGTTTCGTTGTGTTATTCTTAGTGAAAATTGATAATTATATGATAAAAATGAGTGGCAGGAATGAAACTGACGACCAAAGTAAAGTGAAATGTACGATTTGCGAAAAAATACTTTCTATAAAAAAATAATTTATCTACTGACTTCAAAAAGGAGGAGGTATTCAATTCGACTGTATGTTCTTTTTTTATGTGTTTTACCTCATACATTTTTTCTAGGTGAACCGATTTCGATGATTCTTTTTTTATTTGAAAGCTGGTGCTTTTCATATATACATATTTGATGACCAATAGTTTTTGAGTTATCCTTAATAATTTATTTTGAAGTCGGTTGTACAAACTTTTAGGTGTTTTACGTGTTGCACGTGCCGGCAATTAGCTCAGTACTAGATGATGCAATTAGGGATGATCGATGATCATCGATGTTCAATGAACATCGATGTCAAAAATTAAAACATCGATGTTTTAACATCGATGTTGCCACATGTCAAACATCGAAACATCGATGTCAATAAACCCATAATCGATTATTGGGAACTTGTGAACACTGCGAACCCGCGAAATCAATATCAACTAAATCTTGCATCTTCCCTAAAAGATTTAAAATTTTGAATAATTCAGAATTCCTGAACGCATCGATAACCTAAAAATATATCATCATGGTGTATCAAATTTAACTGTCAAGTGTCACCTGTAATGTCGCAGTTGTCACTGATTTCGCTTTGTTATTCTGTGGTGTCATTGTTGGTTGTCTGTTTCTTTGTCGGTTGTTTTTTAAAATATCCGATGGTTGATTTTAAACAAGATCCAATGCACATTTAGAACAATGTTATTGGTTCTACCTATCTAAAATAAAAAACTAAGCTGTTTATCCTAATCAAAACATCGATGTCAGCCATTGTCGATGTTTTTTGCACATGTATTTAATAGGTTAGAATTAGATGAATAAAAAATAGTCATGTTGTTTATGGTTTATAATTAATGAAATAAAAGAAATTAATGAACAATGTAGTGTAAAGCAGTAATTAAAAAAAATTGGAAGAAGTTTACAAATATCTAACTCATTTGTTATATAGTCCAATACTTTTGCCGATTGATTGAAGAAATAGTAATTTTGACAAAGAGGTACCTTTCAATCTGTTAACCGCTTAGATGGCTATTAGAACATTCTTCAAGCCGCCGAAGAAGATTAGTCAGTTCTTACCATCCGTCAAGTGCAATATTCCTCTACAAGATGCAGGAGTGTACAAGCTTGATTGTGAATGTGGTCTCTCATATATAGGGCAAACAAAACGATCAATAAAAACCCGCGTAAAAGAACACATAGCTGACGTGAAGCACCAACGTTCCGGGAAGTCTGCAGTTTGTGATTATATCCTAGACGGCCCCCGCCATTACATTAGATTTGATAAACCACAAATTCTCGCGAAAGAACATCGGTTCCTGCCAAGGATGATACGTGAGGCTATTGAAATTAAAAAACATCCTAATTTCAATAGAGAGGGAGGCTGGGTACTACCACCTGCTTGGGATCCTGTAATTAATAAAATTAAAATTAAACCCAAGCATACCACTGCAAGACTTCAAGACACAGTAAGTTCATTCTGCGTAGATCGGACCAAAATTAATAATTAAAAAAGCTGAAGGTACTCCGGGTTAACTCTGACATCGGGACGTCAATCACCTCAGCCCCCGTGACCATGGGTGCTGTAAAGCACCCGAAACTTCGGGAATTAATAAAAATAAGTTATTAAACGCGATATAATCCGTAAAAGTAGTTTTATTCAATGTGTAGTGTTGGCGTAAATATAAGAAATCATTATTGTTTATTTTCTACCACAAATATTAAGTCTTCAAAAAAGATTCAATTAATCATTTGTAAATTAACAGGTTCAAAAGTATAACGTCGCATGTTAAAGTGGTGTAAAATAAAATGTAAAATAAGGGTAAGCTTCAAGTTACGATAAGGGTTTCATTCCGGGATAATATTAATAATTAGCTTTTAGTTTTTTGAGAATTTAACACCAAAAATATTTATCGCGTCAATCAGATAAAATAAACATTTAACTAAACTATTTTATAGAATATAAACCAAATAAATATAAGTTCTAATTGGATGTTTTTGAGAACTAATTGGAATAGTGAAATCGCATGTCAGGGTTTTGAGTTTTATTTGTTTAAATTCTATGTTACACAGAAAACTAAATAAGTAAATTATAAAATGAACAAACGTATTAAATATTATTAATATTAAAATGAAATTCATTTAAAAATTTCAACGATAACTTTTGAATAGAAGTAATTAATGATTTACATTTAGATAGGTTTGTACATACATATATACGTACATTGCATTACCATAGTCGGTTTCTCTTTCTCCCGTATAGGGATGTTAAAAATATATTATCTTATAATCAATTACATAAGTTCACGGGTAAAGTTTGTTAAATCAGCATAGGTACAACAAATGTAGCGGGCATAAATTGAAGGAAAAACGGTGACCTAAAAACACATGAAGGTTCATGAACATGCATCATGTATCGTACTCATTAATACTTTTTAACTTCATATACTATATATGAAGTGTATGAAGTTAAATTTAAATCATTTTTTAATTAACTCATTTTTTAACGAGTTAATAATAATATTTAATGAGTTTTCAGTCCAAACAGTGACGCGTATTATTACTACAAGCTAACCAAACATTACAAATAAATATTTGACTGTGTAAGTGGCGGTGTAAGAAAATCCACAACCCCATATCGTCCCGTGGACACCCAAGAGGCCTCGACTGCCTCGTTGGTCTAGTGGTAGTAAACGCGATTACTGATCATAAGGTCACGGGTTCGAATCCCAGGTCGGCCAAAACGAGATATTGGGTTTGTGTGTCAAGAAATTCTCAGTAGCAGCACGGTAAGAAAATTGGCGGTGTTTCACCCGCGTGCCTCGGAAGCACATAAAGCCACTGGTGCACCTAATCTCTTTCCGGTTGTGTCGGATTACCGTCCCACCATACTATGAGAGTGACGGAATAGAGAGTGCACGTGTGTTTGCGCACACACTCGGGGACTATGATCCTGTCCTGCGCAAATGGCTAGTTTTCCGATGAGACTAGCCGCCTAGACTGAAATTTGGTATGGAGGACATTAATATACTCTGCAATGTGGCTCTACCATGAATAAAGCTAAAGAGCCATCCCTGAATCTTTAGTTTGAATCTTATTTACAACCGACTTTTATGCAGCGGGAGGAGAAGGCATACACATTCTGTTAATGTTTAAAGAATAATAAGTACACTTTGTACACACAAAAACAAAACTAAACAAAGACAAAGAAAAGGATAACTACGGAGTTCCCTCTGAGAGACTGGCCGCCGTGACCGATATTCGGTCTGGAGGCCAATATTACATTATTAAGAAGCGACAAAGGGAAACAAACCAGGAGATGGGCAGCAGCGTCTTCCTTATAACAATTAAATAGCAAAAGAACTGCCTTTGGTATTCCGGTTGCCAAGCCATGCAACTATGGCAAATTTCCCCTATGAGACAATTTATGGAGGAGACCTATGTTTAGCAGTGGAGTTTAGGTAAGCTGTAACGGTAACTGTAACCAAATATTGCTTAAACAAAGGACGACTTAGAAGTTCTGAGACTAAGGGTTAATAGCAAAGATTGAACTCTAAAAATAGAGACCCTTTGCAGCGCAACACGTTGCTTATATTCTATCTGAAGTGCTAATAAGCCATTTTGATGGATCCGCGGCGCAGCGGCTTGGCAATGAGTTGCAGTGCTAAGGGCCGCGGGTTCGGGTGAGGTAACGTTCGGGTTAGGGTAAGGTAACGATAAGAGCGTCTGTCCACTCAAATGCTCTCTTAACGCAGCCTTCAACTGATCTTCGTCCTTAAATCGTCGCATCTGCAAGTAATTTTTTAAATTGCTAAACAGAAAATAGTCGTACGGAGCTAGATGTTTAAAGGGTATGATTTATTTCTTCAAAGCCATTCACTTTAAAAGCTAGCCTCGAGAATCTAGCGCATTGTCTAGCGATAACGAAATTCAGTTACTGTTCGCCGTTTATGAAATGTTCTCTTTGGTTGCTGACTTTGTCGTTCCTTTTCTTAAACGACTTTATCCTTAATTCGTTCTTTATTACATAGTTAATATTCTCTCTATTTGCTTGTTCTGCTGCAGTAGTTCACGAAATCATTTCAATGATGTTGTAAACTACTGCACGGTACAGAAAAATTCCTAGTGTGGACATTTTTTTGAAAAAAAAAAAACTACTAAAATAATAAAATCTATTAGATACCCCACTCGATCCATAAAGCCAACGAGGTACATTTCGTTTACTAGCTGGGAATATAAAAATGCTAACCACCAGTCTAATCTTAAGAGAAATAATTTGTTTATCGTCTTAAATTGTGAACATTAATGCTTGAAAATTCGGTTCTAAGGTATTACCTTCCGCCAAAAGATTAGAGAATGTAGGTTCAATGTTCGGCAGTCTCTGCTTGGAAAGATACTTCTGTCCGACCGAGGTTAGGCAGGACTAGCTTGCCTAGGATGGACAGGCTACCCGAGTCACCAACTTTCCAGCTGAAGTAGTTCTGTGCCGAATAGTTTATAGAGAGCCGGCATCCAAGTGCTACCGTTGTAGCAGCGACGAGGACATGGCAAAATACACTCACATAATTTAAAGTGATGCCCAGCGCAGGTTGATCTGCATTATGACCTTGTCACCTCTTGCTTCTAACCTTGATCAATTTTATTAAAATTTAAGAGATTACCCCAAGTATTGGTTGATAAAAAAATTGTAGTTTAAAAAAACTAAGAAAACACGCTTTTGTAGATAGCCGAACTAAAAAGTAGAAAATAATTTTCAATAAGTTTAAAATAAGATTCCACGCTTTTTTACAATAAAATGAATTTTTAATGTTAATCACTATTTTCTTATTTTAAACATTGAAAATTATTTTCTACTTTTTAATTCGGTTATCTACAAAAGTGTGTTTTTTTATTTTTGTTAAACTCTAATTTATTTTCAATTTGTTAGTGCGGCTACTTTTTTTGGAACGAAGTTCTTTTACGCGGCTTACAGTAGATTCAACTGGCAGAAATCGTAGTTGTTGTATGAATTATTCGAAAATCCTGAGGATTCTGGCAAGGATAATGGGATAAACTATTTAAATTATTGCATTGTCATCGGTCCTTGATAAGTGTGCGAAGTTTCAAATCAATCCGACGTTTTAAAGGGGATGAAAATCACATTCAAAAATTCCGTTACATAGATACATACCAAGCTAATAAAAGCGTGTTAAAAACATATCTGTTAAATTTTATCGATATTATAAACACTATCCGTGTGTGTCTATAAAGCATAATATATTTATAGTCATAAATACAAACACAGTGACTATACACGGAGTGCTAGGGTCGGTTCGAATATCATTTTCAATTTCATTTGCTATGCAGTTTCCTCCGTTGAATTTCAGATTTGTATTAATGCAAATCATAAATTTGTGCTGAATAATGAATTCAGATACAAGTTAGTGTTTTACATTCTAAAGTTGAATAAAAATATGCAACAAAAAAGATATAAAGTTTTATTTTAAAATTTATGTCTTAATTTTTGGTACTCTTATAACCTCCATCAATAGGTAAAAGTCCATTCTATACATGACCCATATCTCCCGTCGTAGAGAGGATTTGCCTTAACTAGACCCGAGTCGTAAATTGACGATCGCAGTATCAGATGTATCGCATCTTTGTTTCTGCTGCCGTAAATATGATGATAATATAATTATCAATTGGAAGCCATTTACTGGCATTCATCATACCATAGTCGCCTATTAAACCCACAGAACGAAATTATTCTCTTACGCGCCTACCACACGGCAAATTACTGCACTACATTGGGAAAATTATTACAACATAATAAACACCAATAGAAATAAAGATTACGATTAGACAGTTGGTGTTGATCATTAGTTGTTTTACTGGAACTTCGTGGAATTGCATAGCTACAATTATGTATTGTGTGTGGCGATGTAAGAATATCCACTACTTCATAAACGTTCCGTCTGCGTCGTAAGAGCCGACAAAACAAACCTGGAGATTGGCAGCAGTGTCTTCCTAATAAAAACTAAAAAATATAAGTTGCGGTTGTTAACGCGCCTGCCAAGCATGGCAACTATAGCAAGTACCCAATAATGAGTCATTTTATAGGCAGGCCTATGTTGAGTTAGACTTTAAAGGACATTGCTCTGCGCCCATACATTGTTCGCCCTGGAACCAAGAGCATCGGAAAATTATGTGATGCATTTTCGATAATTAGTAAATTCATATGTGATCGTATTTTTATAGCGGACTAGCTACAGAATAGATATATTTCAAAAAAGTATCAGATTTTGAGGTTATAATCGAACCACGAACATTATGGTTTTTCATAGCTCCGAGTAATTTTTAAGAAACTGAAAAACAATATCCAAAACATTTAGCTATTTTTAGTTCCTACCTAGATAATTGGGTATGTAGTTTTTGTTCTAAAGACTAAATGTAAGTAAGTGCAACGTATAAATGCATAGAATATAGTCGCGTCTACTATCTAGTGCATTTGCAAGCGTAGGCGTCTGGACGGCACTGTTAAAACACGTGACTATGAAACCAGCTTTACCAATTAGATATTAAGTTGTTTTTAAACCTACATTAACTTATTATTTTTGAATTAGAAATAAAACACAGATTTAATTTCATGTTTATTGTTCATCTTCTAAATACATCACGAGACTCTGAATATAACAAAGTAGTAACAAAGTAGAAATGTAATTACAGAAAGAGGTGCAGTCCATTGTTGTACACAGTGACGAATCTGTTCATCTTCCAAGAACATAGAACCAACAGCTGAGCCACAATTTACATAAAATACATTTTCCATTGCGTATGCGTAAGTCCGTTTCTTAGGTCCGTTTATGAGTGCCAGGTTATTGTTTGAGCGGTACACAGTTACGAAAATCACAGCCAGGTAAATCGTTTTTGAAAGCAATCATAGTCCGCTAAAATAGCCAAGTCATAATATTCAATAGATAGTCCCGAAAGTCCCCAAAACACACCGATATAATTACGAAGAGCGAGCGACAGCGACGCCAATGTAATTGACAGAGTGAGAACACAGGTGAGAGACTGACAAGTGACAAGTGACAAGTGACCATTTAGTGAAGTCAAAAATAGGGGTGCTAAATACGATACGATTTATCGATATTTACTATGGCCATACGTTACAAACAGTATAACATCAACTTTTGTCATACGATAATATTAATACCATAACAAGTATACTTTACTTATAATGACACGATACTTCTCTATTTCTTCTATACTTGTAACAATATTAATAATAACATGTAGTCTGCAATATTGCTTTTTTTTAAGAAAACATTTATAATTCATGAAGTAACAATACGTGTTTTTTTTATATTCATCATTATTACAGCCCTTCACAAGTCCACTGCTGAACATAGGCCTCCCCCAAGGAATGCCACATAGCTCGCTCTCCATAGCTCGCTGAGCGACTTTGAGCTTCCTTATACGGCAAGCAGTGAAGGACCACGTCTCAGATCTATAGGTCATCACTGGCAACACGCACTGGTTGTACAATCTAGTTTTGAGGTTTTAAGGTATCTGACGAGAAGATGTGTCGTAATCTCCCGAACGCTGCCCAGCAAAGTTGGACTTACCTAGTCGGACTATTTGTCCCAGGTAAACATATTCGTCAACAACTTCGAGCTTAGTGCTCCCAACTACTACCGGCATAGGTGTGCCAAGGACGTTAAATATGATTTTTGTTTTGTCCATGTTCATCTTAAGACCTATTCGTTGGGAGACACTATTGAGGTCATTGAGCATAGTGCTTAGGTCCTCCAGCGATTCTACCATAAGGACTATATCGTCGGCAAATCGAAGGTGAGTGATGTACTCACCATTGACGTTAATACCGTATCATTTCCAGTCCAGTAGCTTGAAAACGTCTTCCAATGCAGCGGTGAAGAGTTTTGGGGATATTACGTCACCTTCTCTTACACCTCTCTATATTAATTGTCGTAAATTCGTAAGTGATCGTTTATTTAGAAGTAAACCACACACTTTTCTAAACGATCATTAAAAAACCCTGAATAATAATGATTATGATGAAATATGTAGGTTTTGTTCACTTCAGCATTATTCTAACTACCTATAATTTAAAATCGGGTATGACCTCATTCATAACGTATGGGTTTTTAAATCATTCTTTAAGAGAATAATAAGAAAGGAAAGGTATTTAATGTTTTTATTCAAGCTTCTATTTGCACTTTATTCGAATAAATTCAAAATGTGATTCAGATTAAAAAATATGCAACATTGGGCATCCCTAATCATTTTTCGACACCACGTGACGTTTGGCGAAGATGGCGGTGATTAATATTATAAGTCGAATATAATACTTTTTAATGTTCATTTTGGCATGCAGCTAGTCCGTGTTATAAAAGTATTTGCAACTAATATAATAAAATAGACAATTAATTATCGTGCATGTCCGATGCTTTAATTTCACGGGGCGATTCTGGATATTGTCCTTTAGAAATAATAATAATAATAATAATATTAATAAAAATTATAATAATAATAATATTAATAAAAAGGCGTAGGGAAGTGACGACCCCATCGCCCGCTGACGTAACAGTTAAGTGACAAAACTGCTACGTCGGCGCAGTCAGTCAGCGCCTTGCCAAGAGGTGTGAGCGCCGTGCCTCGGCAGAAATGAGGGTGCTAATTTGGGCCCGTTTGTGCTTACGGCCAAATCATGAAACGGTGCCGGGTCTGAGCGTCTCCCGTTAATTGACGCCCACTTAATGGATGATGGAAGAAAATAGAACGCGCATAGGGCCGCTGCCTGGGGGTCGCCGGGGCGCGTCTGGAGCTGGCGCTGGACGCGACAGCATGCGGGCCGCCAGCCGAGCGCGAGGTGCTGCACGACCACCTAGCAGCCCCTCGCATCCATCATCCCCACCAGATGGCTTGGTGTCGGCAGGGTCCTCTCGGACTCGGCAAGCGGCACCCGCCGCTGGTGGAGTAGTGCGCCGCATGCGTTGGACAAAAAATATGAACACAAACGCATTGCGGGCGTACTATAGGGCGAAGGAGGAAGAAACTGGAGCGTATCGGGCCCGGATGCATCGCTTTTTTGCTGAGCTGGAGCCATCTGTTCCCGTCACAGAGCAAAACCTGGCAGACAGAGTTCGGTACATCTTACGCTCGAAAATATTTGATGATGCCGAACTCGAACGACTACGGCGTGAGGCTATTCCCTCATCGAATGAACCAGCTATAGCTGGGAATGCGGCTCCTAAGGCCATAGACCAGCAGCCACGTGTGGAAGCCGCCATGGATCTTCCCGCTCTGGTTGATTCAGGCGATGATGGAATGGTCACCCATGAACTAGAGCAGATGAGGAGTAAATTGGAGGAGGCGATTGTGGAACGCGCTGTACGCCTCTCGAAAATCGACCGCGACTCCGCGCATAATCCTAAGCAAGCGGAATCGGGATGTCGTGACGGCCCTGAACCCACTGCTGGCAACCTTTTTGGAAACCAGCCGGGACCTTTGCGATACGGACTCAATACTCTTTGGCGCCGCTTTAGCAGTTTGCCGCATTGTTGGTGCCAAACTTCCCACGTCTGGACGTGCTACTGGGCAAAGTAGCACTATCCCAGCCTGGAGAAGAAGGATTGAGGACCGTATCGCAAAGGCAAGGGCCCTCATCGGCAGACTGATAAGCTTCAGGTCGGGCAATAACAGGCCGAGAGTTGTGCGCACCGTCAGGATGGCGTTTGCTGGGACAAATATCAGTTTGTCCCAGCCGGATATAACGCAAAAACTGACGGAGCGCATAGACGACCTGAAGCAGAGAATCGCTGCTTGGGGGAAGCGGATTCGGCGATATACCGAGAGGTCGACACGGTTCAACCAGAATCGTCTCTTCCAGAGTGATCAGAAGAGGCTCTATGAGTCACTGGAGCGACCAATGGTACGTGGAACGGGCTCAGCACCGAATCAGGTCGACACTATCGCATTCTGGCGCGGCCTGTGGTCAGAGCCCGTAAACCACAGCGAGGGCCCTTGGACGGAAGTTGTGGCGAGTCAGTGTGCGAGTGTTACGCCCATGGACCCCGTCATCATAACGCCGGATGACGTAGCTGAGGCGGTCCGTAGGGCCCCGAACTGGAAAAGTCCGGGCCTTGACGGACTGCATCACTACTGGCTGAAGGGGTTCGTGGTGTGTCACGCTGTGCTCGCCCGACAGTTTCAAGAGGCTCTCGACCAAAAGTCGCTCCCGAGCCTCTTCACTACTGGGATCACTCATTTGGTTCCTAAAGACCGGGATTCCACAGACCCGAGCAAATACCGCCCCATAACGTGTCTACCTACCATATACAAGACACTAACATCCATTTTGAGCGCGAGAATCACTCGTCACCTGAACGCAAATCAGGTGATGTCGCGCGCTCAAAATGGATGTCGGGGCGGTGGTCGTAGAACCAAGGAACCACTCCTCATTGACGCGGTCATTGGCAAGGTGGTTAAACGCAACCGTCGGAACCTCTCCGCCGCCTGGATAGACTACAAAAAGGCATTCGACTCGGTGCCTCATACATGGCTTAAGAGGGTCCTCGAGCTGTACAAGGTTGACTGTACAGTTCGAGACTTCCTCGGGCAGTGTATGGGGCAGTGATGTACGATCCTTTGTCATCTAGGCGAGCGGTTGACGGCTGCGGAGAACCACATAAGGATAAGAAGGGGTATTTTCCAGGGCGATTGTCTGAGTCCAATCTGGTTCTGCCTCTCTCTGAACCCTCTCAGTACCTTACTGGAGGGTTCTGGGAGGGGATTTCAGCTTCGGAAAGGAGGTACAAAAGTGACCCACCTTTTCTATATGGATGATCTCAAGTTATTCGCCCCAGTCGCTCACATCTTGTGGAATTGCTAAATATCACTTGTGATTTTAGCAATTCTATTGAATGGAGCTGGGGACGGATAAGTGTGCGGTCCTCCATGTCGAAAGGTAGGGTTGTTAACTCTGAGGGCATAGACTTATCTATGCCCATCAACATAAGGACCCTTTCCAAGGCTGAAACATACCGATACCTGGGTATGTCACAGAACATATGTATCGATGAGGCGGATATGAAACAGTCAATTTGCGATGTGTTTTATGCACGCTTGACAAAAGTGCTCAACAGTCTTTTGTCGGTGTGAATAAGACACGCATATAACGGTTGGGTCATGCCTGTCCTCATATATACCTTCGGCATGCTCAGGTGGACTCAGACCGAACTGAACGCCTGGATAGAAAAGTCCGCACTGTTATGACGTCACAGAATGCATCACCCGAGATCGTCAGTAATGAGGCTGTACTTGCCGCGGAAACATGGTGGGCGCGGCTTTTGAGCGCTCTCACCATGCATAATCGCGAAGTGTGCAGCCTGTAATTACTTTGAGGCGAGATCGGATGATCCATTCTACAGGGACGTCATTTCGTGTGATAAAGGGCTTACTCTATCCTAGCCAACGAGCAATGGCAAGACCCAGCAGTACAGTGCATTTCCGACCGGGAGACCGTATGGAAGGAGAAGGAGCTCCACGGGAGGTTCTACAAGGCTCTACATGAGCCTTTCGTAGACACAGGCGCCTCCCTCCACTGGCTACGTTTCGGTGACCTCTTTGGAGAAACCGAGGGTTTTGTCTGTGCGATACAGGATCAGGTTATTAAGACCAACAATTATCGGAGATACATCCTAAAGGATGGCACCGTCGACATTTGTCGAGCTTGTCGCCATCCCGGTGAATCACTTAGGCATGTTATCTCTGGTTGTTCGGCGCTTTCTAACTCTGAGTACTTGCATAGGCACAACCTAGTAGCCAGGATTCTACACCATGAGCTCGCTCTGAAATACGGTCTCGTGGATCAGAAACTGCCTTATTATAAGTACATGCCGGAAGCCGTGCTCGAAAATGACCGCGCCAGGCTCTACTGGGACCGGGCCATCATCACAGACAGGACCATTGTTGCGAATAAGCCTGATATTGTGCTGATGGACCGGGCAGAGTCAAGGATATTTTTGGTCGACATTACCATTCCGTATGACGAGAACCTCGTGAAAGCCGAAATAGATAAGTGAACAAAATATCTGGACCTGGCTCACGAGGTGACCGACATGTGGGGTGGACTGCCGACCGAAATTATACCTGTAGTCGTTTCTGCGAACGGGTTAATCCCAGTCAGCCTCTCGAGTCATCTGAGGCGACTGGGACTCCGTGACGGACCGCTCCAAGCTCAAATGCAGAAGGCGGTGCTCCTCGATACCGCCCGCATCGTCCGCCGGTTTCTTTCCCTTTCCCCCTAACCCTCGGCCGTTTGGTCTCCCCTGCCGAGGGCTTCCATCTGGTTGGGGTTTTATCTATTTATGTAATTTTTTATGTGTTTATTTTATTTTATTGATATTTATGTATTTTTATCATTTTCATTTACAATTATATATTTATATAGCCCAACCAGATGAGAAAACTATATTGATACCCCACATATTAATAATCTTCCCCTTTTGCCCTAATATATACTCGTAATGCGTTTGCGTTCATCATTTCCGTCCAACGCATGCGACGTTCTCCACCAGCGGCGGGTGCCGCTTGCTGAGTCCGAGAAGACCCGGCCGACACCAAGCCCTCTGGTGGTGATGATGGATGCGGGCGGCTGATAGGTGGTGTTGCAGCTCCCCGCGCTCGGTTGACGGCCCGAATGCTGTCGCGTCCAGTGCCAGATCCAGCCACACCCTGCTGACCTCCAGGCAGCGGCCCTTTGCGCACTCTTCTTTTTCGTCAATTAACGGGAGACGCCCAAGCCAGGCACTGTTTCATGGTGCCGCCGTAAGCACAAACGGGCCATTGCACCCTCAATATTCTGCCGAGGCACGGCGCTCACACCTCTTGGCAAGGCGCTGACTGACTGCGCTGACGTAACAGTTTTGTCACTTAACTGTTACGTCAGCGGGCGATGGGGTCGTCACTTCCCTACGCCAATTTATTATTTTGTCTGTGCAAAATAATAATGACGCACAGACAAAATAATAATTATTATTGTTATTTTGTCTGTGCGATACAGGATCAGGTTATTAAGACCAACAACTATCGGAGATACATCCTAAAGGATGGCACCGTCGACATCTGTCGAGCTTGTTGCCATCCCGGTGAGTCACTTAGGCATGCCATCTCCGCTTGTTCGGCTTTTTCTAACTCTGAGTATTTGCACAGACACAACCTAGTAGCCAGGATTCTACACCAGGAGCTCACTCTGAAATACGGTCTCGTGGATCGGAAACTGTCTTATTATAAGTACTTACCGGAAGCCGTGCTTGAAAATGACCGCGCCAGGCTCTACTGAGACCGGGCCATCATCACAGACAGGACTATTTTTGCGAATAAGCCTGATATTTTGCTGATGGACCGAGCACAGTCAAGGATATTGTTGGTCGACTTTACCATTCCGTATGACGAGAACCTCGTTAAAGTCGAAGCAGATAAGAAGACAAAATATCTGGACCTGGCTCACGAGGTGGCCGACATGTGGGGTGGTCTGCCGACTGAAATTATTACTGTGGTCGTCTCTGCGAACTGGCTAATCCCGGTCAGCCTCTCGGATCATCTGAGGTGACTGGGACTCCGTGAGGGACCGCTTCGGGCTCTAATGCAGAAGACGGTGCTCCTCGACACCGCCCACATCGTCCGCCGGTTTCTTTCCCTTTCCCCCTAACCCTCGGCCGTTTGGTCTCTCCTGCCGAGGGCTTCCATCTGGTTGGGTTTTTATTTATGTATGTATTTTTTATGTATTTATTTAATGTTATTGATATTTATGTATATTTATCACTTACATTTATATATCATTACAGCCCAACCAGATGAGAAAACTATATAAATACCCTAATAATAATAATGTTAATATGAGACATATTAGTTAAAATTTTTAACTCGGGAGCCAAGCTTGGCAAAATATAAAATAACATTATAATGTACGTTATTTAATATTTTGTTCATATATTTATTGAAAAAAATTAAATATATTGTTTCTTTTATTGCTGCTCTTATAACATGAAGCTCCCCTTTGAACTAAATATATTTATTGTACAATAAAGAATTTTCTATCTATCTTGGCAATCAAACGCAAGTTTTAACTACATATAAATAAACACGGCTAGTTTAAAATAGCCTGTAATACTGTATTATTGCGTAATTAGTTATTTAAGCAAATTGTGAGGAAACCAGCATTTACTCACCATTTCCTTTATTGCCGTGCATGTGGTAAATCAGCACCTAAATAATATTTATATAGCTCAAGTAATATAAAAATTAATATAGGCACTAACCCAGAACTACCACGACTCCTAACGGCGCGTGTAACCTGTATAGATTTTTAAATCTTTTTTTGTTCCTCAGCTAAAGCGTATCTATTTTTGGGTTTTAATTAAAAACCGACGTAGTGCTTATACGATAAGATCATAATATGTGTACACTTGGATGTAGTCTCAAAGACAAACCAATCATTTCTACATATCTGGACCCAAAATTTACATTTTAAAGAGTAACAAAACAAAAATCGTGGTTAAGCATATATAAACAGTAAACAAAAAACTTTTTATTAAATTTAAAAGCACAAAAGTGCATACATACGTACTGCAAAATAGAGGCAGTGCCTACTTAAGATGCGTGTTTCGTCTCACTTTAGGTTCGTGAAAATGAAAGTCCATTTAATTCAACACTGCATCGCCCATGAACTATTTTTATTGAAACGTGAACGTAATAAAACACGTCGAACGCCTCATAGATAATGAAGGGTCGTGTCGAACATTTTCAGGGACCGTACTTATTTGACGCAATGTTTTTTACCAAATCAAAGTACGGCCTCATGTTCATTTATATTTCCGTAAAAGTCTGAATACTTTGTTTTGTTTTATTTTGGCATGGAAGAGCGCTTTTAAGTTTTTTCAACAAAACTTTTTTACTACGTATCGTATAATAAACTATAACTTAAATCTTTGCCGTTCCACAGATTGGATTCCACAGATTGGAAGGAAGTATAGGTTGAGAATAGTGTAAAGTGCGAGCAAATCAAGCTATGCATACTAACAGGCGAATTCTTGAAAAACATTATTGAGGAAGTTATGTGCAATTTGAAACTAGAAATCTAGTCAACAACAAGTACCTATTAACGTTAACAGCATGATTATCTTTCCCAAGTAATTGTAGAAGCTAATTGAATAGGGTACTGTTGGAAGTTCGGGGTACACGACAAACACTCGCTCTAGTACTGAGTGTTTCAGTTATCTATTACAGTATCCTGAGGGACCGTTGCATAAAATATATGAATAATGCCTCGCTATGACATACGCGAAGTCGGACACTCACCACTCAGGCTTAAGGCTCCTATTACATTATCATAATATGTAAATGTCCATAGATGTATGATTCATATAGCATGAGAAAACTATGAGAGTTTAGTTTGTACATTTGACTTAAATTATCATGATCATATGTCTGTGATCCTATTTGACAACATGCTGACGAAAATGATCATATATAACCTCAAAACGACTATGAAAAGGAGGAGGAAGTTAAAGATGTTTGAGTGGAATATTGAAATGACAAAACTGTACATTAATCTCTATGCTTTAAAATAAATGGAGCCAATATTGTTAAATATAATTAATCATCGTCATCATTACATCCCTTCACAAGTACATTGTTGAACATAGATTTCTCTCAAAGCACGGTCCTGGGCCACCTCCATCCGATTTACTGCATATCTTATCAGGTCATCAAACCCATCTAATAGGGACCGCCCTACACTTCATTTAGTGGTACGAGTTTGCCACTCGAGAACCTTTATTACCCATTGGTTGTCGGTTCTTTGAGCTATATGATCGGCCCATTGCTACTTCAGCTTACTAATTCGTTGAGCTTTGTCGGTTAATCTAGTTCTTTTGTGGATATCCTCATTTCTAAGTCTATATGTCGTCTCTGGCAACACGTACTGGTTGTACAATCTTGTTTTTAAGTTTTGAGGTATATCTGACGAGATGTGTCGTAATATTCCGAACGCTGCCCAGCCGAATTTAATCCATCGATTGACCTCTTGGTCGAAGTTGAACTTACCTAATCGGACTATTAGTCTCAGGTAAACATACTTGTCGACAAATCAGAGCGTAGTGCTCCAAACAACTACCGGCATAGGTGTGACATGGACGTTTCACATGACCTTTGTTTTGTCTATGCTCATTTTAATACCTATCCGTTGGGAGATACTATTGAGGTCATTGAACATAGTGATAGGTTCTCCAGCGATTCCGCCATAAGGACTATCTCGTCGGCATATTGAAGGTGAGTGATGTACTCGCCATTGATATTTTCGTATCCTTCCCAGTACAGTAGCTTGAAAATACCTTCCAATACAGTGGCGAAAAGTTTCGCCATTACAACGTCACCCTGTCTTACACCTCTCTGCAGTTGGATAGGTTTCGTACTCTGGTTCTGTACTCGGATATCCATCGTAGCCCTACTGTACATACACTTCAGCACTTCTATATATCGATAGTCAACTTGTCACCGCTAAATGAACTGTAGCACCGCCCAAATTTCAAAGGAATCATAGTCCACATACGCGAGACAAAGTGGCATATTGCCGAAGAGTATGTAAATGGTCTATTGTGATACTAAAGCCTATTCGGAAACCGTCTTGTACGTGGGGATGGAAGTCATCGACTCTGCGTGCGAGACGATTCGAAATGACTCTCTAAAACACCACGTTACTACAACAACTTATACAATAAAGGTTAATTGTGTCTACTATCAAAGCGCGTACTGCCTTTAGTTTAAATGTATTTTTTTAATTAATAAATGGGCCAATATGAGAGAATTTACTGTTACATTTTTTAACCATTCTGGTGAGGACACAATTCTTGTCATAATTAATATGAAGTAAGGGAACACTGAATAAAAGTGTATTATAGTCCTACGTCGGGGCACGCATGAGATTTAGGAGATTAAAGGATATTTCACGCAGCTCGGAAGGGATATCGCTTCGTAGTTTTATAACAGAGCGTTGTCGCCTTTCTTAAAAAACAACACCACCGCACTTCTGTTCCGCAACTCCGAAGGACGGAATTGAAGAGCTTCTGAAGGACTTCAAGTACTAGTTTTCCACCCGTTTTCAGAAGCCTCGATGAAAGTCGATCCTCGCCCAGGGCCTTGTCGTTTTTATGGTGCTGCAGAGCCTTTATAATTCACTCAGACGGACTTTCTCGATATCATTGGAATAGTGTTAGATAGGACTTGCTCTTGGATCGTTACTCACAATTGCGTGTGGCTCCAAAGAGAATGTGTACAGTTACCCGCAGAACCTCTCAACCTCACTCAAAATCTCAGGTGGCCCGGAAAAGATGCTACCACATTCAGTCTTCAACTTCGGTAGTGGGCTCTTTCTGGCAGACACATTTCTGGCAAATACTTTGGTATTGCAATCTTCTAGGTACTGGAAACGGTTTTGTAATTCGAGCTTAAAGTTTTCGGGGCTTTGGATTAGAGCACCAGGGGTTAGATCTTCATTACATGTGACCTCTCCATCTTAACATTAAGGTACCTAGTGGTAAGAGACACTGAAAGTATAATAAATTAAGCATTTATCCATTCGCTGATACGTTTTATAATATTTTGTTTCTTCAACGCTAAACTTTTCGAGTAAAGTATTGTAAATCCTTTTTTTCTGAGCGCCACCCTATCCATTATGCTAATGTTTTTTATGAGATTATGCTATGAAAATAACTGGAATAAAATAATCTAGTGTATAGTAATAGACGTGGAGTTTCTCTAAGGAGAATATTTAAAAGCAAATAATCTATTAAATTTATAACTTTCAATTTTGAATAAAGCTAAAAAACAATAAAAGTCTTTTTACTGGTACTTCTAAACCTCTCTAATAAAAACTCTCGACTAGTATAGAAACTATTATAGAGAGATGTTTATTTCTATGAAAACAATATTATAATAAGATATTTGAAGTCAGTGGGAAAAACGAATTCACGGAAACGGCAGAATTTACAACGATTGAAATACTTATTGAGAAAATGTTCGTATCTGCTGTTGAAAGTATTGACGGAAATGTTAGAAGAAGAGATATTTAAAAAGAAACGACTTTTGATAAGAAATTGAATAGACGACAGAAAAGAAACTGGAGGTTCTGCTTTGTTGTTGACGTGACGTTACCCTAAAATGCAGCGCCAGCGACTAACCAATTACTGACTTGGTCGTTTAGACAAGGTTAATACCACTGGCGCGGGTGGCGGGGGGAGTCAACTGACCTCAAAATATTCAAGCAGGAATATTGAAGTCAGCACTGGCGCGAAAGTGCTGTACTGACTCTAAATCAATTTAGATTATGCCAGTAGCAGGTTAGCACTGACTTGCCTCGAATTTGGAGCCAGTTACTGTCGCTTTGTAAATCAACCATTATGTTTTCATCACATTTAAATCTTTTTCGTCATCATGGACACGTTAAAAATTCGTGTAATTATGGAATATGAGTACCGTCGTGGCGGTAACGCGGCACAAGCGGCTTTAAACATCAACGACGTTTACGGAGCGAATACAACAAACGAATGCACCACCTATTATTGATTTGTCCGCTTCCGTTCTGGAAATTTTGGCCTGAAAAAGGAACCCCGTGATCGTCCGAAAACGTTGGTCGACAATGACGAATTAAAGGTGATTGTGAAAGCTGATGATACTCAATCTACGGCTGAATTAGTAGCAGCATTCTAAAAAAAATGGAATCTGTTTGACAATCGCAAGCGCTCAAGTTGGTCAGATCCTGGTTTAGCACCTAAACAATGCCCTAAACGAAAACTTACCCCTAGAAAAGTGATGGTCATTGTTTGCTGGTCTAGCGCCAGTGTAATTCACCACAACTTCTTACCAAACGGGATAGCTGAACACAATGATGGAGAAGCTCGCACGTCTCCAACCAGCTTTAGTCAATCGCTAGTCCCCGCTGCTCCTGCACGACAACGCGCGACCTCATAATGCACAACAGATGGTCTTCAAGTTACAAGAGCTAGGGTTAGAAGCTCTCCGTCATCCGCCGTACTCTCCAGACCTTGCGCCTTCTACATTTTCCAGAATTTGGATAAATTTTTGGAGGGAAAAAAGTTTCATACCCATGAGGCAGTACAAATTGCCTTTGAAGGATTTGTTGCCTCCCGTCCAGCTGATTTCTTCAAAAATCAATGAACTGCTACTGCGTTGGAAAATATACATAGATTGCATGGGTTATTACTTTGATTAATAGAAATAAAAAATATAAAAAAAGTTACATTAACTTATTTCATAAAAAACGGCAATTTCATAGGTAAAGATCTAATATAATAGTGGCCTTAGGCTTAGATGCATTCATACATACTGACATTAAATTTGCTTGTGTCGGAGTATTGCTGTGCACAGCGATTGAGTTACATTAATTCTGTCTAACGTACTAAATGTCTATAAAGCACTGTTAGCAATTTAGTTGCTTCAATTATTTTCAATGTTGTGATGTAGAAATATTTCGTTTTAATGAAATAGTTTTATTGATGTTTTTTGTTTTTAAGGTTATATTTGAAAATTGAGGGCCAGGTATCCCCTCCCAATGGTTGCAATGTATACATGTCATACACTATCGGTAGCTATTATATATTTCAAAATTTTTACAGAAAACTCTGAAAAAACGGGGTAAATTTTTTTAAATAGAAATAAGCGAGTATGCAGTCCACTCGGAGGTAAGTGGATTCATTGTCCCAAAGAAACATTCATATTGTCATTTAAATATCAAATGCAATTGCGTTATCTGTCACCCCTATAAACTAACTAAACTAACCTAAAACTAAGATGGAATGATGGAAAATCACCACTCATTAAACGAAACACGTTATATTGCTGCGAGCGTAGTCCTTCTCCAGTCGAGTGAGATATTCGTGCTGTCTTGTCGGGTAGCCCTCCCATCGGTCTATAAGAGTGTATGATAGAGAGCGCACGTTTGTTTGCGCACTCACTCGTGCACTGTTATCCTGTCCTGTGCATAGCCGCCGGACTGAATTTCGTTCTGGAGAACATTAACACAGTCCGCAGTTTGGCTCTACCATGAATAAAATTTTACAATATTTAAGTTAGATTAGTTCTGAGCCGTGGTTGCTCAGATGGTTAGCGCTCGCTGTAAATTTCACAGTGCGCTAATAACCCGGGTTCGATCCCCGTCGGCACCAATGAAATTGTTAATTGCAATTTTAAGTGATGATTTAACACGTGCTCAGCGGTGAAGGAAAACATCGTGAGGAAACCGCCAACACGCATTGGAGCAGCGCAGCAGACATTTCCTTGCCTTAAAACTCCCTCAGAAATGAGGGGTGACCTGTGCCCAGCAGTGGGATGTATATAGGCTGTAACTTTAACTTTTTTTACTTTAATTCTCTTACATTTGACAGTCTGAGTGCAGCGGGAAGAGGAGGGCACATATATTCTGTGTATGTAAGGAGAAGAATAAGGATTATAATATAAAAATCGGTATAATTTGGTATATACTTAAAGTGGTATCCTCATCATCCGAACAAAAACTATTTTTTTTATAGAATAAGGATGACAAACGAGCACACAGTACACCTGATGTTAAGTGGATGCTGTAGCCCATAGACATCTACATTTATCCTCAATCAGAATCAAAATGAAGATGCGTTGCCACACCTGAGGACTAAGATGGAATGCCTCGTTAACAGTTAAAAGGTTCTCCGGTTCTCTGCACGCACTATACGCTGCTACTTTACACTGCTGTCTCCATAGACCCCCGTCGAGCCGACACATTTGTGCTACAACTATAATATAGCTGTAGCGTGGATTTGAATTGAATCATCAAACCACGCATAATATCACGTATGTTTGATGATTCAATTCCTTGGTGGTAAAGGGGCTCGCTTCAAACTGCACCAAGTGTATGGTATTGAACGCGAGTAACCCGAAATCGATCAAACAGGTGCCACAGATACTGTTAGCCGTAACTGTTGTTGCTGATTTAGCAACACTAAATTAGTTCATTGACGAGTATACTGTATGGCTCCAAAGCATTTCAAATTAATTCCCTTGATCTGTTAGTTATTTAACAAAGTTCAAAAATCAGGTTTTATTTTCGACGCGTATGTTTTTTTATGTATGTTTTATTATTAAAAAGTTTATACTTTAGGGGTGGTCTCACATAAATTGAAATTAAAACAATTCCAAAAAAAATTCATCCTTAAAGGTGTAAAATAGGAAACGAAGATTTTGATGTACAGATATTAACGACGTATTTAAACGACCTTCTAGTTTCCTTGAGCTTGTGATAATCTTAAGGCAGTACAAAGGGTAAAATAATAAAACTTTTAATTAAATGTAAAAACCGATTTCAAACAGTGAAAAATTAATACCTTCTGAAGTCGGACTTTACTCCCAATTCTTCGATCCACTATGTCTTAGCAACAAATTCAGAAGCTATTGTATTGTGTATGTGCTAAGTATGTGGAAGTTATTTTTATTTAGTCGGAGCTTTATCCGCAATGATTCGATCCACTATGTTTTGGCACCGACTTCAGAAGCTATTGTATTGTGTACGTGCTAAGTATGTGGAAGTTATTTTTATTTAGTCGGAGCTTTACTCGCAATTATTCGATCCACTATGTCTTAACACCGACTTCAGAAGCTATTGTATTATGTATGTGCTAAGTATGTGGAAGTTATTTTTATTTAGTCAGGGCTTTACTCACAATTCTTCGATCCACTATGTCTTAACACCGACTTCAGAAGCTATTGTATTATGTATGTGCTAAGTATGTGGAAGTTATTTTATTTAGTTTTTGAAGTCGGTTTATACTTTTTATTAAAAGTTTAATTATTTTACTTAACAGATTAACGGAAAAGTATCGTAGAATTTGAGGTTAAGGGAGTTTAATAATGCTTAACTTTTGGTAATTTATAAGCGGGACAGTAATTAACGGCAGCTAAGAATGTGCCTTTCTCCGTTTGTCCTCTTATTTCATAAAGTTGTTTAAGTTTTAACGGAGTGTAAAAACCGATGACCAGGAACGATGTTGCGGTTGTACCTTAATTAATATTTAATGTTCGTCGCCATATAATTCATTTAAAAAGTTAAAATTTGTAACATTTTAACTAAATACTTTAAAGGTATTCCTCAGTCCTTAAACACATTGAAATTATTTTTAAACACGCGATATAACATTTTATATAATTCATTTTAAATGTTTAGATTTGTACTGCCAATTTTACAAATAAATATAAATATGTTTAGTTAAATACTATAAGATTATCCTTAGTTTTTTTAAACATATTGTTCTATTTTTTTAACATGCCATAAAACCTTTTTCTTTAATTTCTTTTATTTATATTGTAAGCTATGTTTTGTCCTTATTAATATTGGTAGAATCAATGTGCAGTTTTATAGATATTTGACGTTCGTAAATTGACCTTTTTTTATAAACTGATATACTCACGGTCCGCCTGATGGTAAGTGTTACTGCAGTCCATAGACCCCTGCAACCATCATCGTACAAAGATGGTTACAGATGCGTTAACCTCTGAGAGCTAAGATATACTGACGCTCTATACCCACACAGCAGTGCAAGCAATGCTATTCGGCGGTAGGAATGGGTAAGAGGGTGGTACCTACTCAGAGGGCCTCTTAGACTAAAAACAGCCCTTTCACATAATAACATTTTAGCTGTCCATTGGCATTACTGATTACTTTTTTTTGGCAGAAAAAAATTGGTCGGGTTGCTCTCTTCAAGAATCTTCCTTTGAACGTCTCATATTTTGGAAGTTCTTCGATTTGGAAGACGAGGCTTCTAAGGACTTCCAAAATATGAGACGTTCCTGAATTTTATGACTGTTAGGGTTCCGTAGTTCAGAGTATTTTTAAATTTTTATACGAACAATATCATTTAATTTTAATGGTATTAATATAATTTAATTTATTTGGAACAACAAACAGTTACACACTATTTTAATAATAGCAGAGCCTTAAATTACAATTAGTTAATTATGTAACCTACATGGTTATCCACAGTTGTCGGAGTTGTGCCTATTTAAAAGTTAATTAATTTGTTGCTGTGTAGTGCTGTAATTAAAAATATTTAAAGGTATTAATCTAATATAAAATATATAATCAAGAAACAGAAACAGAAACTTTTTTATTCAACATAGATTATAAATAATACTTATTGAAAGTCACTCTTTTGTTTAATTACCACTGGTTCTAAAAAAAATCTCTGTCCTGGAAAGAATCAGCAAGACACCCAACGTTTTTTTTTAAATAACAGCTTACAATCATGTATGTTACACAATTAACCACACAAAACAAATTAGAAATAGCTTCGTAGCGATCACCTCATTCCCAGGGGTTATTGTCATCCATAAATTCCTTAATATTATAATAACCCTTTTTATACAAACTTTGTTTAATAAAGTTTTTGAACTTTGAGCAGGTCAAATTTTGTATATTTTCAGGGACTTTGTTGTAAAAGCGTATTCATCGCCCCAAGAATGAATGATTGACTCGGTGGAGTCGAGTAACTGGTACTACTAGCTTGTGTTTGTTCCTAGTATTTACAGAATGAATATCACTTATTTTTGTATAACTACTTTTATTTTTGTGTACGTATATTACATTTTCATAAATGTATTGGCAGACCAAAGTTATATAATAATAATAATAATAAATTTATTATTATTATTATTATTATTATAGACCAAAGTTAATATATTAATTTCCTTAAATTTTTGTCGGAGCGACTTTAAATCATAGATTGTTCTTATTGCCTTAGAAGCTAATCAGACAGACGTTGTTCTGTCTTGTAGGTGGCGCGATAAATTTTACTCTAAATTTATTCCGGACCGTTTATATTGTACATATAAAATTATTAATAATTCGACCACAGCGCCACCTGTCAGATTCACATTTAGTGATTTTCTTTTTTGACTACTCTTGCCTGTAATCAATTTTTAGGAATATGAAGTACCTAGTCAGAAAGGTTCAGTAACATTGAAATTAATAATTTTATCAAAATGTAATGCTATCTGGATCACTGTCATGTTTTGTATTTATATTTTTCCATTTTAATGTTTAGTAAAGTAGGACCGTATTGTGTAAAAATGTTTCAACCATAAAGTGATTCAGATTTTAAAGATAAATGCATTTTTCTTGTGGCAGAAGCCCTATTATATCATGTTACGTATATCATTATAAAGAAACTTAAATGTAGATTTGAGATTGCTTGTAAATAACAGAAGTTTTTCATACTTGAAATGAACATATAACAAATATACATATAAATAAACTAAAAAAGAGCCCCTGGATCATTATTTTGGTCAGCTTGTAGGTTGGATTATTTTTGCACAAAACGGTCTATTTATTAAAACAAATATTTGTTATTTTTAATTTGTAATTAATGCCGTGTAGTGGCAGCATAAGAGAATCCTAGAATATGACAAATTGAAATGAAACGGGAGATGGCAGCAGCGTCTCCCCTGACAACAACTTAATAATTAAAAATATCTATGTATGCAATCATGGCAAAAATCTTCCCTATTGGTCAATCTATGGCGGAAGCCTATGTATAGCATTGCACTTTTGATAGGCTGTAATGAATGAATAAATAGAAAACGTTAAGAAAGGTTCTTCATAGACAAATGTACCATGCATACCCACGCTAGCAGAGCTTGCCTTTCTAGCGCGGGTTATGTCGGATAAAGGATATAAAAGGGTTAATGAGGGTCGGTTAAGTGTTGTGTCAGACTCGCAAGGATTAAAACTTCATGGTGTTTTAATCTTTTGCAATCATTTGCCACATATCGGCAGGACCCCGGGTACGCTTTCTCACATATCCGCGGCTCAACCAGCACAAACCTTCTCTTTTCAGCCTCAGGAAAACAACTCCTCTCCTTTTTCTTCTCAAACAAAGCGCATCAGATCACAAAACGTCCCCTTCATCCACACCTACGCCGGAGGCTTTCCTCAGATAATTTGATACAAATAAAAAAAAATCAATTTGATAAACTCCTCAAATTTTGAAGTTGTATGAAACTATAGAGCAAACGTTTATTTTAAATACTTAATACGAAGGAATCCATAGACATTCTTGACTAGACAGTAGACACACTAGCATTATAGAATGCGTAATAAACATTTTAAATTCACGGTTTTATTCGTCATTCTTTATGTTTTGCAGAATTTCCTGTCAATGAACTTCCTGGTTCTTCTTTTATATATAGCAGTTAAGTGTTCCAGCTGGCAAAACAATAGCAGGACTCGCTTGCATTTTGAAATCCCGCAGACAATGCATCGGCGCGTATTCACTGGGGTGGAATGAATGTTTTATCGCAACAATGGAAAATGTGAGATACTCGTACTTCGAAACGAGCTATACTGGGTTAGACGCCTAGTCTGTCGCAAAATAAACAACACTTAGAATGCTATGATACTTATATATAAACAAATGTAGTTCTATTACGTGTACTAAAAAGTTCTTATAGTTAAATATAAAAATACATTGTTCTATAATATACGATTTATTACTTGTTCCGGTCTGATGGTTATAGAAAGCCATATATTTACAGGCTGTAAGGCATTCCATTTTGTCCTCAGAGATGATAACACATCAGTGGCCGTTTTTGTTAAATGTTGGCTGTAGGTAAGATATAAAAATTTGGTTTTTCGAACGAAGTTCCTCTCACCGAAGAAGACACGGCAAAAGAAACTCCACATGAATCCTCTTTTTAAAGGTTGCGTGACATGAAAGACGTGGTAGGTTTTCACATAGATAATATATTCAGCAGTGGACTTTAATAGGCTAAAATGAATGAATAAAAATATATATAGGGTAGAGTAGAGATAATAATGTCCTCCAGACCGAAATTCGGTCACGGCGGCCAGCCTCAACGGACACTAGCCATCGGCGCAGGACAGGATTATAGTGCCCAAGTGTATGCGCAAGCACAGGTGCACTATCTATTCCCTCACTCTCAGAGTCCAATGGGATAGTAAATCGACACGACCGGAGAGAGATCAGGCGCAGGACCAACGGCTTAACGTGCTTTCCGAGGCACGAGTGTGAGACACCGCCAACTTCCTGACTCCGGGCAGAATTTATTGATGGAAAAGCTCAAGAACTGTTTTTTTTTTGGCCCGACCCAGGATTTGAACCGAGATGTCAAGGGCGACGTTCGTGAGATTACGACACATCTTCTTGTCACGTATACCTCAAAACTTGAAAACAAGAGTGTATAACCAGTGCATGTTGCCAATGATGCCATTATGGATCTGATACCTAGTTTTTCCCTGCTGCTGGCCGTATAAGGAAGCTCATGGTCGCTGAGCAAGCTATGTAGATTTATGGATATCCGCAGTAGAACTAGAGTAATCAACATAACCTAACGGAGCAGTAAGCTGATGTGGCAATGAGACGACTATAGCTCGAAGAACCGACAACCGATGGGGAAGAAAAGTTCTCGAGTGGCAACCTCTTACCGTTAAGCGACCTGACAAGAGTTGCAGAAAGTGGATGAATGCAGTTGGCTCAGAACTGTGCTTTGTTGCGCCTTGCGCTTATGTTTAGTAGTGGACATGAGCTGTAACGATGACGATAATTAGACGCCTAGACGGATAGGTGGTGATAATGATGCTCAAGAAGATGCTACTGCCCATCTCTCGTTTTGTTTTGTCTCTACCACCTCTAACGACACCCAAAAGATGATATGGAGTAGAGGATTCTCTGACGCCACCAACACACGGAAAATAACACCGATAATATTCGGTGCAAAAATACGTCAAAACTTGGAGCTTATCACTGTACAGCAAAGCAGAGTGGCATACAATTTTTCTGCCATTTTTTGAAAGCAACAAGATCTTATCAATATTTTCTATACATAATTATTATGCCACTGACGGCAAAGACTTCTAAAAAAATAAAAAGTTATTTCGAGTTGCTAACTAAATTAAGATACAAGAATACCAAAAATTGTATAAATATAAAACTTATTGTACCGTTACCGTTACAACATATTAAAGTCCACTGATGAACATAAATTGCCTAATAATGGGGCTATTTGATATAGTTGCTACGCTTGCCAAGCGGGTTGGCAACCGCAGTTTTTTTTATTTCTAGTCGGTATTAGAATGACGCTGCGGAGATTATCCTGATTTGTTTCCCTCTGTTGCCTCTTACGACACCCACAGGATGATAATATGGGGTAGTGGATATTCTGACACCGCCACTACACGGCAAAAATATAAAACTTATTGCAAATAATACTTTAATCAAGACAAGGAAATTTAATTTTAGAGTCAAAGAAAGCATATTATTTCATTTAATTTTCTATCAAAAAGATGTAACGTCCAAGAGCCTTGTTTTAAAATGATTGGCCAGATTTTCCCCTGATTTTATTATCCACTCCAGCCTCCCGAACAAGCCGGTTTCCGGATAGGCTTTAGCACCAATGTCAATCACACAGCGGGCACAGAGGTCAATTCTGATGCCATTGGTACAGACCGCATTCGTCGTAAAATGATTATTCCTATTATCGATATCTTGACTCCTGTTATAAAATCCATCTTTAATTATTCAATTTCGTCCGGAAATTTTCCTCTTCCTGGAAAGAAGCGCAGATTACTCCTATACCCAAAAAGCAAATCCCTCCAGTTTCTCTGAATACCGCCCCATGTCTATAATTCCATTCCTTTCAAAAGTTTTTGAGCGTATAGTTCATCGACAATTGAGCGTCTACCTCTCTAGGTGGAGTCTTTTCAATCCTTTCCAATCCGGTTTCCGTGCTGGTCATAGTACGACTACTGCCTTAGTAAAGATTACAGAGGATATTCGTCTTAGTATGGATAAACAGCACGTAACAGTGTTGACCTTATTTGACTTTAGCAATGCATTTAACAATGTGGATTTCAATCTACTGTTAGCTATCTTAGTTTCTCTTAAGATATTTCCTGAAGTGATTGACCGGTTTCATAGTTACTTGTTTGGTCGCCAGCAATGGACACGTGTAGACGAATCTCTCTCCAAGTGGTGTACGATTAATGCCGGTGTACCGCAAGGTGGCGTGTTGTCTCCTCTCCTCTTTTCAATCTTCAAAGTTCGATCACGCTCCAATTATCTTCTCGCTACACCTGTATGCAGATGATCTCCAAGTATATGTGCATGCCAAATTGATGGATTTACCCAATACTATAGGCTTATTAAACAAAGATCTTGACCTAATTTTGGATTGGAGTACGTCATACGGTCTTAAAGTAAATCCATCAAAAACAAATGCAATAATTATAGGTAGTCAAAAATTGGTTACCTTTATGGATTTTTCTTCCCTACCTGGTATTGTTTTTGATGGGACACCTGTGCCTAGAAGATTGCAACACCACCGTAAAACTCTAGGTGTTACTTTTGACAAATTTTTATCTTGGGCTCCGCAGATAAGCGATGTGAGTAGGAGTGTGTTTGCGTCGGTCGGATCTCTCCGTAGATTAAGCAATTTCCTACCCGTACCTACCAAAATTGCGCTTGCACAATCACTTCTTTTACCGGTTCTCGATTTTGCTGACACGTGTTATTTCAATTTAAATGAGGAGTTGCTTAATAAACTTGAGCGCATTCAGAACCTTTGCATACGGTTCATATTTGGACTTCGAAAATATGACCATGTCTCCGAATATCGCGAAAAACTCAAGTGGCTTCCAATCCGTCTTCGCAGGAATACTCAAATTCTTTCTCTTTTATACTGTATTCTATTCAATCCCACTTCCCCTACTTACCTTAAAGAGCGGTTTGAGTTTCTTGGTGACACTCACTGTCGCTCTCTTCGCTCTGATAAAAACCTCACCCTAAAAATTCAATCTCATAACACTTCCTTCTATTCTAAATCCTTTTCTATTGAAGCTGTTAGGCTCTGAACTCCCTACCGCTGCACATTAGAAGTGCGAAGTCTATTGAAAAGTTTAAAAAACTTGTCAAAGCGCACTTCTGAGGAAAGAAATAAATAAATAGTACTTAAATAGTCACTAAACTACTAACTAGTAAATTAAATAGTCATTCGTCTAAAAAATTACTACTACTAAACTACTAAACTAGTAATTTAAATAGTCATTCGTCTAAAAAATTACTACCTACTCATTTTTCCTTACCTTAAGGCTTTGACTTCACTTACTTGTTTAATCCTTTCTGCTCTCGTATATGTGTGTCTGTATTTTTGTATTTAAAATGTATTTATTTATTATCGTAAGCATGTATTTATCGATTATATAATTATATGTATATCGTGTGTATTTTCCAACAACCTACGTACACCCTTACCCTTTCTCACAGGTCACTTTATCCTCTGCAATGGTTGCCTGGTAGAGATCGCTTCTAAGCGATAAGGCCGCCAATTTTACCTTTAAATAAGTTATGTTTTTTTTTCTCTCATATGTATTTACACCATAGACCATTTACATACCCTTCGGCAAATTGTACAGAAGGCCAAAGTACAATCTGCCACTTTGTCTTGCGTATGTGGACTATGAGAAAGCCTTTGATTCCGTCGAAATTTGGGCGGTGCTGCAGTCCCTTCAGCGGTGCCAAGTTGACTGTCAGTCTATCGAAGTGCTGAAGTATTTGTACATTAGGGCTACGATGGCTATCTGAGTAGAGAACCAGAGTGCGAAACCTATCCAACTGCAGAGAGGTGTAAGACAGGGTGACTTTATATCCCCGAAACTCTCCACCGCTGCATTGGAAGACGTTTTCAAGCTTCTGGACTGGAAAGGATACGGTATTAACATCAACGGTGAGTACAACACTCACCTTCGATTTACCGACGATATAGTCCTTATGACAGAATCGCTGGAAGACCTAAGCACTATGCTCGATGACCATGGAGATGAACATGGAATAACAAAGATCATGTATAACGTCCATGTCACACCTATGCCGATAGTTGTTGGGAGCACTAAGCTCGAAATTGTTGACGAGTATGTTAACCTGGGACAAATAGTCCGACTAGGTAAGTCCAACATCGACCGAGAGGTCAATCGACGGATTCAAATCGGCTGGGCAGCCATCGGGAAATTACGGCACATCTTCTCGTCAGGTGCACCTCAAAACTTGAAAACGAGACTGTACAACCAGTGCGTGTTGCCAGTGATGACCTATGGAACTGAGATGTGATCCTTCACTGCTGGCCGGATGAGGAAGCTTAAGGTCGCTCAGCGAGCTATGGAGAGGGCTATGCTCGGAGTTTAGAGATGAGGATTTCCGCAGTAGAACCAGAGTGACCGACATAGCCCAACGGATTAGTAAGCTGAAGTGGAAATGGGCCGGCCATATAGCTCGAAGAACCGACAACCGATGGGGAAAAAAGGTTCTCGAGTGGCGGCCTCGTACCGGCGGACGAAGTGTAGGGCGTCCCCCCACTAGATGGAGTGACGACCTGGTAAGACATGCAGGAAGTCGATGGATGCAGGTGGCTCAGGACCGTGCTTTGTGGCATTCCTTGGGGGAGGCCTATGTTCAGCAGTGGACTTGTGAAGGGCTGTAATGATGAAGTGAGCGTTAAATGTTTTTAATAAAACTGGATTATAAGGGAGTACCCAGCGATTATCTATGGTTGTGCCTTTGATATCAACAGAGAACCCACCGTCATCTAGTAAACGTCTCTTGTACTGCGGATATCCGTCTTCACCAGTTTGAGTTTCCCTTATGAGAGCCCTGGGGTATCGTTTACTGCACGTATTATCTTTCATACATGGTGACTTTTGATTTAAAGTTCCACATGGACCATGTATCATATTACATTTAACGATTTCGTGAATCTCTGGGTCACGTTTGGGATCCGGTATTTTAGCACAAATTATATTGTCGATTTGATCAGGAGTAATACCGGAGTGAAGCCATAAAAGAATATGAATATGTGTAATACCTCTAGGGCGTCCCCCCACTAGATGGAGTGATGACCTGGTAAGACATGCAGGGAGTCGATGGATGTAGGTGGCTCAGGACCGTGTTTTGTGGCATTCCTTGGGGGAGGCCTATGTTCAGCAGTGGACTTGTGAAGAGCTGTAATGATGATGATGAACGTCTGTAGGCGTTTCCATGCAAAAAATGCCTTTGGTACGTTGAGACCCCTAGGGACTAAGATGAAATAACTACATATACGAGTAATTATGTGCATATATAAAACACATCCATGAGGCATCAATTCGTTGAAACTGGAGATTAGGAACAGGAGTATATAAGTCGTACAATTAATGAATTCGCTTGACACATACCTGTCTTTAGAATTACACAAATGTAATATGAAATTGTATATATCGTCCTGTAAATGTCATAAGGTAATTTTATCGATTTTATCGCTTTTAATTTACGTAATTCTATACATTCTCGTCGTTTTGAGTGCTTTAAAGTGCCCATGGTCACAGTGGGATAGGTTCTGAATGTCATAGTTAATCAGGGCTACTTTAAGATTTAAATTGTAAAATTTTGGTCTGACCTACACAACCGTATTTTGTTATATGCTATTAAGTCCAAAACTGGTTGTAGCCTTCCACTTCCACTAGATGGAGTGACGACCTGGTAAGAGATGCTGGAAGTCGATGGATGAAAGTGGCTCAGAATCGTACTTTGTAGCATTATTTGGGAGAATCCCATGTTTAAAAGTGGGCGTGTGAAGGGCTGTAGTGATGATGAATGATGAAACTCGGCAAGCAAGTTGATAAGCGCAGAGCCTAGACTATCGCGCTGGTAATACCTACTGCTTTAAAAAAAAATGTAAATAGGGTGACAAACGAGCATACAGTCCACCTGATGGTAAGTGGTTGCTGTAGCCCATAGACATCTATCCTCGTTTGTGAATCAAAATGCAGATGCGTTGTCAGCCTTGAGGACTAAGATGGAATGCCTCTTTTCCAGTAAAAAAGGTCTCCGGTTCTCTACACTCACCATACGAAACACAGCAGCATTAAGCTGTTATTTTACGCTGGTATTCTGTGAGAGCGTGGTCCTTCCCCGGTCGAGCCAACCCATTCGTGCTACAACTAAATTATAAATATAGCTGCAGCATAGCATTCCTGTTGTCAGTCTGTGTTTTTGTGTGTGGTATTTTTAGATTGAGTATCCGTGATTATTTAGTTTTCAGAACCGTGTCAGCTATTAATCAGGGTGTGTCAGGTTTAAGTGAGATTGAGTTTAAAGGTAACGATGGTATAGTTACATCACACATATTTTATTAAATTCAACTGTTATAAGTCCTTATAATATTAGGTTTAAAATTAACATTGAGAAAAGTAAACGATAGAGATCATTTTAAGTATACTATTTCTCTCAAGAATACGAGTACACAACTTCTTATCACAAAGAATACTATTCTTGCGAAAGTGGACATTTGTATATACCAAAATTACGACTGATATGAAACCTCTCGGGGCTAAATCACATGAAATTTTCCCAAACATTTAGTTTAATCTTCCGTTTTCTATGTCCTCGTTTTGCTTTAAGGTTTAACATAATGGCCTCTTGTACAACTGTTTTGCAAAAGCGAATTGTATGTCTATTTGTTGATATTCTACTATGCATACATATATAACATACATAAACACTCACGCCTGTCATCCAGAGGGGTAGGCAGAGACTACAGACTTCTGGCACGATCCTGACACACCTCTCTTGCGTCCTTTACATCCATACCTACGCATACATGCTCGTCGGTTAAGGTTACTTCTAATCTGGCCCATTTTCAATATAAAACTTACAACAGTTGCTTGAATGGTAGTGTGTGGACTGCGAACAAAAAATTCGTGGTTTCTAATCCGCCATTTAGCTTCTGTCGTGAGTCACTCCTAACACAATAATTTTATACTTATTTGGAGTGGTTAGCGGAAATTATTAAAATGATGTTAACAGCATTGCTAGTATTATTTTTATTAAAAAAAGGTCGTATGTCAGTAATTTATTGACGGCGGTAAAGTTGTAAATTTACAAGCTGTGATAAATGAGAAGCTGGCGAACAAAACGGTATAATTACGCTTTTGGTCAAAATACTTTTTTTTTCTAATCCAGAGGTTTTTGGCCCTCAGTACGAATCTCAGCTCAATACGAATCTCAGCTCAGACCCAAACAGAACGGCCTAAAAGTGTGTTAAAAATGCATACAAAGTTCGTGGTTTTGATCATAAGGGCATATATACAATAAAGTTTTAACAGCTTTGAATAAGCCTGCATGTTTTCTTTCAAAATGGAATAATTTTTAAAATGTTAATCAAAGTGGATTAAGTAACACAGATGTGACCATCACTCTTCCCGTATGGGGACACAACTACTTGCCTGCAGATCGAGTTTTCGGCAGAGTGGAGAAAGAAATACGCAAACACCCATTATTGTTTACCAAAAAATATACTTTGACATATACAGGAAATTTGGAAACCTAAAGTTGATGGGAGAAGACTGGGTACTGTACGACATTAAATGATTAGGTGATGACTACATTACTTTGATAGGGATAAGAGAGCTCAAGTGTTGAAAAATATACAAACATGCTGTATTCGAGGAGTTAAGCAGAAAAAAAACCAAGAAAAAGGCAAACAAGTTGTGAGAGCACCAAAAGCAACCTAAGGTTGCCATTGCGAGGAAATATACATTGAGCTCAGTATATAATAAAAATTGTTATTTTAAGAAAGAATAAACATAATGTATGCAGTGGTAGACCCACGCGGCAGCTTTTGCTGTCGCACGGATGGGCCGGCTCGAACCAGGGTGGTACCACGACCTCACAGAATACCACCGTGAAGTAGAAGTTTACTTCTGCATTTCGCTTGGTGAGTGCAGGTGGCCGGACGCCCAATTGCCCCCCCCCCCATCAACATGGTAGTGGAATTAAACGGAAGACTACCCCAGGAGGGTACCAGCATCCCTGGAGAATCCCTCGCTGAGCATCCACGCCCAAGCTACCCTACTTCTTCTGAGCGGGGCAAACTGAGCAACAAGACCAAGCGGACCACGCTTTCCGTGAATTTCTGCAATATCAGGGGATTTCATTCAAACCTTAACCCCGTCCACTACCATCTGGAGACGGCAAAGCCGGCCTTGCTCCTTCTAAAGGAGACGCAGGTCTCCTCTCCGGCTGATACTTCGTATCTGTCCTACCCGGGGTACAAATTAGAACACTCCTTTGTGCCCCGGGCTGGAGTTTGCGTGTACGTCAGAGAGAACATCTGTTTTCGACGCCTCGGCAGTCTTGAAGGTACGGACCTGTCCATCCTATGGCTGCGCGTAGACAGCGATGACCATCCCCGCGTCTACGGGTGCCTGTATAGGTCCCATAGCGGTAATGCCGATACATACCCACTCATCGACCACGTCCAAATGGCTGCAGACTCCGTGCTAAAACAGGTCTCATCCGCAGAGATCCGAGTGATACTCGGTGATTTTAACGCCTACCACGCCGAATGGCTTGGGTACCGTTTAACCGATCATGCGGGTAGGTCTGTTTATGACTTTGCCTTGGCATATGGTCTGACACAACTGATTACTTCGCCTACGAGGATCCTAGATATGGAGGATCATGTACCTTCCCTGTTGGACCTTCTGCTGACCTCTCATCCGGACGGATATCAGGTTTCCGTCGATGCCCCTCTTGGCTCTTCGAACCTTTGTCTGATCCGGAGTACGGTGCCACTCACGCTCCCATCGCAGTTGCGATCTGCAGCTCGCCGCCGTGTTTGGCACTATAGGTCGGGCGATTGGGACGGGATGCGGTTTTTTTTTTGTATCCTACCCTTTACCCGGTTTGCTTCTCGCCGGATGATCCCAGCGTTGTTGCTGATTCTGTCGCTGATGTGGTGCTTCAGGGAATGGAATTATTTATTCCATCATCTGTGGTGCCTATCGGAGGCAGAACTCAGCCATGGTTTGGTCACTTCTGTAAAATTGCATCACGCTATAAGCAGGAGTGCTACCGGGCCTGGGCTGACGCATCAACGTCCCGGGATGTAAACACCAGCGCTCTTAAAAAGAATGTTGAACAAAGTCTCAGACTGAGGGCGACTAAATCTAGTCCAGTTCAATCCCGACAAGACACAAGTTTGCGCGTTTACCGCTAAAAAGAACCCCTTTATCGTATCTCCTCAGTTTCAAGGCTTTCCCCTTGTTGCCTCAGCTAGTATCGGAATCTTCGGTGTCGACATATCGAGTGATGTGCAGTTTCATGGTCACTTGGAAGAGAAGGCCAAATTGGCCTCTAAAAAGCTTGGCGTGTTCAGCAGAGCGGGACAGTATTTTATGCCGGCACACCGCTTGCAACTTTACAAGGCGCAGGTTCGGCCCCACATGGAATACTGTTCCCATCTCTGGGCAGGTGCTCCCAGTGCCAGCTCCTTCCCCTTGACCGAATCCAGCGCAGAGGCTCGAATCGTCGACGACCGAGTTCTTTCCGATCGGCTGGACTCACTGGTACTGCGTAGGGATGTTGCATCTCTTTGCGTATTCTATCGCATCTATCACGGGGAGTGCTCTGAGGAATTGTTCGGACTAATTCCAGCCGCTCAATTTCACCATCGCACATCGCTATAAAACTATAATACCATCTGGATGATTGGCGGTCCACCACTGTGCGATTTATAAGAAGTTTTCTTCCTCGCACAACTTCCTTGTCGAATCGATTACCACCAGCGATTTTTCCGGACCATTACGACTTAGGGACCTTCAAGAAAAGAGCCTACTCTTTTTTAAAAGGCCGGCAACGCATCTGCAATTCCTTTGATGTTGCAGTTGTTCATGGGCGGCGGTAGTCACTTACCATCCGCATGCTCGTTTGCCCCTATAAAAAAATGGTTTTGTTAAAAAATGTTGATTAAGAAGTTTTGTATTATTAAACAATAGAGAACTTCTTTGTGAACTGACTTATGTTTAAACTGACCTCATCTAAATTACAAACAACTTATCGCTTGCAATCAAAATGGCCTAATCGCAGCCTCGTGGCAATCAAAACGTAATAATTGCGCCGGTCGCAAACAAAACGGCATAATTACATTTTTCAAATTTTAATATCTTCCCTTGTAATAGAGATAGCTATCTGGATTTAACATATGTCAAATCAAGTTACGAACTCCATGTGGGTAAATAAAAAACTATGCCAAAAGTTCACTACAAGTATATCATTCAGTTTTTTACTGCTCTTGTAAAATTTACTTTAATGTAATTATACCGTTTTGTTCGCCAGCTCCTCAAATAATATGACGTCATTAAGTAACAGCCTGTAAGTACAGTTTAAAGTATAGTCTTTAAACTGTGCTGTAAGTGTGCATTTATCGCTAGCTGGGCCCAGATATCTTGTCATTTCCTATGAATATTTTAATTGCACCGATAAATTAAGTTTCTAAATTTTTTTTTCATTGATTCAATTAATATATTTTTTATTTAGGTCTAGCTGCAAAGTTCTGGACAAGGGTCTCCTTTTTATGGAGGGAATTTATCCAAATCATTTTGTACGTAATAGAGCCATGCTGCAGCTTTATTATGGTTGTAGCAAAAATGAGTTGGCTCAACCGGGTGAGGACCACGATCTCATAGAATAACAGCGTGAAATAACAGCTTAATGCTGCTGTGTTTCGTATGGTAAGTTTAGATAACCGGAACCCCTTTTCATTGGAAACGCGGCGTTCCACCATAGTCGTCAGGCATGCCATCGCATCTGATGCTCATTTTGATGTTCGTCTGTGTCATTACCCTGAGTATATATATTTGCTGGTGCAGATGTAAACTCACATATACGGGATAGTTATACTAGCATATAAAATAGTTGGTTATACTATCATATAAGAACCTATCAGACATTTCCCTTGTTCAACTCTTACGACGCTTACAGATCGTATGTAACGATAAATAAATTTGTGCTGCCACCAAACAATGATTTCGTAGCATTACACAAAAAAATGCAAATGATGCAAAATGCAGGCCAGTCCTGCTTTTGTTTTGCTAGCGTAAACACTTAGCTACTGCAAATGAAGGAAGGACCGGAGCTTTAATTGATGCTTAATTGTATAAAAAAATTGAGAAGCAACGATTCATTAAGAGACTTCGACTTTTAATTAGTACTAAATGAGCACGAAAATAACTATTTGCAATGCCTTCTTCAGTGAATAATTAATGTCGGAAGTACATAAAGAGGTTATTTTTTAAAATAATCTGGTTTGAGAGCAGATATTCATCTTGCTCTCTTGGTTACACAAATAATTATTTATCATCGTAACAACCTATCAAAGTCCATTTCATTGCAAAATATACTGCAAATACACTGATTGCTTCATAGATCCCCCTAATTGTTAAACGCATTTTTTTTAATATGTTGTGTTGTTATCACGAAGATGTTGCCATCATTTCTTGTTTTCAGTTTCCCTCTGGCACCTTTACGCCAACCACGTGGTGATATGGGGTAGTGGATTATTATTAACAATTAAACAGCGTAACGCACTTGTCATTCAGCGTGGCACAATTACAATTCAACCATACCATTATATTATCTTCGTATATCGTGCTGGTTACCGTCACAAATGTGGGGTAACGTAAAAGACATCATGATAACACCAATAAAGATTAATTATGTTAACAAACAGCAAAAATACTTAACATGATTCTTCAATGCAGAATACCTACTCTTCTTTGCTTGTTCTAGCGGAATAACCACGACGGCAAATATAGAACTTGGGTTGATCTACGAGATCTTCTGAAATTTAATGCAAGCACTTAGTCACTATATATTCATTTAAGACCGCGGGGGAGAGTGCTGCTATCCTTGAAATTGCAAGACGTTTAGTGCTTAGATTTTTTTACTTTACCAGCGTTTAACTACAATTCATATTGGTAGCAAGCGTAGATGAAGCCCTAAATTGTAAATCGCACTGCTTTACTGTGATAAGAGACAAGACGCCGAGATTGAAATCGGATGCAAACGCAAACGCCGTAAATTTATTCCACTTCCTTTGTATTTGCTTCGTAAACAATTTGGTTCATTGGAACCAAATTGTTGTTGTATGGAATATTGACACCAAAGGGGGTGAAACTCGCCGTCCGTCTGGTTGTCCGATATTAAAAAGGGAAAGGAGGAATTAAATTACATAATTCCAGCGTTCACTCTCCGTAATGTATCCTATAGAAAACCGAGAGAATGACAACTCCGCATCGGTGCCCGAGACTAACAAGATTGGTTTAACAAAATCAGGTTCACCAATAAGTTTTTTAGCACGCCTCTCTGCTCAGCCCAACGCCTTCATGCTAGGTGGTACTTTGTAGCGCAAGCCCAAATGTGACAGCATTATTCCATGCGCGAACGAACTTGCGCCTTATAGAGGATAAACTGTTTCGGCGTGAAATATCGCCGCGCCTTTGCAAGAACGACTAGTTCAATAGCGGCTTCTTTGGCCTTGGATTCAATAAACTAAAATTTTAAGAGTCATTGCCACGGCAAAGTCAGAGCACATACGAAGAATTGGCAAGAAACTGGTTCGCCTTTCTTCGGGAACCCGTGCATTCTGGTCTCTCGCAAAGGCTGTCCAAGGGAACTTCTGTCAGCCATCTCTTCCATCTCTGCACAGGGAGGACGACCTGGCCCATGCCGCAATGGAGAAAGCCGATCTGCTAGGCTCTTTCTTGGCGTCCAACTCGACTCTCGATGACGGGGGGAACACACCACTGACCATCCTGCGGTGTGAGTGCTCCATGCCGGATGTTCGCAAAGGAGAGCGCTCGATTCGCAAAGAACTCCTCTCCCTGGACATCTACAAGTCGAGTGGGCATGACGGAATCCCCAATTCTGTAGAGCACGTGTGCTCTACACAATTGGGGGGATTTTCTGATACTCCTACTCCCTAGGCGTAGTCCCAAAATCATGGAAGACGACTTTTATCCACCCGATCCCAAAAAAAGGAGACCGCTTAGACCCGTCTAGCTACAGGACTATCGCCATCATCTCCTTGTTCTCCAAAATAATGGAATCCATTATAAACTGCCAGCACATGCGGTATCTCGAGGATTGCCAGCTGATTAGTGACCGCCAATACGGTTTTCGTCGGGATCGATCAGCTGGTGATCTTTTGGTCTACCTGACTCATAGATGGGCGGAGTCAGTAGAGTCCAAGGTGAAGGCATTGGCCGTTAGGTTGGACATTATTAGGCCTTCGATCGGGTTTGGCACAAAACTCTTCTTTCGAAGCTCCCTTCCTATTGGCTACCCGAGTAATTGTGCAATTGGATCACCAGCTTTCTTGCAGATCGGAGCATCAAGGTCACTGTAGACGGTTGATGCTCCGATTACAAGCCTACTAATTAATGGTTTTCCACAAGGCTGCGTGCTATCACCAACGCTGATCATGAGCACTGGTGATGCTCTATACACCGGCCGTGCCAATATTTCTCGGGAAAACGTCGCCGAGTACCGGAACAAACTTGTGTTTGAAGTCGAGTCTTTGTTGAACAAATTCTCGGATTGGGGGCGACAAAATCTAGTACAGTCCAGTTAATCCTCATAAGACACATATTTGCGCGTTTACCACTAAAAAGAACCCCTTCATCCTATCTCCTAAGTTGCAAGGAGTGCCTTGTTGCCTCAACCAGTATCGGAATCCTCGGCGTCGACATTTCGAGTGACGTGTAGTTTCGTGGTCACTTGGAAGAGAAGGCCAAATTGGCCTCTAAAATGCTTGGCGTACTCAGCAGATCAGGACAGTATTTCATCCCGGCACACCGCCTGCAACTTTACAAGGCGCCGGTTCGGCCTTACATGGAATATTGTTCCCATCTCTGGGCTGGGGCTACCCAGTGCCAGCTCCTTCCACTTGACCGCATCCAGCGCAGAGCGGCTCGAATCGTCGACGACCGAGTCCTTTCCGATCGTCTCGATTCACTGGCACTGCGAAGAGATGTTGCATCCCTTTGCATTTTCTTTCACATTTACCACGGGGAGTGTTCTGAGGAATTGTTCGGATTGATCCCAGCCGCCAAATTTCACGAACGCACGTCTCGGCAAAACTCTCGATACCATCCACACCATCTGGATGCTTTCACTAGAAGTTTTCTTCCACGTACGCACTTTCTGTGGAATAGTTTACCACCAGCGATTTTTCCGGACCGATACTACTTAGGGACCTTCAAGAAAAGAGCTTACTCCTTTTTAAAAGGCCGGCGATGCACCTGCAATTCCCTTGGTGTTGCAGTTGTTCATGGGTGGCGGTAGTCACTTACCATCAGGTGAGCCGTATGCTAGTTTACTCCCTCTCCTATAAAAAAACTAGACTAGACTTATTAGGTCCAAATAAATCTCAACTATTTATTGAAGGCGGACAGTTAACACGTTTGGTTAAGACATATTCTCACTATGCTTAGCAATCGGGAAAATTTCCGCAAATCTATCTACATCTATACAAATAAATAAAATTGAAGTGTCTGTTTGTAATGTCAAAATAACAGCTTTTTACTAAATGAATATGAAAATTTATGCGGTACTTATAACAAAAAAAAAGATTTTAAAATTTTTTGTTTGTTTGTTCCGGCTAATCTACGAAACTGCTAGATCGATTTTGACGGGACTTTCACTGGCAGATAAATGATGTTATAAGGAGTAACTTAGGTTACTTAAATACGAGTATTTCAACAAGTATTTACAAAAAATTCTTTACGTAAAAAGCCTTAAAAAAAACTTTAACGTTCAATCGCCTAGAACGCGCTAACCCCGACTGCGATCTACCCCTGGGGCAGCTCGCTATTGTAGGTAATTATTTCACGCAGGTAGCAAGAGTGATAGAGGCCTGATGTGGTAGTCAACACGGAACTGTCTCAAAAACTAAAATTAATAATCAATCCCACCAAAACAAATGCCTACCGTGCGTGCTAACGTCCTTGAGGTAAACACTTTCATCATTCTACAGACCATTAAACCATTACGACATTGCCAACTTTAATTTTATAATCCCTACGACTAGTCTTTGTATGGAATTTAGAAGTTATAGTCGTCATTTTTTAATACAATTAGACAATCAATTGTACCCTGACGCAACAAGCAGTTCGTTACTACAAAAATGATATTGAAATTAATAAACGTACCTAATTGGGTTTTAACTTATACAATTATAAACACTATTTTTCATCGTTTTCTTTGATTTTGGACAAGAAAATAGAAATGAAATGGTACGGAATAATTTAATAGTTAAAATCAATTGAAAATATGATCGACAGTTAATTAATACATCAGAATTAATCTAAAAATAATTCTTTTACTTTATTTTAATTGACTTTCCGTTATAAATCCGTCCAATACTTTGAATTTAAAAAGAGGTACGTCAAACTATTAAAAATTACTTGCAAGTTGTATTGTGATTGCCGCCTCTAATTCTTATATCGCTTGCAAACAAATCTTAGTAGGTAAATTTCGGTGTAACATGGCAGCGTTGCCAACACCAATTTGTCAAATTCTCCGAAAATCCATGTCAAATTCCCCAATTTAAGGACAAAACTTCAACAGATTCTCCACAAATTCCCCTCAATTTTATTTTAAGAAATGAAACAATTTTCAACTTATTTTATAAGATTTATTTTTTAACTAACATTTTTATTCTTTTTTACCGAATTTTTTTTCACACTGCATATTTTTGTAACAAGCATGTTACTCCATGGAGTATTTTTAATTCCTTCCCTTGTTGCCATTAAAAAGTAACACAGTAACTGCATTTATATGCATGCGGTTCTCTGCTTTAAAATTAAAAAATAAAGAAATGAAAAGCATCAAAAGATACACAGATGTAGCCGAAATAAATCCGAAAATTAAATGTGGTGCAATGAAGATATTTAAAAATAGGGAGTCATTCGATTAATAAGTAACCTAATAAAAATGTTAAGATAAGTATTTAGCTAAAATAACTACACACGTGACCATAACCTTATTTGTTATTATTCAAATAATTTAAACCACACATTGAGACTATTATGTCTCCAGTACTAATGCCAGTACAATGAGCGTTAAACCAAATAACGTAGCTATGTTTCATAAGTAAGGACATAACCGGCACCAGCTTAGACGCCAGGGTTAACGATTGCATTTTGATTCTTAGCCGAGGATAGATTCTATGGTACGTGCCTGCGCTTGTAACCTTAACTTTGATAATAAATCCTCCTGCTATCACAAAAAAATTAAATTCCAATTTTAAATAGCAAAATTAAATTACTTTGACGTAAGTGCTTCTTTGATAATGTACGTTTACGTTAAAGATTTTTTTAGAGATTAAAAATCAGGTAAAATATTAATGAAGTTATTTATTTATACCATAAATTCCAGTTTTAATCAAAAGTAATATTTTAATTACCCCATTCTGTCAATTCCAGAAAACAACTGATTTGCCCGACCTCTGCTAGTATAAATACAGACAAGATTAATTAAGACTATGTCAATAGACCTATTTCAAACCAAAAGTGATCCGTTATGTAATTGGTATTAACTATAATAAATAACATTTAAGAGTTTTATTTAAACATGAATATGTTTAATTTATGGCCGTGTGGTAGCGGCTTTAGAATCCTGCCACCCCCTCTCTTCCCGTGGGTGTCGTACGAGGCGACTAAGGGAGGAAGGCCAAAGTAAAAAACAAGCTTTGGCAACCGACAGATGGCGGAATAACCATCTCAATTCTTATGTCAGGCCAAAATATCCAGATCTGTGATGGGCTGCAGCGTTACAGGTGCGACATGTCTGACACTGCGATCGCCAACCCGCTTGCCCAGCGTGGCGATTAAGGGCAAAACCTCCCAATGGTAAGCACCAAAAAAACACGGCCCCCAGTTCCCGGCCGTCCATATGTACCTGACCGTGGTGGCGGTCATGGCAACTGTGGGACAGGGGGTGCTAAGAATCCCCGGGAGAGGGCAGGATACCACCACAAACTGGACCTGGCGACGTACAATGGACGAACTCTGCGGCACGACGAGAACATTGCAGAATTAGAAGTAGAGTTGAAAAATGTAAGGTGGCATGTTCTGGGATTGAGTGAAGTTCGAAAAGAGGGAGAGGACACACTAATCCTAGAATTAGGTCACCTACTCTACTATCACGAGGGACATGATCTTTCCCAGGGTGGAGTGGGATTTCTCGTCAATAGAGTTCTCCGTGACAACATTTTGGAAATCTCCAGTGTGTCGACGAGGGTAGCGTATCTTGTTTTAAAACTAACTGAAAAATATACTGTAAAAGTTGTACAAGTTTACGCACCAACGTCGACACACCCGGACGATGAAGTTGAAGCTATGTATGAAGATATAGCGAAGGCTTTACACAACACTACTAAAGCCCAGTTTAATGTCGTCATGGGGGACCTTAACGCCAAAGTTGGGAAGCATACAGGTGTTGAATCGATTATGGGACCGCACGGTTTGGGAAGTAGAAACCACAGGGGGCAAATGCTGATCAACTTCCTCGAAAAAGAGAGGCTTCATCTAATGAATACTTATTTTCAAAAAAAGCCCCAAAGGAAGTGGACCTGGCGCAGCCCCGACAACGTGACGAAAAATGAGATCGACTTCATCATGACGGACAAAAAGTACATATTCAGAGATGTCTCAGTGATCAATAGGTTTAATACAGGAAGCGATCACCGACTTGTTCGAGGTACTCTGAATATCGATTTCAAGATTGAAAGAGCCCGTCTGGTAAAGTCCACGCTCCGACCAAATGCTTTTCAAACCATAGCGGGATCCCAACGTTTCCAATTGGAACTTCGGAATCGATTTGATGCCCTAAAACCCACATTGGACATTGACGAGGATCTCACTAGTGTGGTCAAGATTTTAAGGGATGAGGGGAGAGGGTTGTGTAGTAGGCAACATATAGGCCGGAAGTCTAAGCTCTCAGACGAGACACTTCAGCTTATGCAAAAGAGACGTGAGGAAACAACAGCCGCGCCATCAGAACAGCTGGCACTCACCAGAATCGTAAGGAAAGCTGTACGGCGGGACCTGCGGCGCTCCAATGCAAACCTTATTCAAGAGGCAATAGAGCGAAACAAGGGTCCCAAAGTCTTTGCCCGTAAGCTCGGGAGCAACCACATTACGAAACTAAAACATGCGATGGCAAAACCTCACGTCAAAGCCTGAGATTCTCGCTGAGATCGAAGGCTATTACAATACACTATATGCCTCCCAAAACCAGCAACCTGACCCGAAATGCGACGATCCCAGAGCCACACTAACCGCCACTTTACCGACGAGCTGCCCGATATCTGTCAGGAGGAGATCGAGTTGGCCCTCACGCAACTTAAAATGGAAAAGCCCCAGGAGGACGGAGTTACAACAGAGCTCTTGAAAGCGGGCGGACAGCCATTGCTAAAGAGCTCTGTCGAATTTTAACTGCGTTTTACGACATGGGAGAACTCAAAGGCGTGGAGCAGAAGCATCACAGTCTTGTTTCATAAGAAAGGCGACAAGACATTGCTAAAATTATCGGCCCATCTCGCTTCTGAGCCACGTCTATAAGTTGTTTTCGAGGTCATCACGAATCGACTCGCGCGGAGACTTGACGAATTTAAACCACCCGAGCAGGCTGGGTTTCGAGGAGGCTATGGCACCATAGACCACATTAATACAGTGAGGCAAATTATACAGAAGACGAATGAGTATAATCAGCCTCTTGTATGGCCTTTGTGGACTATGAGAAAGCCTGACTCCATCGAAACTTGGGCTGTTATGAATTCCTTGCAGCGCTGCCGGATTGACTGGCGATACATAGATGTCTTGAGACATTTAAACACCACAAGCTCGATGGCCGTTCAAGTACAGGGTGGTCTTACAAAACCTATCCAGTTGCATCGTGGAGTGAGATAGGGGTACACAATATCCCCAAAACTGTTCACAAATGCATTGGGAGATGTTTTTAAGACGCTAAACTGGAATGGACGCGGCATCAATATAAATGGCGAACACATCTCTCACTTGCGCTTTGCCGATGATATCGTCGTCATGGCAGAATCGCTGCAGGAACTACAAGACATGCTTAGCAGCCTAAATGAATCCTCTCAACGTGTCGGACTGCGTATGAATTTAAATAAGACAAAAGTCATGTTTAACGGTCACGTCATACCAGATTCGATTATCGTTGATGGTGAGATTCTTGAAGTTGTTCAAGAGTATATCTACCTCGGCCAGATAGTGCAGTTAGATAAAAACAACTTCGAGAAAGAAGCCGATAGGCGGATTCAGTTGGGCTGGGCAGCATTCGGAAAGCTTCGTCAGGTCTTTTCGTCGCCCATACCGCAAAGCTTGAAGACGAAAGTCTTTGACCAGTGCGTCCAGCCTGTACTCACATATGGTGCCGAAACGTGGACACTAACGGTACGACTACTCCACAAACTCAGCGTCACCCTGCGGGCGATGGAAAGAGCTATGCTCGGAGTTTCTCTGGTGGATAAGATTCGTAACGAAGAAATCCGCCGGAGAACCAAGGTCACCGACATAGCCTTCCGTATTTGCAGGCTGAAGTGGCAATGGGCTGGTCACATTTGTCGCAGAAGCGATAACCGTTGGAGTAGGCGTGTCATAGAGTGGAGACCACGTTTAGGCAAACGTAGTGTGGGACACCCCTTGGCTAGATGGAGCGATGATCTGCGCAAGGCGGCTGGCAGCAACTGGATGCGTGTAGCCGAAGATCGAGCTAAGTGGCGCGCCTTGGGAGAGGCCTATGTCCAGCAGTGGACTGCCGCAGGCTGATGATATGTTTAATTTAAACTGGTGAAAGAAAGAAACATTAAGTGACCGCCCTGGGGTCGAGGTTCAACCGTGATTCATAAATTTTTATAAGTTTGTATATAAAGCTAGCTGTATTTCACTTTCAACTGCACATTCATAATTTTTATTCGCTTTTCTTATTTAACATACACTCGATAGACAAAAGAACATTTATAATCACAAAAAATTCACAGCTCATTAAGTCAATCTATCAGTAATTATACTTCTGCTTCGTCCTTCGAGATTAGCATAGAACATATGTAGTATCGTGTAGTTAAATTTTTTTTTTACTTGGTACCCACAAATCTTTGTATCTTCATTCGTGTTTTAGTGCTTCGCCGTATCGCGCGTACTTCTAAGTTCGTGGTAAAATTTATTGTGATTTCTAATGAAAATATACCTAAATGAAAAAATAATGATGAAGATTACTCATATTTAGAACGAAATGTTAGTAAATTGGAAAGAAAGTTGCACCGAAAAAAGAATAAGCGACGGAGTCGTCTGTCGCGTACCCAGCACTCACGCACGTATAGTGATAGCTCTCCATGCAGATCACCCTCACGGGTCACAACTCTAAGACGACAAGGTAAGTACCTAATTTTTGCAATTTCGGTAATGAATTAAAATAAGAATTTTGTACCCTATGAATATGATATTGCGGACAGTTTCTTTGTGGTGTCTCGTATCGGCACTTAGTTGAGTAACTTATTGTTAAAATTTCGATAGTAAATTGTGTACCCTATGAATACGATATTGCGGACAGTTTCTTTGCGGCTGTCTCGTATCGGCAATTGGTTGCGATTAGTACATACTTACGTCTGTTTCTTACCAATTTCCTATATTACTGCGATAGATGATGAGTCTGCTTGTAGCTGCTTTTCATAAGCAGCATTATCGGGTTTGCGTGCTTCCCCTGGCGGTTGTCACTACCCACAACGTAGTTTTGCCAAAAGTATTGTATGACTGTCCTTACTATTGTAAAAGTAACTGAGGTTAACATTAAAAAATCATTTCTCGACTTCAGGAACTGAAGAACCACACTGCATTGACGATAATGTGTCGAGCAAAGTGAATGAAGTGGTACCACTCGCCGAGGAGCCGATAGCTTCAACTTTCACCTCAACTTTATTAGAAACATCCATTATTGTCACGCCGGAAACCGAACAGGTACCAGAATTAGATGAAACCATTTTAGAAAAAATAATTTACAATACTTGTCTAAATACCTAACTTATCTACTTAACCTACTATTTTGCCACTCTGCTTGTTTCCACCTAGCCACTTTAATTCGAATTCACAGGTTAAATAAACCAAATACCTGGTTCGAATCCCCGCTAATGAAAAATTTACTTAAATGAAATGTTAACAAGGATAGAGTCATGCTTTTTTATTCATCGTGTAGGTATGTTTATTATTCTCATGTATTCAGTAATGTACCTATTCAGATCAGTTCAGTACTAAGTTATTAAAAAAAAAATTAGGTATGAAACAGCTTACCGATCTAAATCCTCCGTGGTCTTATGAGATTCTCCAAGGCACATTAACATGTTGCCGTATTCACGAGCACTATCAACGTACGCGTAAGGCATTATTAAAACAAAACAAGAAACACAAAACGTAATAATAATAATAAGTAATGACAACAAGAATTTAATAAACAAAACGACTGTCGCTTCACGTGGTCACAGAATAAATAATAGTACTACGTACAGAAGTTGCACTCTTTTGATGTTGACTGCTTGCTGATGTTTTAATAGCCTAAATAGTTATTATTAATCAGATAAATTGCGCACGCAACCTAAATAAAACTTTATCGCTGCGCGCGAGTGTCCGTATTACTTGCATCTTTTCTCCTTACTACGTCACAACGGATTTTCCGTGGTTGCTAAGGGCTGTTAATAAAGAGTAAAAAATACATTGTGAAATGGTAAGTTACTTAGGTAAAGTACCTATGCTAACTATAATCGACCATATTATCTATTATGTGAGTTTTGCGATGCCCAACGCATGCAAATTGCAAGGCCATTCGTCGGGAATCGCGATGCTTGGTTCGTATAGGAAGATAGCGTAAACGACAAATAAACCCGAAATACGATTCCTAACAGAAATATGATCGTAATCTACTTAGTTGAAAATCTTGTAAACAAAGTTTTAATTTTCTTTTTTTAATTTTATTTTGTGCTATTATAACTTAAAATATTTTAATTACAAAGACGAGTATAGGTATGTAAGTAGTTTGTACTTGGGTAGTGAAGTAAATTTAAAATAAGTTTTGTAATAAAGTACTGAGGTATTACTTCTGTACTTAAAATATTACATAATTATTTTTTCTCTATAAGTACCTATCTAACAAAAAAATGAAATAAATTTACCTTTCATTATCCTTCGGTAACTTAAAAATGATATATCTGAATCCTTTTAATTGCTCATTAAGCATCCATCCCCGCAACAATTATAGTAGGAACGACGTTTTGCCATTATAATTTATCAAATAGATAGGTAATATACATATATATTATTCTTAAATTACATTAAAACGTTTTCAACTATTTTACCGTACAATTAAATACGAGTATTTCAACAAGTATTTACAAAAAATTATTTACGTAAACAGCCTTAAAAAAACTTTAACATTCAATCGCCTAGAACGCGCTAACCGCGACTGCGATCTACCCCTGGGGCAGCTCGCTATTGTAGGTAATTATTTCACGCAGGTAGCAAGAGTGACAGAGGCCTGACGTGGTAGTCAACACGGAACTGTCTCAAAAACTAAAATTAATAATCAATCCCACCAAAACAAATGCCTACCGTGCGTGCTAACGTCCTTGAGGTAAACACTTTGATCATTCTACAGACCATTAAACCGTTACGACATTGCCAACTTTAATTTTATAAGTTTAGTTATCCCTACGACTAGTCTTTGTATGGAATTTAGAAGTTATAGTCGTCATTTTTTTTTAATACAATTAGACAATCAATTGTACCCTGACGCAACAAGCAGTTCGTTACTACAAAAATGATATTGAAATTAATAAACGTACCTAATTGGGTTCTAACTTACACAATTATAAACACTATTTTTCATCGTTTTCTTTGATTTTGTACAAGAAAATAGAAATGAAATGGTACGGAATAATTTAATAGTTAAAATCAATTGAAAATATAATCGACAGTTAATTAATACATCAGAATTAATCTAAAAAATAATTCTTTTACTTTATTTTAATTGACTTTCCGTTATTAATCCGTCCAATACTTTGAATTTAAAAAGAGGTACGTCAAAATATTAAAAATTACTTGCAAGTTGTATTGTGATTGCCGCCTCTAATTCTTATATCGCTTGCAAACAAATCTTAGTAGGTAAATTTCGGTGCAACATGGCAGCGTTGCCAACACCAATTTGTCAAATTCTCCGAAAATCCATCTCAAATTCCCCAATTTAAGGACAAAACTTCAACAGATTCTCCACAAATTCCCCTCAATTTTATTTTAAGAAATGAAACAATTTCCAACTTATTTTATAACATTTATTTTTTAACTAACATTTTTATTCTTTTATACCGAATTTTTTTTTTCACACTGCATATTTTTGTAACAAGCATGTTACTCCATGGAATATTTTTAATTCCTTCCCTTGTTGCCATTAAAAAGTAACACAGTAACTGCATTTATATGAATGCGGTTCTCTGCTTTAAAATTAAAAAATAAAGAAATGAAAAGCATCAAAAGATACACAGATGTAGCCGAAATAAATCCGAAAATTAAATGTGGTGCAATGAAGATATTTTAAAAAAGGGAGTCATTCGATATTAATAAGTAACCTAATAAAAATGTTAAGATAAGTATTTAGCTTTCATGAAAAAAAGGTTCTGACTTGGCCCGGGCTATCCATTTTCAAAATCCCCGCGTTTTCCCCGCATAATACCAATCCCCATAAAATCGCCAACCAACTTTAAATTCCGCGCAATTTAGGGAATTCTTCACATGTTGGCAACGTTGAAATGTGTGCGCTGCCGCCACCCGGCCGACACGAGTCGGCCGGGCGGCGGCAGCGCGTGTGTAAAAGGGAAGTGTAGAGTGAGTAGTAATATTCAAAAATATACTTTAATTGTAATGACATAGAGACCAAGACAAATAGATATATTTTGCATTGTTTGCCTTAGCCGCCGCCGCACACGGCGGGTATTCCCCTCCTCTTCCCTGTACTCTACATATTCGATTGTTGGTTGATTTAGTTTGTTTTACAGATTGCACAACAAGAGGCATTTGCTATAACGTACCCGGGTTTTCTTGTATGTCAGAAAATTGTGTTGCAACAATTTCACAACTACAGAAAATATGATTAAGTCTTAACGCTCAATCTGATTCTTCCATCCCTGTTACTGATCCCTTTAGCTCATCATAAAGAAATGATGATGATGATGATAATAATGGAGGCATTTTAGAAGAGGTTATTTTATTGGAGCATTCTCCATTACAAATTAATTATGTTCTTTTTCTTCGTTTATCTCTTTAGTTCTAAATAAAATATTTCGTTTCAATTTGTGAAATATTAATAATAGTAAACAGAGAAAAAACATATTTTTCAATTTGGCCTTTTTTTCCACATTTACAAGAAACTGCTTTAAATTTTATCCTGTTACAGTAAAAATACGGTTGATTAAGGTAGGTCTATGTTTAAAAATAGGCTTTATAGGCTACCTTACTTTACAGTAGACTATTTTAGGCTAATTTACAAAAAAAAATGGCCTATTTAGGCTACTTTGCGTCTCATTTTTGGCGACTCCGACCGTTCTGGATTCGGCAACACTATTCAGACCTTGGCTAATTATTCTACTATTGATGTACGCATTACACAAAAAGAAAAAAAACTACTCCGTTCGACAATAAATGAGTGTGGAACCTTCACACATCACATCTGTTAACCTTGTTTGATACGGAATGAAGTCATTTTCCCGTAGTTGCATTCAACTCTGTTTGTCAAGCATATTCTAAGCAAATATTTTTTCCGGACCAATACGACTTAGGAACCTTCAAGGAAAAAGGCTAATCATTTCTAAAAGGCTGGCAACGCATTTACAATTTCTCTGGTTTTACAGATGTTCGATCTCCGTATGTTTGTATGCCTCGTCTTCAATATAAAAACATACTTAATAATTTTCTTTTCTAACTTGTCCATCAGCTTACAAATAATTTATCTAAATAAAACGTAACCGTTTAAGAATCTAACTCAATAAATGTCATGATTCTGTACACGGATAGCCATCGTAGCCCTACTGTACAAACACTTCAGCACGTCTATATACCGACAGTCAACTTGGCACCGCTGAAGGGACTGTAGCACCGCCAAATTTCGATTGAATCAAAGGCTTTCTGATAGTCCACATACCAAGACTTTGGAGCCCTGGTTCCGCGCGATCGCTTCTTCAATACAAGCTGTATTGAAGTTGCGTAAGTTCAGCCGCATGCATTTGGAGATCTGTCTGTTTAGTTGCCTGTATGCTGTCAAATCTGTTGAAAACTGCAGCTTCATTTCCCCTCTAACAACCATGAGGTTAAGAGTGTGATCGGAGAGATTTTAGAACTCAGCTCCGACCGCATGGAAAGTTTCATATCGTTCACTGCATTGCAGTCTTCTAGGCACTGAAAACGGTTTTGTAACTCTAGCTGAAAGGTTTCGGCACTCTGGATTAGAACGCGAGGGGGACGGAGCGTTGACTTCATTATACGAGTCCTCAGAGGTTCAGTGTGTCTCTAATTGTAAGTTATTAATTATATCTTAATGATATATATATATATATATATATATATATATATATATATATATATATATATATATAAGATATAATATCTATTTTATGACTTTTTTAATGAACTAATAATATTTAATGAGTTTTTTACTCCAAACAGCGACGCGTATTATTACTACAAGCTAACCAAACATTATAAACAAATATTCGACTGTGTAGTGGCGGTGTTAGAAAATCCACTACGCCATAATATCGTCCCGTGGGTGTCGCAAGAGACCTCGGCTGCTTCGTTGGTCTAGTGGTAGTAAACGCGATTGCTGATCATAAGGTCACGGGTTCAAATCCCAGGTCAGCCAAAACTAGTTATTGGGTTTGTCTGTCAAAAAATTCTCAGTAGCAGCACGGTAAGAAAATTGGCGGTGTTTCACCCACGTGACTCAGAAAGCACGTAAAGCCGTTGGTCCTGCACCTGATCTGTCTGCGGTCATGTCGGATTACCGTTGCACCGTACTATGAGAGTGAGAGAATAAAGAGTGCATGTGTATTTGGCACACACTCGGGCACCATACTTCTGGCCTGCGCAAGTTTTGCTCAAGTTTCCGTTGAGACTAGCCGCCGTGACCGAAATTCGGTCTGAAGGACATTAGCATACTCTGCAGTGTGGCTCTACCATAATTAAACTTTTTACAGTATTTAATTAAGGTTATTTCTCTCACATTCCACAATATGGTGTCATTCCTGCGTCTTGAGTTTGAATCTTGTTCCCAACCGATTTTTGTACTGTGATAGGAGAAGGAATATACAAGGAAGGAAGGAAGGAAGACATACACATTCTGTTAATGTTAGAAGGAGAATAAGAATAATAACATGAAAATCGGTACACTTTGGCATACCCTTAAAGTAGTATCCTCATCATGTGCCAAAAAACAAAAACTAAACAAAGCCAAAAAAAGTATAACTACGGAGTATCCTCTGAGAGACTGGCCGCTGTGACCGAAATTCGGTCTGGAGGCCAATATTACATTATTAAATGGCGACAGAGGGAACCAAACCAGGAGATGGGCAGCAGCGTCTTCCTCATAACAACTAAATATTTTAAAAAAAATGCGGTTTTCATCCCGGTTGCCAAGCGATACAACTATGGCAAATTCCCTCTATGAGACAATCTATGGGGAGACCTATGTTTAGCAGTGTAGTTTAGAAAGGCTGTAACGATAACAGTTACCAAATACTGCTTATACAAAGGACGACTTAGAAGTTCTGAGACTAAGGGTTAATAGCAAAGATTGAACTCTAAAAATATAGACCCTCTGCAGTGCAACACGTTTTTTTCATTCTACCTGAAGTGCTAATAAGTCATTTTGACGGCTTCGTGGCGCAGCGGCTTGGCAATGAGTTGCAGCGCTAAGGGACGAGGGTTCGGGTGAGGTGACGTTCGGGTAAGGGTGAGGTAACGTTCAAAAAAATTTGATTTAAGCTTTAAGGTTGCGTCTGTCCACTCAAGTGCTCTCTTAACGCAGCCTCCAAATGAACTTCGTCCTCAAATCTTCGCGTCTGCAAGTACTTTTTATAAATTGCTAAACAGAAAGTAGTCGTACGGAGCTAGATGTGGCAGTTTAAATAGTATGATTTATTTCTTCAAAGCCATTCACTTTAAAAGCTAGCCTTGAGAGTCTAGCGCATTGTCTAGCGATAACGAAATTCAGTTACTGTTCTCCGTTTCTAAAATGTTCTATTTGGTTGCTGTCTTTGTCTCGTTCCTTTTCTTAAACGACTTTATCCTCAATTCGTTCTTTATTTCATAGTTAATATTCTCTCAATGTCAACGCTTGTTCTGCTGCAGTATTTCACGAAATCCTTTGAATGGTTTTGTGAACTACTGCACGATACAGGAAAAATTCCTAGTGTCGAGATAAAATTCTTTAGAAAAAAAAATGATAAAATGATAAAAAATGATAGGTGCAATTCGTATACTAGCTGGGAATATGAAAATGCTAATCAGTCTAATCTTAAGAGAAATACTCTATTTGTCGCTCTATTCTGTGAACATTGATGTTTGAAAATTCGGTTCTAAGGGATTACCTTCCGCTAAAAGAGTAGAGAATTATTTGCCGTATAGTGCATAGAGAGCCGGCAACCAAGTGCAATAGTTGTAGCAGCGGCGAGGACATGGTGAAATACACTCACATACTTTAAAGTGATGCCCAGCGCAGGTTGATCTGCATTATGACCTTGTCGCCTCTTGCTTCCAACCTTGATCAATTTTTTTTTTAATTTAGGGCATTATTTCAAGTAGGTAATGGTTAACTTTTATAAAAATATATCTGTTCATTGTTATCGATATTGAAAACGTTTTATGTTTATAGTCACAAATACTATGTGACCGGAGTACCACATACACGGAGTGGTAGGGTCAGTTCGAATATCATTTTCAATTTCATTTGCTATGCAGTTTCATCCGCTGAATTTCAGATTTGTATTTTTCTTTACGTGGTAGAGCCATGCTGCAGCTATATTAATAGTATAGTTGTAGCACGAATGGGTCGGCTCGACCGGGGAGGGACCACGCTCTCACAGAATACCAGCGTAAAATAGCAGCTTAATGCTGCTGTGTTTCGTATGGTGAGTGTAGAGAACCGGAGACCCTTTTTACTGGAAAAGAGGCATTCTATCTTAGTCCTCACGGCTGACAACGCATCTGCATTTTAATTCGCAAACGAAGATAGATGTAGATGTCTATGGGCCACAGCAGCCACTTACCATTAGGTGGACTGTGTGCTCGTATGTGACTCTTATTCTATATAAAAAAATTATGCTGAATAAGGAATTCAGATACAAGTTCGTGTTTTACATTGTAAAGTTAAATAAAAATATGCAACAAAAAAGAGATGAAGTTTTATTTTAATATTTATGACTTAATTTCTGGTACTATTATAACCTACACGTTGATGATGATAGTTCACTGGGAGAATTAATTTCCTTCTTCATCAATCGGTGAAAGTCCATTCTATACATGGGCCATATCTTCCGTTGTAAAGAGGATTTGCCTTAACTACACTCGAGTCGTAAATTGACGATTGCAATACCAGATATATCGCCTTAGACTCTGCTGCCGACGTAAACATGATGATAATACTCCAATCAATCAGAAGCCATTTATTTTATTTATTTAAATTTTTATGCACAAAAAATAACATCGCATATACGGCGGACTTGATACCTTCAGGCATTCTCTCCCAGTCAACCATTAGGCAAAGCAGAGATGTGCAGATATGTGAGGTAGTACAGCAAAAATAAAATAATAATGAGAAAAAAAAGATAACGAAATTCGAATAAACAAGAATATATATTTATATAAAAGGTATTCTATACGTATATCATACAAATGTACATACAATATATATATATGTAACCGTGGTAGCTCAGATGGTTAGCGCTCGCTGTAAATTTCACAGTACGCGAGCAAACCGGGTTCGATCCCCGCCGGCACCAATGAAATTGTTAATTGCAGTTTTAAGTGCTGATTTACCACGTGCTCGGCGGTGAAGGAAAACATCGTGAGGAAACCTGCATATCTGAGAAATTAAAAAAAATATTTCGAAGACATGTGAAGTTCGCCAACACGCATTGGGGCAATGTTGCAGACAATTCCTTGCCCTAAAACCCTCTCAGAAATGAGGGGAGGCCTGTGCTCAGCAGTGGGACGTATATAGGCTGTAACTTTAACTTCTAACTTTATATGTAGGCACGACTATAAAATACTGGGCGAATCGAGAGTAAGGTTTTACTCTAGCAAAGCGTCGTATCTGTGGTATCGTGGCAACCGTTGTTGTTATAGAGGATTTTTGAATTTAACGTCATCGGTAAAGCGTACCATATATTTGCGACGAATTGTTAACGATCTGCTTACTACATTTTCTTGTACTTTATGTTGTAACGCACGCATATTTGCGCCATCCATCATGAGTGCATCTGGGATGATCCTCTTTCGCCTACATCAGAAGTGGGGTAAAGTTATCGCCCACATATTTTAAAATTCATGCTGTTGTGCGGATCGCTTTTGAATGGAAGTATGTTGTCGGCATGGGACGACGCTGGCGGATTATTTAACGCTGCTGCCAGCCGACATTTTATGCGTGAGGGAAGTAAATTTGTCTTAAATATTGCTTTGAAAAAAATATTTTGTAGTAACAAGTGGTTAACTTTTTAATTGGTTGAGAGAAATGCCTGAAAGTCAAGCTTATTTCATTTGACTAACCTGAGTCTATTTGCGTGTTTAATAACCCTGTTAAATTTGAGAGTTGCTTACTTCATTTTATTTTGTGTTATGACTATGTCAACAGCCATACCGTAGCCATAGCTCAAAGAGTGGGTGCGGTGCGCGTGTGGTTTAGGTAGAGGTTTAGTTTAGTCGTCTTTGCGATGTAACAGGGATGACTGAATATAGAGATGAGTGCTCGTAAAAATAAAATGAAGTGTAGTAAACATTTGTTGCGTAACGAACAATTAAAAAGGTTATGGCTCTTGGACATTTTATTTTGTGATGTGAAGTTTCCTTTATATTGATCTAGTTAAAGTAGAATTAAGTATTGAAGAAGTTGCCGAGTTGAGTTGAGGTATTTTCAAGCGTTCGTACTCTTAGTCATTTGTTATTACTATTTAGTCGCATTGCACGAATTGGTGCGTAGTTGTAACTACGATTTACTTGTGAGTCATTCAGGAGCAATGAACATCTGATGGTGTGGTGAAAGGCCTTTGTCTCGTAGAGACTACTGTTGGTCGACTTGGAACGACTTGATAGTCGTTGTCTCTACAGTAGATCGTATCACAAGAAGTGATGAAGGTATGGTAACAGTTTGTTGCTAGTCATTTCGTCACTGATCACTGTTTGTAATCAAATAGATAACTTAAATGATTTCTCTGTGTAACTATACATCATGACTTTTTCGGGAAAACTTGGCGGCAAGAGTGATCAAAAGTGTTTTACCCGTAATTATTATTATACAAAATATGTTTTGTTAAGTACCCTTAACCGACGAGCATGTATGCGTAGGTACATATGTGGACGTAAAGGAGGCGTTTTATCACGAGTATTGGTAATGCCGCATATGTCAATTGAGAGTAAAAATTCTACGCAACTTTTGCATTTTAATCCAGACCATCCAAACTCGGATATAGAGGGATGGTGTAATGTATTAAAAATTATTGCACAAAATAAACGCTTGGATAGAAAATGATTTGATTTGTTAATAGCATTTACAATCGCTTTAAAACATCATGCTGCTAATTGTCTTACCGAGCTTAAGTTTACTAAAATAGTATATCCCTTAGGAAAGAAACCCGAGTTAAAGAAACAGCGTCTGAAACTGATCTTCGCTTATGATCCCTCATCGAGTAAATTCCTAAAACAATCATGCCTGATGAAGTTATTACTGGATTTGTTATCTCAGTTTGCGCTCAGCAAGTTGGTTGGATACTACTTCAGCACCTAAACAACGCCCTAAACGAAAACATACCCCTAGAAAAGTGATGATCACTATTTGGTGGTCTAGCGCCGGTGTGATTCATCACAGCTTCTTACCAAACGTGAAGAGCAATTACTGCAGATGTGTACTATAAAAAACTGAACACAATGATGAAGTAGCTCGCACGATTTTAACCAGCTTTGGTCAATCGCTCGTCCCCGCTGCTCCTGCACGACGCGTGACCTCATACTGCACAACAGAAGGTCTCCAAGTTATAAGAGCTGGGGTTGGAAGCTCTCAGTCATCCACCGTACTCACTAGATCTTATGCCTACAACTTCTACTTTTTCCAGAGGATAACTTTTTGGCGAGAAAAAAATTCAATACCCGAGAGGCAGTACAAAATGCCTTTGAAGAATTTGTTGCCTCCCGTCCAGCTGATTTCTTCAAAAAGGCATCAATAAACTGCCACTGCGTTGGCAAAGATGCATTAATTGCATGGGTGATTACTTTGATTAATAGAAATAAAAAATATAAAAAAATAACCTTAACTTATTTCATAAATAACAGCAATTTCATAGGTAAACACCTAATATTATTACAAAAATTTAAGTCGGTTACCAAGCTTGGCAAGATATAAAATAACATTCTAATGTATGATATTTCGTACATATATTTATTCAATAAACTAAATATATTGTTTATTTTATTGCTGCTCTACACATAGCTCTCACTACAATACCAAAATTATTAGCTGGCAGAGAATGCTATTATGGCACAAAGCTCGCTTTGAACAAAAATATTTGTTGTACAATAACGAATTTTCTATCTGTCATGGCAATGAAACGCAAGTTTTAGCTACATATAAAATAAACACGGCTAGTTTAAAATGGCCTGGAATTCTGTATTATTGCGTAATTAGTTACTTAAGCAAATTGTGAGGACACCGATATTTACTCACGATTTCCTTCATTGCCGTGCATGTGGTAAATCAGAACTTAAAATAATATTAATCAATTAAACTTGTGCCGGCGGGATCGAATTAGGAGAGCTCAAGTAATATAAAAATTAATATAGGCACTAACCCTGAACTACCACGACTCCTAACGGCGCGTGTAACCTGCATAGATTTTTAAATAATTTTTTGTTCCTCAGCCAAAGCGTATCTATTTTTGGGCTTTTATTAAAAACGATTTAAATGTCCACCTGAGGGTGTACGGCTGTGCCCATAAATACCTGCAACATTGAACCAATATACTAAGTAATATACAAAGAACCAATGACTAATCTGTAAACAACATTTAGTAATTTAAATGTTTTTAAATATGTATATTCGAAGGTTAATAACTGGATAGTGCAAATTATTATAGTACAGCGAGTATGTGCACAAAAACAGAATTACACAATGTCTGAATCTTGTATTGCGCAGCAGTTGGCCTTCCGGGATTATTCCTTCCCCCTTTTATCAAAGTATAGTAAGACTGTGGAGTGACCTGACATTAAAGAGATGCTTATGTTGTTAAGTGAACGCACTTAGTGCGTCTTCGTGGCTAACCGTTTTAATACGCACTGCGTAGAATTTAAACTTTTCACCGGCACCAGGTTTCCTAGACCGATATAAACTTGATCGCTTCAAGGCACGAGTATTTTTACTAGGCTTACAAGCTTGTCCTCTTGCACCGCAACACATTTCACCATCAAATAGAGTTATAGTCAAAATTTGGTCTATTTATAAATGAAAATTCTACGTGTATCCGATGTAGTGCTTATACGATAAGATCATAATATGTGTAGACTTGGATGTAGTCTCAAAGACACATCAATAATTTCTACATATCTGGACCCAAAATAAACATTTTAAAGAGTAACAAAACAAAAATCGAGGTTAAGCATATATAAACAGTAAACAAAAAAAAACTTTTTTAATAAATTCAAAAGCACAAAAGTACATACGTACTGCAAAATAGAGGTAGTGCCTACTTAAGATGCGTGTTTCGTCTCACTTCAGGTTCGTGAAAATGAAAGTCCATTTAATTCAACACTGCATCGCCCATGAACAATTTTTATTGAAACGTGAACATAATAAAACACGTCGAACGCCTCATAGAATACGAAGGGTCGTGTCGAACATTTTCAGGGACCGTACTTATCCGACACAATGTTTTTTACCAAATCAAAGTACGGCCTCATGTTCATTTATATTTCCGTAGAACTCTGAATAATTTGTTTTGTTTTGTTTTAGCATGGAAGAGCGTTTTTTATTTTTTTAACAAAACGTTTTTACCACGTATCGTATAATAAACTATAATTATAATCTTTGCCGTTCCACAGATTAGTGGAAGGAAGTGTAACTCGAGGATAGTGTAAATTGCGAGCAAATCAAGCTATGCATACAAACTGGCGAATTCTTGAAAAACATTGTCGAGGAAGTAATGTGTGATTTGAAACTAGTAATCTAGTTTACAGCAAGTACTTATTAACCTTAACATTATGATTGTCTTTCCCAAGTAATTGTAGAAGCCTTAGCTTTTACAATTACTTGGGACTTCACTTATGACTGTTTTTGGGAGTCACTAATGACTAGGGTGCTGTTGGACGTTCGGGGTACAAACAAACACTCGCTCTAGCCCTGAGTGTTACAGTTCCCTATTACAGTATCCTAAGTGAAAAAACTGCCCCTTTGGTCTAGTGGTTGTAGTAGTGCAACTGCTGATCATGAGGTCCCGGGTTCAAAACCCAGGTTGGGCCAAAAAAATCAGATATTAAGCTTTTCCCTGAAGAAATTCTCAGTAGCTGTCAGGAGTCAGGAAAGTGGCGGTGTCTCACCCCCATGCCTCGGAAAGCACATAAAGCCGTTGGTCGTGCGCCTGTTCTCTCTCCGGTTATGTCGGTTTACTGTCCCATCGGATTATGAGAGTGAGGGAATAGAGAGTTCACCTGTGCTTGCGCATACACTTGAGCACTAAAATCCTGTCTGTGTATAATTCGAGTCGCATCTCAACGCTCAAGCGGTGGAACTATGAAATTATGATTATGCGGCGTGGTTCAAAGGAACCAAAACAAAATGGTGGAGAACGCCTTGTGTATACTATATACTTTAGACAATAGACCCTTGCTTAAAATTGATTCAATTCGTTGGCTGGCACGAAGGGAAGATGAGCTGCTGAGGAATAAGGAACAATAAATAAAAAAAGCTCATAAGAAAAGGAATGGACAGCACAATACCTTGACAATGGGTGGCGTATCTCGTATCTTCGACTGTTGCTGGGCGCGCGATGAATTATGATGATACTTGAACTCTTTTCGATAAATTCGTATGCACCAAAACAAACTTCGAGCGATTAAATAACTTTTAAGACAACAATTTTCTCTTGCGGTTTGCGTCGACAACTATACTGTCGGACGGCCGTCCGACGCGGCGATCCAATTCACTTTCGGTATGTGCCAGGAAAAGGAGGTGGGAGAAGGAAGTTTTGCCAGCCAAACATTAACTAATACCCTCTATACTAACGAAATACAAAACTTATGCGGTAGCGCAACCATTATTTGTTTAAATTTAATTAGGAATAATAAATTGGTTTAAAAGGTGTTTGATAGCGTAAAAATGGGCCATGTTTGTGTTGGAACTTGCGCTATCATATAAAATTTAGAATATTTATAAATATCCGGGACACTAAAAAGCCTAAAATGAAACGCGGGACCCAATTGCAAATTATAAACTGAAAGAAAATTAATGGGTTCCGCTTGCTACTAAACTTAATGCGAGTATTTAACTTAGTCTTTCAGCTCATAATATAGTCTGTTAAACCGAAGTAGAGTTTAGGTACTTTGTTTATAGTTTTTTTTTCTATTCTCAATCTTGTTTCGGTCTTTTTAGTACATTACTTTTAAATTGTCTTTTTTGCAGTCGGGTTTTGATTTTTTTAAATTATTTATTTTATTTAAAGAGTGTTTTGATAAAAATTTGAAATATCTAATGGCCTCCGATGCAGAAAAATTTGACCGTCAATTTTCAATTAAATCCTTAAAAACAAAAACATCAATTAAACTATTTCATTAAAACCAGATATGCATAGATCACAACATTGAAATTAATAATTGAAGCAATTAAATTGCAAATAGTGATTTATAGACATTTATTACGTTAGACAGAATTAATATAACTCAATCGCTCTGCACAGCAATACTCCGATACAAGCAAATTTAATGTCTGTATGCGCGAATGCATCTCAGCCTAAGACCACAATTATATTATAATATTGTCTTCATAGAAATATGATGTCAATATCTCTCTATAAAAGTGTCTATACTAGTAGAGAGTTTTAGTAGAGAGGCTTAGAAGGAACATAGTAAAAAGACTTTCATTGTTTCCATATAAAAATTAAACTGATTATTTATATGGAGCTTTATTCAAAATTGTAAGTTGTGAATTTAATAGAATATTTACTTCTAAACAAACTCCTTAAAGATACTCCACGTCGTTTTTATTTGATTAAAATGACGTAGAGTATAAAGAAGAGAAGTCTCCCTAGTGTCGAAACAGCTAGATTATTTTATTGCAGTTATTTGCATAGCATAATCTCATAAAAAGCATTAGCATAATGGGTAGGGTGGCGCTCAGAAAAAAGGATCCACAATACTTTACTCAAAGAGTTTAGCGTTGAAGGAAGGAATGAGGAATATAGGATCATAGACATATGATCATAGATAATTTAAGTCAAATGTAGAAACTAAGCCGTCATAGTTTTCTCATGATATATGAATCATACATCTATGGTTATTTACATATTATGATAATGTAAAAGGAGCCTAAAGCCTGAGTGGTGAGCGTTTGACTGCGCGAGTTGTTGTAGCGAGGCATTAATCATAAATATTTTATGCATTGATCAAAACTTGAAATTGCAATTAAAATATGAATGCATATTTATAGTACTTTTTCGCACGAGAAAGTGAGTAAATGAACATGTCATTTACTCACTTGAGCTATGAAACCGCGGCTGTCACAAATTTTTAATAGGTATGTCTGAAAATATGAAAGCTATCTTAATATATGACAAAATGTTATAAAAGTCTCATTAAAAGTAAAAAACTAAAGAAGCAGCTTACATACGTCTTACGACTGTGCACAGGGCTTCACATGTTTTCACATGTCCACGAATTTTTTATTGAATTACTCATACTTCATAGGTTTCCCCACGAAGTTATTTTTGACCACTTCACTGAGCACGTGGAAGATAAGCAAATAAAATTTCCTTACCAGTTTCATTGTTACTCGCGGGAATCATACACTTTTTGTTTCTGTGCTATGAAAACTTAGTACGGCGAGCTACACAGCTTTCATATTTGTTTAAATAAAACTCATAAAAACTGAAAAAAAAAGCTTTTGCACGATTGTGGACCACATTTACCTAGTAATTAGTCATTCAACGGTATCACAAACTATTCCATCAATTATGGCTAAAAATTTCACAGTGCACTTAATTTTAAATTACTTATATCGGACTTGATACAAAAAGAAATTGGTGAAATATTGCTATGACAATAGACACAACATATTCAACTAAAGATCACAGAATACTTTTATTCCTAGCGGAGACTAAAGACCTTCTCTCTTAATCACAGTTTTGATTTTGCTTCTGTCAAAAATACGCTATCAGCGCTGCTAGCGGTGTGTAATGAAATTATTTTACGATATAAAAATATCTAGAAATAGCAATGTTGTATTTAGTTGTTAATATCGCCAAACGATCTCTATTCATTGATTTGGTCAAGCTATATCATTATAGTCAACATACACTGTTAAATTTTCTGACCAATACATATAATAAAAATATCTTTACTTAAACTATAAGGATAATAAGAGTATTGTAATAATTGCAGTTTTATCAGTTTATTTATAGATAAAAAACCTAATATATACTAAAAACTTTTTTATTGATTAGAAATTAAACTTAGAAACATCTCAAATTTTCTGATTTTCGATAGATATCACTATTATCTATTTAAGTAGTAATTAGTTAGCGTAGAAAGAACTAAAAAATTAACGAGAGAATTTTCAAATCAATTATGAATTTATTTATTTAAACATATCATTTAAACATTTAAATATAAGTTATTGATATTATTTAATTTATTAGTAACTGGAGACAAAATGATACTGCTTTTTGTATTTTACGTTAGATGGCACTATTTTGAAAAAGTAAAACAGAGATTGTCGGCGTAGTTAAATTTATTATGCAACGGTTAAAACTAATTTTTGCCTTTATTTATAAATATTTTATTTCCTTAAAAAAAAAACACATCAATCATATAAAATAGAAATTAACTTCTAAAGGAAGGAAAATACTTTACCCTCCTTTTTTGAAGTTTCGTAATCGGATAAAAAGTTACCAATAAGTTGCTTCGGGTCCCTAATTACCTACACACAAAATTTCATGAAAATCTGTTCAGTCGTTTTTGCGTGAATCGGGAATACACAGACAGATAAAAATTCAAAAACCACTAATTTGGCTTCAGTGCCCTTTATTCAGTCTCCTGGACTTGTTTATTCCAGAAAATATTAGAATCACAGACACGACTTTTCTACACATTTATTATATGTATAGATTATATGTATAGATGAGGATGGATGCTTATAACATAATCAATCCATATATCCCCACAAATTTTCACATACCTACATAATAGTGCAACGATAATGCTTCTGGAAAATTTGCTTTCGCTATAGGTTTTGTGAAAGAAAAACATAATTGATCATCATCACCTTGTTAATTAATTTATTGCATTATTAAAAATAAAATTAACTTGTCAGTTCTATACCCACGGGGATGATTATTCATATTTTTTAAATTAAAATAACTTTGGTTGTAGGACAATGAGCACCATGTATTATTCCTACCTTTTTCCTTTGCATTTTACACACTCGGCATTAGGAATCAAATACATCGGAATAAGGATTTTTACATCAGAATAAGCTGCCTCCAACTTCTTTTCATATTTAATTTATTTAGAATATAAATCAGGATATATTAGCCAAACCTATTGTCTATTTCAAGGGTAGAAACAATTATGGTTCTAATAAAAATAGCCAAACCTTCAAAAGGGTACAGTCATTTAATTTTCGTTCTCCTTTCGAGTTTTAGTAAAAATACCGCGGAAATAGGTGCATTTACCTTAACAACTTGTTTTTTTTCGCCGTTCTTTCTCTGGTGAGGGACCTCATTTCAAAATGGTAGCAGATTTGATAAAATAATGTCATTTGACAAATAAAATTTAATTTTCTTACGTCGAAGAAATAAATATTTCATTTCATTTCAGAGATGCAGGCACTTTCGATAGTATATGAGCGGAAATCTGCTATGGCAACGCTGCTCCCATCATTCGTTCACGATTCAATTCACGATTCAACAAAAGCTGTCTGTTGCCAGGACCTTGTCAAGGCACCACGCGTAAGACTTGTATTAGGAGAAAAGTTAATAATGCGACTCCTTAACTGTGTTTTACTCGCAGTAGCATTTTGCGTAATTGTAATACCATTGAGAAAGATCAAAAGAGATATTTTTTTAGAGTGACACTTCTTAATTTTAATAGAGACTTGTTGTTAATTTGTAGGTATTACTTTAATATAGTATTTAAGTAAAATATTAAAATAAGTTGTTAAGGCGTAAGAGAATCCATCACCTCATTTCGTCTCGAAGGAGTTGTAGGACGTAGCGACTGTGGGAAATAAAAGTAGAATTTTATGGCGTCTAATAGATGGCGGTAGGCTATCTGTTTACACTAGACATAAAATACCCAAACCATCAACGGACAACACTTCCTTAAAATTTTCATCCCCTATTTTTCTACTCGCTAGAAACTTTTATGAATTTTTCATATCGATATGAACGATTTTCAGTAAATGTTAAACAGGGATAGTACTGTACTTTACTGTAGAAATATTTAAATTGTTTTAAATCTGATACATTGATTTTTTTTGTTAGTATATATAATATGTTGTGGTGTATATATATTTCTGTAATCAATATTTGTTCTAAGTTCTATAATCAATATCTTGATCCCCCTGAGGAGTAAGACAAAATGCTTCATTATCAATAAAAAGAATCTCCGGTTCCTGTCACTGTCACAGATACGAAAAACAGCAGCAAGGAATTGTTAATTGCACTGGTATTCTGAGCGAACGTGGTTTTTCCACTTATTCTTGCTGCAGCCATAGTACGTAGCCACTGTACAATGCATTAATCTACCCTAAATGTACTCACCTTCCCGTGGCTGAATTAACTCATATGTTGAATTGGGAAAAAATACAGATGCAGTAACGAACACTCGAGAAGAATCACATATACATACAGATCTGCAAACTATTGTACTAATTGGTGCTTTGAATAAATATTAAGATTATTTAATATTCAGACCCGTATAGCCGTATATCGTATATTACGAAGTATCAGTTATTAATGCTGGTCAATGTGCGCAATTACTTCGTAGACCCCTGGGATGTCAATGCATACACATCGATGAATGTAGGTGTTTATGGACTGTAGTGTGTTCTTTCTATTAGTTAGGCTCGACCTTCCCTCAGATAAAAATGTGTTTTATTATAGAACAAGGTTGACAAACAAACACACAGTCCACCTGATGGTAAGTGGATGCTTTGGCCCATAGACATCTACATCTATCTTCGATAAAGAATCAAAATGCAGATGTCACCGCTGAGGAATAAGATGGAATGCTTTGTTTCCAGTAAAAAAAGTCGCCTGTTCTCTACACTAACCGTACGAAAAACATCAGCATTAAGCTGCTACTTTACACAAGTATCCTGTGAGAGTGTGGTCCTTCTCTGGTCGAGCCGACCCATTTGTGCTGCAACTATAACATAGCTACAACGTTACTCTACCACGTGTAATATCATGTGTGTTTGATGATTCAATTCCGTGGTGTTCAAGAGGCTCGCTTTACATATCGCTCGCTTTAATTATATACCGAGTGTATGGTATTGAACGTGAATAACCCGAATTCAATCAAACCGGTGCCACACATATTGTTAGCCGTAATTGTTGTTGCTAATTTAGCAACCCTAAATTAGTTCATTGACGAGTACATTGTATGGCCCTAAAGCATTTCAAATTAATTCCCTTGACGGGTATAATTAACTAATATCTAGGTATTAGTTAATTAACCAAGTTCAAAAACGAGAAGGTTCTATTTTCGACGCGTATTTTTTTTTATGTATGTTTGCAGATTTTTAGTAAACGGCTGAATCAATTTAAATGATTCTTTTTTATTAGACTAGCTGTTCCCCGCGACTTCACCCGCGTATAATTTAGGGTTTTAATTATGTTGCGCGTAACCCTAATTATTTTTCTAAAATATAAGTAGCCTAAGTTACTTCTTATAAAATCAGCTATCTACCAGTGAAAGTCCCGTCGAAATCGGTCCAGCGGTTTTGGAGATTAGCCGGAACAAACAGACAGACAGACAGACAAAAATTTTAAAAATTGTGTTTTTGTTATAAGTACCGTATACTATATTTTCATATTATGCATTAAGTAAAAAGCTGTTATTTTGACATTACAAACAGACACTTCAATTTTATTTATTTGTATGTATAGATATAAAAAAAGATATAGATTATACTTAAATGGTTAAACGAACTTACCTTAAGTGAAGTTCAACCATAATTATACGAAGCTCCTTGTCCGAGACGTTCTTTACAACATGTAGTACGCCGTATTTTATACCAGTACCATCACAGTTATCCAAGCTCCTAAAAAAATTTTGGAACGGCAGAATGTATGCATAACACTATATCCACCTGTACGTCAAATGCAATGTCATTATGTTTAAAGCAAGGGATTAGATAAGCAACCCTAACCCAGGGAGGGTTGGGCTGGGAGTACCGTCTCGGACAAGAAGCTTCGTATAATTATGGTTGAACTTCACTTAAGGTAAGTTCGATTAACCATTTAGTTATACTCTCTCCTTGTCCGAGACGTTCTTTGAAACATATAGGTGTTTGAAGCCAGGGTTGCGAATTATAATACCAATGAATGGAAAAATTTGCAATTTTCCTTATTTTATATAAAAAAAATTTGAAGGTATTATATGTATATTACATATTTGATTTAATAACATAAAATAAATTATCTTTATTTTATAACATTTCTTTATACATGTAAGGCCAGCTTGATTGCAGCAGAAGTGGCCCTTAGAAGAAATATAATTGTGAATAAACACAATAATCTGGAATATCTGTTCACGTTTAATTTAAGTAAATTTTAATTTAACATCTTATAACTTGAGAAATGCTTTTCTAAATAGGTTTTTGTGAGTTAATGTTAAATTTATCAATATCTTGTGTTATGCTTTCTATTAATTATTCACAGGAAAGGCTTAAGCTTCTCTCATTTATTTTTTCCCATGCAATCGCTGTTGAAGTGAAATTCTACCTTATATCTTAACTATACCTCTGAACTCCACTTGGAATAAATGTAATATTTATGAAGGACAATATTTAATAAATTTTATGACCTGTGACTCATCACAGCTAAGCTTGTTACTAGTTTTGTAAATTTTTGTAATCTCAAATCTTTATTGCAACATTTTGATGTTAATAATATAAAACTAACTTATTATTAAGTCTATGTTTATCACAAAAGCCAAAGTAAAAAATCACAAAGCTCAGTAAGGAATTACATTACACTTACTGTAAAATTGGTACTATAGAGAAATAATAATTTTATAATTTATAGTATTTGACAAAGGAGAGTTCACTATGTATGAATATGAATTTTGGAGTGCCATACTTTTACAAAATGCTTCACTAATAGTACCTATGATATGTGTGAGATGCCTATGAGGTGATAGTAACATGTGAAATAGTAGTGTATGATTATCTTTAAAGTGGTGTTAATAATTTGTTATTTTATTCAAAATAAATAATTCAAATCTTTTATTTAACATGGCTTTGCACTTGATTCACATTTACCCTCCCATGTGGACAACAAAAAAACCTATGGTTCTATAAACTTAATTTTTTGTCAGCATATTAACAGCATAGCAACTAGTGGAAATGCACAGAAGAATCACCCCCAATCTTATATAACTGCCATGGTTTCTGGGTCATACCTGCAGAAAACGATTGTTCTGTGTAATAGTATTATTATTTCTCGGTACAAATAGATATTTTTTTAGTTTTGACACCGTTTTATGATCTTGTTGAATACACTTGAAAGACTTCTTATGACTATTCTTTGTTTACTTGGCTCAATTTGAGATCAATATATAATTTCCAATATTTTTCATTTAATTGATAGAATTGAATCCTCAATAATTAATGAAAGAGAACCTTGTCGATGTATAAAGCAGTGGTTTTATCAACTCTGAGTAAAATTGTACACCATAAGTATTATTTATTTGTTGTAAGTATTATTCAAAATATCTATATTATTGTTTTGTTTTAAAGGTTTTGTATTGTGTTCTACAATTTTCAAAATTATAAGCATATACTACTTCCATATCCAATAATAATATAAATCATATCCGATCATATCCAATAATAATATATGTAATTTCCTCGCAATAAAGGACTAAGACCCAAAAAATTGTCTCAGTTCCAATGGCTTCTTTCCACCCAGTTGAGAAGTGTCCGTTTTTATTTCAAAAAACTTTATGCTTTTTAATAATTTTATTATTGGCAATATTATTAACTACCATCTAAGATCAGAAATTTGTAACCGAATATAATATATTACCTTCCATATACATTATTATGTACATAATAGTTAAAAAACACAACATTATTAACCTTATATTACTGATAGGAACCTAATTGGCTTATGCACAAATATAGAGTAGCTATTCATATCACAATTATGTATATAAGTATTTTTCCATAATATCCTTTTACAGCAAATTAATTTTTTGCTAACATCTTTTGGTAATCTATTTTATGCATCTGTCAGACATAACTCTATTGTATGTATGTTTACCATAGTTATTTTACTATATGAAGGTAATAATAACCTGGTAGGTATGAAACCCTACATAAAATAACTGAACAAAACATATTTTTTTAAGATTACCATTTTTACTATGTACTTAACACATAACTTATATTTTAACTTGTCATAACTTTTAAATACCTTATAATAGTAAAATTGTTTACTATAATCATTTCAAAATCTTTTTAATTGTTCAATGTACAATTGTTTTAAGTAGTGAATTTTGTAAGTTTTATATTTTCCCAAAGGATATTTTATGTACCGCTGTAAGCCATTGATGCATTTTGCACCTCATTATTATATTTAAAACCTAATGATGCTAAACACTGCTATCTTTCTTATAACTTAGGTTATACTAAGCTACATAATACAGCTCGGATGCAACAATGTGTCTTTGTTTAAATTTAATTCATTAATCATGCTATGGCTAGAATGTGCCTAACAGTAGAAAATTGCTCCATAGGCAATTTTTTGATTTCAATGACTTTCTTTTTAAATAGTTTTATTACCTCAATAATAATAATTCAGTGTTTACTTTCTGTTACCGAGTTTTTTAATTATAGTTTGTTAATTTCTTAAAATTTACATTAAAACTAAGGTCATGAAAAATTTACAGGCTAACTGTTGTCTTTTTATTATTCTTTTAACAATTTAAGAAAATTATTGTAATTCCATCTGATGGTGGACAATATTATTTTTGTTTTGCAGACATGCCAAAATTGGTTTCATAAGCTCCGTATGGAGCCAAGTAAATCCTAAGAGGATATAATTAAAATAATAGCTTATAATCAATCTTTCAGATTTTTCTAAATAGATTAAAATGTATAATCTTTTAAGACTATTTAAACCTGTAACCTCTTGATATTCAATATCAACGTAAAACGGTTCTCATATCACATCTTTTCTTACTTCCATGTCATATTATCCATCCATCCGTTGCAGCCTATAAGTTCACTGCGGAACATAGGCCTCCCCCCCTTCGACACAGAAGTATGAATATTATGTAACTTTTTTAAAAGTGTCTACATAATAATATGTAATAATATACTGTCTTTAAATTTTAACATGTATCTATAAATCTCATAATTTGTTTGAGAATTACAATTTTAAGGACTAGTAAACTGACTCTCACATTGAGCAACAGGGTAGTTTCGTCCCAGAATTCAGTTATTATTTCTTACTTGTTCTGCCAATTTTTAAGGGTCCTCAAAGTTTTACATAACCTAATAAAACCATAAGTTAAGTTTATTATTAGTACTTATTTCTTTCCCAAATCAGAATTTTCTGATAAAATAATGAGAAGTTTTGTTGCAATCTCAGGGTATATAATTTCGGGACCTGCTGCCCCTTTTAGATGTTTGGTATGTTGGAATATAATTTGCTATCTTGATGCCCAGCGATCATGTGGGGGTTCTCTTATTACAATTTTTGGACTTCTTTTTGAAGAACCCCCCTGACCCTGAGACTGTCTGATATTTTTACATCTGTAATTTTGTAACAACTTTTTTATTATGTTGTACTCATATAATTACATAACAAAGAATTTCATTCTTCAATCTTAAACGTCAGAGTCCATCTAACTACTCAATTTATGACAATTTTTTTTAGTGACAAATGAATACGCAGTTCACCTGATGGTAAGTGAATGATGTGGCCCATAGACCTAATTTTTGCGTTGTCACTCCTGAGGACAAAGACAAAATATCTCGTTTCCAGATGATTCTTGTTTACCTTTAATCAGTTTGCTCCATTTTGAATATCTTCTTTTTCCAAAGTATAACCCAATATTACCTCGCAAGCATGTAATAAATACAGTTGTGGTAGGTTTTGGATACAAAACATTTAATATTACACAACATATTTGATTTATATAACAAAATTTATAAAAACACACCGTGACGGCTGGCACAAAAAAAACGTAATGACATTGCATTTGACGTACAGTTACAAATTTTTTAGGAGCTTGGATAACTGTGATGGTACTGGTATAAAATACGGCGTACTACATGTTGTAAAGAATGTCTCGGACAAGGAGAGATTATATAATTATACTAATTTAGGGTGGTCTCACATTAATTGAAATTAAAACAATTCCAAAAAATCTATCCTAAAAGGTGTAAAATAGGGAATGGACATTTTGATTTACGTATATCAACGACGTATTTAAACGACATTCTAGTTTCCTTGAGCTTGTGATAGTCCTTAGGCCGTACAAAGGGTAAAATAATTAAACTTTTAATTAAATGTAAAACCGACTTCAAATACAAAAAAAACCTTCTAAAGTCGGGGCTTTACTCGCAATTCTCCGATCCACTGTTTTAGCACTAACTTCAGAAGCTATTATATTGTGTATGTGCTAAGTATGTGGGAGTTATTTTTAACTAGACTGGGCTTTACTCGCAATTCCTCGATTCACCATGTCTTAGCATCAATTTCAGAAGCTATTGATTGTGTACGTGCTAAGTACGTGGAAGTTATTTTTATTTGGTCGGGACTTTGCTCGCAATTCTTCGATCCCTTATGTCTTAGCACCGACTTCAGAAGCCATTGTATTGTGTATGTGCTAAATATATGGAAGTTATTTTTATTTAGTTTGGGCTTTACTCGCAATTATTCGACCCACTAGGTTTTAGCACCGACTTCAAAAGATTTTGTATTGTGTATGTGGTAAGTACGAGGGTGGATTGAAAAGTACTCGGCCTAACCAAGAAAATAAACACATACTAAATCAGTAATATTTTTATTTTTCTACATAATCACCATCAAGTTCAATACACTTTTGCCACCTCCCCTTCCAAGCATTTAGACCGTTGAAAAAAAATGATTCTTCCTTAGAGTCAAAATATGCGTCTACAGCTGCTTTGACCTCGTCGTTTGTCGAAAATATTTGACCTCCCAAGTGCTTTTTTAGGTTAGGGAACAGAAAGAAGTCTGATGGTGCCAGATCAGGTGAATACGGCGGATGCGGTAACAGTTCAAAGCCACAGTTGTGAATTTCAGCCATTGACTGTACTGACGTGTGAACACGGGCGTTATCTTGATGAAACAGGACTTTTCTTCTGAGCATTCCTCGACGTTTTTCTTTTATTTCCTCTCGTAAACGACGTAGTAAGGTGCAGTAGTAATCAGAGTTTATAGTCTGACCCCTTTCAAGATAATCAATCATAATCACACCTTTCGAGTCCCAGAATACTGAAGCCATCACCTTATTTGCCGACAAAATCGACTTAGCTTTTTAGGGGTGGTGAACCAGGTCTTCCACTGTTTTGATTGTTGTTTTGTTTCCGGTGTACAGTAATGAACCCATGTTTCGTCCATAGTAACAAAACGATTCAAAAATCATCTGCATCGGCTTCAAATAACTCCAAACAGTCGCGTGAAATAGTCAATCGCGTCCTTTTTGTTCAACTGAAAGCAGTCGCGGAACCCACCTCGCAGACACCTTGTGGAAACCCAACTCGTTGACAATGATGTTTTGAGTTCGTTCATAAGAGATGCCTATAATCTCGGCTATCTCTAATTTTTAATCTGCGGTCTCCCATTATTAAATCAAGTACTTTTTAATATTTTCGTCAGTAGTTGACGTCGAAGGCCTTCAGAGCGGGGTTCATCTTTCACACTCTCTACCACGCTTAAATTCTGCTATCCATTTTTGACGGATGAATATGACAGAGCACAATCGCCTAATGTACTGACCATGTCATCATGGATGGCTTTTGATGATAGCCCCTTCTTATGGAGGTACTTAATGACGGCACGCTGCTCGATTTGCTCCATTCGCGGAAATTATGTCCGATTACTTTGTTAATAAATTTATAAAATCACAACTAATTATCGCACACGTTTCGAACTTCACACAATGAACTAGTCTGAACTGAACTAAATAATGTGGGTAGATTTGATTTTTAGAATTGAATGGATCTGTGTTAGGCCGAGTACTTTTCAATCCACCCTCGTACATGGTAGTTATTTTTGTTTATTTGGGGCTTTACTTGCAATTTTTTGATCCAATATGTCTTAGCATATACTTCAGAAGCTATTGTATTGTGTATGTGCTAAGTATATGGAAGTTATTTTTATTTAGTTTTTGAAGTCGGTTTATACTTTTTATTAAAAGTTTAATTATTTTACTTAACAGATTAATGAAAAAGTATCGTAGAATTTGAGGTTAAGGGAATTTAATAATTCTTAACTTTTGACAATTTATAAGCGGGACAGTAATTAACGGCAGCTAAGAATGTTCCTTTCTCCGTTTGTCCTCTTATTTCATAAAGTCGTTTAAGTTTAACGGAGTGTAAAAACCGATATCCAGTAACGATGTTGCGGTTGTACCTTAATTAATATTTAATGTTCGTCGCCATATAATTCATTTAAAAAGTTAAAATTTGAATTGCTGTTTTTAGAAATAAATACATTTTAGCTAAATACTTTAAAGGTATTCCTCAGTTCTTAAACACATTGTATTATTTTTAAACACGCGATAAAACATTTTATATAATGCATTTTAAATGTTTAGATTTGTATTGCCGATTTTATAAATAAATATAAATATGTTTAGTTAAATACTTTAAGATTATCCTTAGTTTTTTAAACATATTGTTCTATTTTTTTGACATGCGATAAAACCTTTTTCTTTAATTTGGTAAAATGATGTTTAAGCTATGTTTTGTCCTTATTAATATTGGTTGAATCAATGTGCAGTTTTATAGATATTTGACGTTCGTAAGTTGACCTTTTTTATAAACTGATATACTTACGGTGCGCCTGATGGTGAGTGGTACTGCAGTCTATAGACCCCTGCAACCATCTTCATACAAAGATGGTTACAGATGCGTTAAGCTCTGAGTACTAAGATATACTGACGCTCTATACCCACACAGCAGTGCAAGTAATGCTATTCGGCTGTAGGAATGGGTAAGAGGGTGGTACCTACTCAAACGGCCTCCTAGACTAAAAACAGCCCTATGACATTTTAGCTGTCCATTGGCATTACTGATTACTTTTTTTGGCGGAAAAAATTTAGTCGAGTTGCTCTCTTCAAGAATCTTCCTTTGAACGTCTCATATTTTGGAAATTCTTCGATTTTGGAAGACGAGGCTTCCAAGGACTTCCAAAATATGAGACGTTCCTGAATTTTATGACTGTCAGGGTTCCGTAGTTCAGAGTATATAATCTCAGTGTATTATAATACTAATATAAAATATATAATCAAGAAACAGAAACAGAAACTTTTTATTCAACATAGATTATAAATAATACTTATTGAAAGTCACTCTTTTGTTTAATTACCACTGGTTCTAAAAAAACCCTCTGTCCTGGGAAGAACCAGCAAGAAACCCAGCGGTTTTTTTTAAATAACAGCTTACAATCATCTATGTTTCACAATTAACCACACAAAACAAATTAGAAATAGCTTGGTAGCGATCACCTCATTCCCAGGAGTTATTATCATCCATAAATTCCTTAATATTATAATAACCCTTTTTATACAAACTTTGTTTAATAAAGTTTTTGAACTCTGAGCAGGTCAAATTTTGTATATTTTCTGAGATTTTGTTGAAAAAGCGTATACATTGCTCCAAGAATAAATTACTGACTCGGTGGAGTCGAGTAACTGGTACTACTAGCTTGTGTCTGTTCCTAGTATTTACAGAATGAATATCACTTATTTTTGTATAACTACTTTTATTTTTGTGTACGTACATTACATTTTCATAAATGTATTGGGAGGCCAAAGTTAATATATTAATTTCCTTAAATTTTTGTCGGAGCGACTCTTTAAGTTTTAAATCAAAGATTGCTCTTATGGCCTTAGAAGCTAATCAGACAGACTCTTAGTCTTGTAGGTCGCGCGATAAATTTTACTCTAAATTTATTCCGGACCGTTTATATTGTACATAAATAATTCGATCACAGCGCCACCTGTCAGGTTCACATTTAGCGATTTTCTTTTTTGACTATAAGCCTATAGAAGATAATACAGATATTATGAACATCAGTCATTCTGGGCTAAAATAAAAAATAATAATAAATTGACTACATGTTTGCGCCACCATTCGGATCCTAGCATAGTTATAAAATATCGTCCCGATAAAACAAATGTATTTTGTGAATTTGACCTCAATCGGTTTATATAATCGCTCAATTTTTTCTTTACTTTTTGTCTTGATTTTTTTAGTAATTATAAAAGTATAATTGAATGTTGATATTATAAAAAATAAACTGTATTGCTTAAAGTAGTCAAAACTTATTTTACAACACTTATCAAAAGATTCCATTCGATAGGAAAGGTGAAAAATAGTTATATATAGATATAGATTACGTTTAAATGTTCGTAAAAATTATATATTTTTAATATTTTCATTATTATGATAACTAAAAAGCATATTAAGCTGAACTTTTATCATGTATTTTTAAAGTCATAAATGTTTTCACACTTTCCACAGATTCAAACTCTAAATAATTACGATCATACTTTACAGTTTTATATTTACAATTAATTATTATAAATAACGATTAAATAAAATTCAAAATTTAGATATAAGAAAGGAAAAAATCTTATCTTGAAAGACCTCTTCCACGAATACAGCCTTAAATAATTAAATGGCTCTCGCTAAAAAATTTTAAGTATTATTAAAGTACACGTCCGCCTGTAATCAATTTTCAGGAATATGAAGTACCTAATCAGAAAGGTTCAGTAACATTGAAATTAATAATTTTATCAAAATGTAATGCTATCTGGATCACTGTCATGTTTTGTATTTATATTTTTCCATTTTAACGTTAAGTAAAAGAGGACCGTATTGTGTAGAAATGTTTCAACCATAAAGTGATTCAGATTTTAAAGATAAATGCATTTTTTTTGTGGCAGAAGCCCTATTATATCATGTTACGTATATCATTATAAAGAAACTTAAATGTAGATTTGAGATTGCTTGTAAATAACAGAAGTTTTTCATACTTGAAATAAACATATAACAAATATACATATAAATAAACTGAAAAAGAGCCCCTGGATCATTATTTTGGTCAGCTTGTGGGTTGGATAATTTTTGCACAAAACGGTCTATTTATTAAAACAAATTTTTGTTATTTTTAAAACGTAATGCCGTGTAGTGACAGCATAAGAGAATCCATGAATATGACAAATTGAAATGAAACGGGAGATGGCAGCAGCGTCTCCCTGACAACAACTTAATAATAATTAAAAATATCTATGTATGCAATCATGGCAAAAATCCCCCTATTGGTCAATCTATGGCGGAAGCCTATGTATAGCATTGCACTTTTGATAGGCTGTAATGAATGAATGAATAGAAAACGTGAAGAAAGGTTCTTCATGGAGAAATGTTTACACATACCCACGCTAGCAGAGCTTGCCTTTCTAGCGCGGGTTATGTCGGATAAAGGATATACAAGGGTTAATGAGGGTCGGTTAAGTGTTGTGTCAGACTCGCAAGGATTCAAACTTCATGGTGTTTTAATCTTTTGCAATCCTTTGCCACATATCGGCAGGACCCCGGGTACGCTTTCTTACATATCCGCGGCTCAACCAGCACAAACCTCCCCTTTTTCTTCTCAAACAAAGCGCATCAGATCACAAAACGTCCCCTTCATCCACACCTACGCCGGAGGCTTTTCTCAGATAATTTGATACAAATATTAAAAAAAACGATTTGATAAACTCCTCAAATTTTGAAGTTCTATGAAACTATAGAGCAAACGTTTATTTTAAATACTTAATACGAAGTAATCCATAGACATTCTTGACTAGACAGTAGACACACTAGCATTATAGAATGCGTAATAAACTTTTTACCTTCGAGGTTTTATTCGTCATTCTTTATTTTTGCAGAATTTCCTGTCAATGAACTTCCTGGTTCTTCTTTTATTTATAGCAGTTAAGTGTTTCAGCTGGCAAAACAATAGCAGGACTCGCTTGCATTTTTGAAATCCCGCAGACAATGCATCAGCGTGTTTTATCGCAACAATGAAAAATGTGAGATACTTGGAAACGAGCTATACTGGGTTAGACGCCTAGTCTGTCGCAAAATAAACAACACTTAGAATGCTATGATACTTATATATAAGCAAATGTAGTTTTATTACGTGTACTAAAAAGTTATTATAGTTAAATAAAAAAAAAACATTGTTCTATAATATACGATTTATTTCTTGTTCCAGTCTGATGGTTATAGAAAGCCAGTATAATTACAGGCTGTGAGGCATTCCATCGTAGTCCTCTGAGATTTAAACACGTCGGTGGCCGTTTTAGTTAAATGTTGACTGCAGGTAAGAAATATACATCTCATTTTTCGAACGATGTTGCTCTAACCGGAGAAGACACGACAAGAGAAACTCCACATGTATCCTCTTTTTAAAGGTTGCGTGACAGGAAAGACGTGGTTAGGTTTTCACATAGATAACATTATATTCAGCAGTGGACTTTAATAGGCTAAAATGAATGAATGAACATATATATGTTACAGTTAAAACCCGTTCCTAGAGAGAACGCGTTTTCCCTAGTTAAAACTAGTTTTTACTAAATGCCTTTGTTATAACTAGAATTAACTAATGCTCAAAATTGAATATCAGGTAAAACTAGTTCTTACTAGAAAAAAAGCGTTTTTCCGAAGCGAGTCAGTTAAAACTGTTTTTATTGAATGATTTCTGAGAAAAACCCCTCCACCGAAATAATACCAACGTGTAGTCGACGGAGCCCCGCTTAAACGCCTATTACATTACACGATTTCTCGGGCCCTGCCCGCAGGGACAGGGTAGTGTACTAAGAAACAGGGAGTCAGGGTCCCTAAACAGGATGACCTAGTGTTTCCGATCGCCCTGTTTCCGACCGCCCTGCTTCCCTGCCGCGCTTTTTTTTCCATGTTTTTTTTTTAAAACGTTACCCCCACACTTGGATTTTCTCCTGTATCGTGGAGGCAGTTTACAAACACAAATTGCACAAGGACAAACATTCAGACCCGGAACAATTATTTGTAGGCCATACAAAAACTTGTTCCGTGAGGGATTCGAACCCGTGGCCCCCAGCACAGCATCTCATTGCTAAGGCACTGCGCCATGGAGCCATCGTTTATTGTTTAAAGTTCTGGTGCGTCGGTCTACTCTCGTAAATCATGGCTCGTAACTATGTTGTGCGCTAAAGAAAATGATGTCCTTCTCAACGTCATCGACGTCTACAGAGATATGCCTTATCTTTGAAAGAAAGAGCACAAGGACTATTCCAATAAAGAAATAAGAAGCGAAGGCTAAATAACTTCTACAAATTTATAAAACTTAGGAGCAAATATTCTTTTCCTTTCCTTCCTTTTTTTTAGCTTGGCCTTGCACGGTACCGACAGACAAAGTTACCACTAAAGCAATTTTTTGAGGTTTAGATAAAGTCGGCGCCATAATGCTAGACGTGCAAACGTTTCCACGTTCGAATAACGACTGAGGCAGGAAGCGATTTCTAGCGTAAGTGTAATAAGCAGCACCCTGCCTGGTAGGCAGGGCACACGATAGACAGGGCCCGATCAATCGCGTAATGTAATAGGCCTTTAAGCGGAGCTCCTATTTCTGGATGGTTTATAAAAAAATAACCACGAAGGGGATGGAGGTGTCTGTTTGCTCGCTTCGCTTGCTTACTCGACCCCGCCATCCCCTTCTAGCCTAACCTGTCCGAGTCCGAGTAAAAACTAGTTTTAACTAGGGAGAACGCGTTCTATTTAAAAACTGGTTTTAACTGTAACATATATATAAAGTAGGGTAAAGATAGATTAGAAGATAACTAAAACATGTCGCTATCACTACAGCCCATCACAAATCCACTGATGAACATATCTGGAAATAGAACAATTTAGTGCAGTTTTTATTATTTTGATCAGGAAGATGTCCGATATTTTGTATTTTGTGTTTCTACTAAGTAAGTTCAACTTCCACTGAGATATTAAAGGCTACGTTTGTGGGATTATGACACATCTTCTTGTCACGTATACCTCGAAACTTGAAATCAAGAGTGTATAACCAGTGCATGTTGAATCTAAAATCTAATGATGACATTATGTAGTTTGTCACTGCTGCTGGCCGTATAAGGAAGCTCAAGGTCGCTCAGCAAGCTATGTACATTTATGGATATCCGCAATAGAACTAGAGTAATCAACATAACCTAACGGATCAGTAAGCTGATGTGGCAATGAGCCGACCATATAGCTCGAAGAACCGACAACCGATGGGGAAAAAAGATTCTCGAGTGTCAACCTCGTACCGTTAAGCGAAGTGTAGGGCGTTCCCCCAGTAGGTGAAGTGACAACCTGGTAAGAGATGCAGGAAGTCGATGAACGCAGTTGGCTCAGAACCGTGGTTTGTTGCGCCTTGCGCATGTTTAGCAGTGGACTTGTCATGAGCTGTAACGATGACGATAATTAGACGCCTAGTCCGATAGGTGGTGATAATGATGACCAAGAAGATGCTACTCCATCTCTCGTTTTAGTTTGCCTCTACTACCTCTTACGTCACCCAAGAGATGATTTGGAATAGATGATTCTCTTACGCCGCCAACACACGGAAAATAACACCGATATTATTCGGTGCAAAAATACGTTAAAATGGAAATGCCCAATTCTGGCCATGAAACGCCCAACAATTTGCATTTGTTAAAAAATACATCTTTTTTATGGTTATTAATCGCGTTATTCATGTATCCAAAAAAGATAGCAAAATTTTTGCACAAAAAAAGTACCGAAAAGATAAAAATGAAATTAGGTAAATCCGCAATTCATTAGTTTGTGGATAAAATATAAAGTGTTGCCAACTACAAATCTCGTAAAAAAAATATTTTCTGTTTATTCAATCGATTTTTTTATGTTAATATTATTTTTTGATAATTATTATGATGTTATAATAATTAAACAAGCGAATTGCTAGTTGACATACCATGAATTCTTTAGAAAATAAAAAAAACGCTACTGCACATTTTAAGTGTTACCCTTATCTGTTCTTAAAAATACATTTAAAATGGAATTTAAGCTCGGGTCTCTTAAACTCATTTTTAAGCCAGTTTAATTTCCTGACTGCTCAGATCTGCATATAAGTATAAGGATATTTTTCATATGTGCGCATGGGGATTTTGTTGTTGCTCCCACCACAGTGCCTGTTCAGTCTTTGAAAACTTCTAGTCCGCGTGTGATAATTTCAAGACACGGTTGCTAAGGCCGCCATCGTTTGTCCTAGCGACGACATGCGTAGCTGGATCTCTTCCACTGCAGCGTCCAATTGCGGGACCGTCCTGTGACGCACCTACGTAACGACGCATGCATCTTGTTACCAAAACAAGCAGCCGTCATATTTTGACTTTGACTTTTTTATATTTTCAGTGCAATTTTTAAGTTACTTTATTGTGTTTTTAAATTTGTTTTAAGTTATTCTTTTTTGTGATTGTATTTAACTGTTGTGAATGCAGTCCGTGACCCAATCTTGTGATGGCACGTCGAACGCGACCCATACATGTACACAGTGCAACAAGTCATTCAAATCTTTAAAAGGCCTCAACATACACACTACAAAAACACACAGGAAATGTATTAGCCAAAACAGTTCACCTTTAGACACCCACCCCATTATTCCGAGTGCGCCTACTTTTGTAGCCAACGATCCAACTCCTTTCCACACATATCTTAGCCATTTGAAAAATAGTATACCGATAGTTAAAAGAATCCCTCGAGGAGCTCGAACAACCGTTGCTACACATTTGTCAGAATTAATCCAGAAATGTTACATAAGCAATTGTACTCAAGACTGGCAGAACCTATTTTTATTTTCATACACAGCACACTACATATAATAAAAACTGATAAACCAAATTTATCCTTGACACAAAAGATTAAAAATATCTGTGCTGTCAGCTCCTCACCTTCTCCCGCACCTCTAATCAAACATGATGCCCCTCGTAATCGCAACAAACTCATCGAAAACAAAATCTGTGACGGAGATCTCAAAGGTGCCGCTCGCCTTTTGTTCTCCAACGACGTGCTGTCACCAGATACCCCTGACACCCTTCAGGCCTTACGGACAAAACATCCTCCAGCTCCAGTTAACCCATATCTTCTCGACAGCCCAACAGCAGGGCAAGTATGCCTTCAAATTCAAAATAAAGATGTTATGGATGCCATTTTATCTTTTAAACCAGGTTCGGTTGCAGGTTTGGATGGAATCTCACCCCAACATTTGAATTTTGGGTGATGCAGGTGAGCAACTTGTAAATTCGATCACTAAATTAATCAACTTTATGTATTCCGGTAATGTCAATCCAGAAATTGTTCCTATTCTTTTCGGCGCGAACCTCATTGCCCTCACCAAAAAGGACGGAGGGGTGAGACCAATTGCTGTTGGATCAACACTACGACACCTGGCCTCCAAAATTGCTGTTCGACATATTTTACCAAAATTAAATTTGGAATTTGAACCCGTACAGTTAGGCTTCGGTGTAAAAGGAGGGTGTGAGGCAGCCGTCCATGCCCTACGCTTTTTCCTAACTTACGGACATCCTGACGTGTTGCTCAAAATTGATGTCAAAAATGCTTTCAATTCGGTAAATAGGGATACCCTGCTGACGGAAATAAAACAACATATACCGGAAATATACAATTATCTTTTTCTCAGTTATGCTGACCCAACAAAATTGTTATATCGTTCTAATGAACTGTCCTCGGAAGTAGGTGGTCAACAAGGTGATCCCCTTGGGCCAGCAATTTTTAGTTTGGCTATAAATCCGATAATCAAAAATTTAAATTCTAAATTCAACGTTTGGTATTTGGACGACGGAACCCTGGATACTGTGTTTTCGGCCTTTTTTTAATCAAAAATAAATTTGAAGCCATTGGTTTGGAGCTTAACTTTAGCAAATGCGAACTTTTTATAAATAACTGCAACTTAAATTTAAATGACGTAAAACAGAAATTTAATATTTTGGCTCCAAATATTAAAATAGTTAACAGTAATTCCCTTTACCTTTTAGGTTCTCCAATTTTTAATGAATTTATTTCTGAATATATTAATAATTCAATTACTAAATTTCAAAATTCCGCTGACCGTCTCCTTGAAATTAGTCCACATTATGCACTTTGTATCTTAAGATTCTGTCTTTTCGTCCCAAAATTTACGTATGTGCTCCGTTGCTGCTCCTTTTGGAATCACCCAGACCTCTTGACACAAGTAGACAATTTAATCAAAATTAATTTAGAATCGACTCTTAATATGCACCTGAACGAGCAATCTTGGACCCAAGCATCCCTACCCATCCGTTATGGTGGTTTAGGGATTCGCATAAATTTCAGTGTCCTTTACCAGCCTTCCTATCTTCTGTCCATAGTTCAGCAAATCTCATAAGTAAAATTTTAAGGGCATCTCCTTCAAACTTTGAGATTGCTGGCCAGAAACGCTTTCTTAATTGCATGCCCTGGTCAAAATTTTCCAGTTTCTCCAAATTCACAAAAGAGCTGGGACGACATAAACTGCAAATTGACTTATGACAATCTTTTTAGCTTTAGTACAGGTTCGGCGCGTGCTAGGCTTTTGGCCGTGGGTACGCATGAGGCCGGCTACTGGCTTCACGCGTACCCTTCGTCAAATACAGGAACATTTCTTGAGCCTGACACGCTCCGAATCGCAACCTGTCTACGGCATGGGGTTCCGGTCTGCGCTCCTCATAAATGTCCGTGTGGCAGTGACGTCGACAAGATAGGACATCACGGACTATCATGCCAAAAAAGTGCAGGCCGCTTCTCGAGACATGCAGCACTTAACGATATCATACGCCGGTCCCTTGCCACTATCAACGTGCCAAGTCTACTTGAGCCGTCTGGTAACGCAAGAGACGATGGCAAGAGACCGGACGGTATGAGTTTGATTCCATGGAAGATGGGACGGGGCTGGTATGGGATGTAACCTGTTCAGACACGCTGGCCCCTTCCATCTACATGGAACCAACAACAGAGCTGGTGCGGCTTGTGAAGCGGCTGAAGAAGCTAAAGCATGCAAATACAGGGGTCTAGGCTCCGAATATCTTTTTGTCCCATTCGGTGTCGATACCCTTGGTCCGTGGGGTCCTAGCGCTATAAGGCTTTTTAAGGAAATAGCAAAAAGGTTAGTCGACGTCACAGGAGACCGAAGAGCTGGCAGCTACCTCGGACAAAGAATTAGTCTAGCTATTCAAAGGGGGGAACGCTGCCAGTATCTTCGGCACCTTGCCTAAAGGGCCTCCTTTTTAATAATATATTTTAGTTATTGTAATATATTTTTTTAAGGTTATTAGTTTTAGGTTCATTATTATAGTATATATTTTGTTTTTATTATCAAAACTAAACATTCACAAGTCGAATTCCTTTGCATTTGTGTTATTTTGTTTGTTTTCTCGCGGATTTGATATCTAAGCAACGAATAAGCTTTCTAAATTCTTCCCAGCCCTCAGTAACTCATTCAAGAAGACATTTACGCTGCGCTGTGTCAATTGTGGTTTAAATATCACGAACATACGAAGTCATTTGTTGTTAAAAAACTGTTTTGTGAAAATAAAAACCTTTATATGTTAAAAATCTGACTTTTTTTAAACCAATTTCTTAACCATTTTATTCTTTTAATTGCATATTATCATTTCCATATGCTTTCATATGTGATGTGGCCGAAGTGTCTATGAACGGTGGGCAGCAAACCCGAGTGGCATACATATTTTCTGCCATCTTTTGGAAGCAACAAGATCTTACCGAAATTTTCTATCGATAATTATTACGCCACTCACGGCATAGACTTCAAAAAAAATAAAAAGTTATATCGAGTTGCTAACTAAATCAAGATACAAGAGTACCAAAAATTGTATAAATATAAAACTTATTGTACCGTTACCGTTACAACCTATTAAAGTCCACTGCTGAACATAGATTGCCTTATAATGGGGCTATTTGCCATAGTTGCCAAGCTCGCCAAGTGGGTTGGCAACCGGAGTTTTTTTAATTTTTAGTCGGTATTAGGAAGACACTGCGGAGATTATCCTGATTTGTTTCCCTCTGTTGCCTCTTACGACACCCACAGGATGATAATATAGGGTAGTGGATATTCTGACACCGCCACAACACGGCAAAAATATAATACTTAATGCAAATAATACATTAATCAAACAAAGATATATTTAGGTAAGTTATTTTAAAATTATTCTAAAGATAAGGAAATTAATTTTAGAGTCAAAGAAAGCATATTATTTCATTTAATTTTCTATCAAAATGATGTTACAGCCAAGACCCTTGTTTTAAAAAGATTGGCGAGATTTTCCTCTGATTTTATTATCCACTCCCGGGAGTTAATCGCTCGTTTAGACCTAACAGCCCTCGATTTACAGATCTCATAATACACGGCCTTAATTTGCTTCATTTTACGTATCTTTTTAACTTTTATATTTCATTTTCATAATATGGAACGAAAATTTACAAATAAAAAAATTGAAATACTTAAAAATTTAATTAAATACCTTAAATAAAAATGGTTCAAAATTATTTAAATTAGGTAACGTTATAATTTAGTAAATTAACTTAAGAAGTTTATAAATTGAAGGGGTTATGTTTTCAGCTGCTACTTTTGTCGTATTTTGGCATCATAGTATATGAGGTTTGAATCGCCAATCGATTTATGCAATTTTAACAAATCAAAGTGAGCTAAGTGTAATTGCTGATATTTGAAAGAGTTTATAAAATCTTTCAAAAATTTCAATATCTATTTTATCAGTTTCCCGTTTAAAAAAAATCATAAAATATTATATTCTAGCTGATGATGAATAACGTCTGTGGGCAATTCCATGCAAAAAAGGCCTTTGGTACGTTGAGACCCCTAGAGACTAAGATGAAATAACTATTCGAGTAATTATGTGCATATACTGGAAGTTACAAAACTACCCGTAAAGCCGAAAGGAGGTTAAATGGGGCCTTGTAACGAGTCCATTCACAATATTTAAGAACCGTAGTAACGCTGTATAACATACCCCAAAAAAATTAAAAAATATTATTATTTTCACTGATGTGCAAACCCTATTTCAGTAAAATTAAAGAGTAAACTACGCAGAATGTACCTACATTTCTACCTAATTCGCGGAACGACAAAAATTTTAAAAGACCTAACCTAACGAAACAACCTAAACGAACACTTACTTTTTCATAATAAACGTCAAATTTACAGAAACGGCTCAAAGAGTGCTCCGCCTTGCTCAATACACAACCTCGCTCGTCGGGATATGGCTTGTGTGGCATTTCGCAACTTCGTCGGTGTTATTGATGCGAAAACCGATCTAATACGCTGTTCCATCTCGGCAACCGTTGGGCAATCGGAGAAATACACTCTGTCTTTAATACTCACATAACCCCACAAAAAGAAGTCCAAGGGTGTGAGGTCCGGAGAACGAGCAGGCCATAGCACCGGTCCCCGAGGCCGATCCATCCTCGCGGAAAGCGAACGTTATGATGTTCTCGTACGTTGCGAGCAAAATGTGCCGGAGCTCCATCATGCTGAAACACCATGTTTCTTTGGTTCTCAAAGTGATAAATGAGGAGTTGGCGAACAAAACGGTATAATTACGCTTTTGGTCAAAATACTTTTTTTTTCTAATCCAGAGGTTTTTAGCCCGCTGAATACGAATCTCAGCTCAGATCCAAACAGAACGGCCTAAAAGTGTGTTAAAATTGCATACAAAGTTCGTGGTTTCGATCATAAGGGCATATTTACAATAAAGTTTTAACAGCTTTGAATAAGCCTGCATGTTTTCTTTCAAAATGGAATAATTTTCATACAAATTTGTAAAATGTCAATCAAAGTGAATTAAGTGACACAGACAACAATTTTGCATCTTTTAGCAGAGGGCTGTGGCGGCCAAAAAAAATTTACACATTAATCACGCAATAATGTTCTGGTTGCGAAACCAAACCTCCACAAGCCTAAAGGATGTGACCATCACTCTTCCCGTATGGGGACACAACTACTTGCCTGCAGATCGAGTTTTCGGCAGAGTGGAGAAAGAAATACGCAAACACTCATTGTTGTTTACCAAAAAATATAACTCAAACATTTTTTATACTTTGACATATACAGGAAATTTGGAAACCTAAAGTTGATGGGAGAAGACTGGGTACTGTACGATATTAAATAATTAGGTGATGTCTACATTACTTTGATAGGGATAAGAGAGCTCAAGTGTTGAAAAATATACAAACATGCTGTATTCGAGGAGTTAAGCAGCAAAAAAACAAGAAAAAGGCAAACAAGTTGTGACAGAACCAAAAGCAACCTAACGTTGCGATTGCGAGGAAATATACATTGAGCTCAGTATATAATGAAAAACTTGTTATTTTAAGAAAGAATAAACATAATGCATGCAGTGGTAGAGCCACGCGGCAGCTTTTGCTGTCGCACGGATGGGCCGGCTCGAACCGGGGTGGTACCACGACCTCACAGAATACCAGCGTGAAGTAGAAGTTTACTTCTGCATTTCGCCTGGTGAGTGCAGTTAAACATAAGACTACCCCAGGAGGGTACCAGCATCCCTGGAGAATCCCTCGCTGAGCATCCACGCCCAAGCTACCCTACTTCTTCTGAGTGTGGGTGCTCAGGCTGTCCCGCGTATTCTGGGGGGGGGGGGGGCAAAACAATAACTGCTCGGGTCAAACTGAGCAACAAGACCAAGGCGACCCCTGCCACGCTTTCCGTGAATTTTTGCAATATCAGGGGACTTCATTCAAACCTTAACGCCGTCCACTACCATCTGGAGACGGCAAAGCCGGCCTTGCTCATTCTAACCGAGACGCAGGTGTCCTCTACGGCTGATACTTCGTATCTGTCCTACCCGGGGTACAAATTAGAACACTCCTTTGTGCCCCGGGCTGGAGTTTGCGTTTACTTCACAGAGGACATCTGTTTTCGACGCCTCGGCAGTCTTGAAGGTACGGACCTGTCCATCCTATGGCTGCGCGTAGACAGCGACGACCATCCCCGCATCTACGGGTGCCTGTATAGGTCCCATAGCGGTAATGCCGACACAGACCGACTCATCGACCACGTCCAAATGGCTGCAGACTCCGTGCTACAACAGGTCCCATCCGCAGAGATTGTGATACTCTGTGATTTTAACGCCTACCACGCCGAATGGCTTGGTTCCCGTTTAACCGATCATGCGGGTAGGTCTGTTTATGACTTTGCCTTGGCATATGGTCTGACACAACTGGTTACTTTGCCTACGCGGATCCTAGATGTGGGGGATCATGTACCTTCCCTGTTGGACCTTCTGCTGACCTCTCATCTGGACGGATATCAGGTCCCCTCTTGGCTCTTCGGACCATTGTCTGATCCGGAGTACGGTGCCACTCACGCTCCCATCGCAGTTGCGATCTGCAGCTCGCCGCCGTGTTTGGCACTATAGGTCGGCCGATTGGAACGGGATGCGGTTTTTTTGCATCCTACCCTTGGGGAGGGTTTGCTTCTCGCCGGATGATCCCAGCGTTGTTGCTGATTCTGTCGCTGATGTGATGCTTCAGGGAATGGAATTATTTATTCCATCATCTGTGGTGCCTATCGGAGGCAGAATTCAGCCATGGTTTGGTCACTTCTGTAAAATTGCATCACGCTATAAGCAGGAGTGCTACCGGGCCTGGGCTGACGCATCAACGTCCCAGGATGTAAACACCAGCGCTCTTAAAAAGAAGTATAATTCCGCCTCCAGGTCCTTCAAAAGCGTCATTGCCAAGGCAAAGTCAGAGCACATCGGTAGAATTGGCGAGACACTAGTTCGCCTCCCTTCGGGAACACGTGCATTCTCGTCTCTCGCCAAGGCTGTCCAAGGGAACTTCAGTCAGCCATCTCTGCCATCTCTGCACAAGGTGGACGACTCACTAGCCCATGACGCAAAGGAGAAAGCCGATCTGCTAGGCTCTTTTTTTGCTTCTAACTCTACTCTCGATGACAGGGGGAACACAGCGCCGACCATCCCGCGGTGTGAGTGCTCCATGCAAGAAGTGCTGTTTACACAGAGCTCGTTGCGTAAAGCACTCCTCTCCCTGGTTGTCAACAAGTCGAGTGGGACTGATGGAGTCCCACCTATTGTGCTGAAGACGTGTGCTCCGGAGTTGGCACCGGTTTTAACGCGTCTTTTCCGGTACTCCTACTCCCTAGGTGTAGTCCCGAACTCATGAAAGACAGCTTTGGTGTACCCGATCCCTAAAAAAGGCGACCGCTCGGATCCGCCTAACTACAGGCCTATCGCTATCACCTCCTTGTTCTTTAAAGTAATGGAAACTATTATTAATTGCCAGCTCATGCGGTACCTTGAGGATCACCAGCTGATTAGTAACCGCCAGTACGGTTTCCGTCGAGGTCGCTCAGCTGGTGATCTTCTAGGTTACCTAACTCATATATGGGCGGAGGCAGTGGAGTCCAAGGAGGAGGCGTTGGCCGTTAGTTTGGACATACCGAAGGCCTTCGATCGAGTTTGGCACAAAGCGCTTTATTATTACGTATTTTATACGTGGTAGAGCCATGCTGCAGCTATATTAGTATTATAGTTGTAGTAAGAATGGGTCGGCTCGACCGGGGAAGGACCACGTTCTCACAGAATACCAGCGTAAAATAGCAGCTTAATGCTGCTATTTTACGCTGGTATTGTTACGCTTTCGTATGGTGAGTGTAGAGAACCGGAGACCCTTTTTACTGGAAAAGAGGCATTCCATCTTAGTCCTCACGGGTGACGACGCATCTGCATTTTGATTCTTTATTGAGGATAGATGTAGATGTCTATGGGTCACAGCAACCACTTACCATCACGTGGACTGTGTGATCGTTTGTCACCCTATCCTATAAAAAAAATCAAAGCACCTTTCCTATGGGCTCCCGAGAAATGATGCAATTGGTTACCAGCTTTCTTGCAGAACGGAGCATCAAGGTCGTATTGACGGTGCATGCTCCGATTACAAGCCCATTAACGCTGGTGTTCCACAAGGCTGCGTGCTATCAACAACGCTGTTTCTTCTGCATATCAATGATATGTTGAAAACCGGTAACATTCATTGCTATGCGGACGACAGCACTGGTGATGCTTTATACACCGGCCGTGCCAATATTTCTAGGGAAAACGTCGCCGAGTACCGGAACAAACTTGTGTCTGAAGTCGAGACTTTGTTGAACAAAGTCTCAGACTGGGGGCGACTAAATCTAGTCCAGTTCAATCCCCACAAGACACAAGTTTGCGCGTTTACCGCTAAAAAGAACCCCTTTGTTGTATCTCCTCAGTTTCAAGGCTTTTTCCTTGTTGCCTCAGCCAGTATCGGAATCTTCGGTGTCGACATATCGAGTGATGTGCAGTTCCATGTTCACTTGGAAGAGAAGGCCAAATTGGCCTCTAAAAAGCTTGGTGTGCTCAGCAGTGCGGGACAGTATTTTATGCTGGCACACCGCTTGCAACTTTACAAGGCGCAGGTTCGGCTCCACATGGAATACTGTTCCCATCTCTGGGCAGGTGCACCCCAGTGCCAGCTCCTTCCACTTGACCGCATCCAGCGCAGAGCGGCTCGAATCGTCGACGACCGAGTTCTTTCCGATCGGCTGGACTCACTGGCACTGTGTAGGGATGTTGCATCTCTTTGCGTATTCTATCGCATCTATCACGGGGAGTGCTCTGAGGAATTGTTCGGACTAATTTCAGCCGCTCAATTACACCATCGCACATCGCTACAAAACTCGCGATACCATCCACACCATCTGTATTATTGGCGGACCACCACTGTGCGATTTAGAAGAAGTTTTCTTCCTCGCACAACTTTCTTGTGGAATCGATTACCACCAGCGATTTTTGGACCATTACGACTTAGGGACATTCAAGAAAAGAGCCTACTCCTTTTTAAAAGGCCGGCAACGCATCTGCAATTCCCTTGATGTTGCAGTTGTTTATGGGCGGTGGTAGTCACTTACCATCAGGTAAGCCGCCTGCTCGTTTGCATCTCTCCTATAAAAAAAATGTTTTTGTTAAAAAATGTTGATTAAGAAGTTTGGTATTATTAAATAATAGTGAATAAACTTTGTGAACTGACTTATGTTTAAACTGACCTCATCTAAATTACAAACAACTTATCGCTTGCAATCAAAATGGCCTAATCGCAGCCTCGTGGCAATCAAAACGTAATAATTGCGCCGGTCGCAAACAAAACGGCATAATTACATTTTTCAAATTTAAATATCTTCCCTTGTATTAGAGATAGCTGTCTGGATTTAACATATGTCAAATCAAGTTACGAACTTCATGTAGGTAAATAAAAAAACTATGCCAAAAGTTCACTATAAGTATGTCATTCAGTTTTTTACTGCTCTTGTAAAATTTACTTTCATGTAATTATACCGTTTTGTTCGCCAGCTCCTCAAATAATATGACGTCATTAAGTAACAGGCTGTAAGTACAGTTTAAAGTATAGTCTTTAAACTGTGCTGTAAGTGTGCATTTATCGCTAGCTGGGCCCAGATATGTTTTCATTTCCTATGAATATTTTAATTGCACCGATAAATTAAGTTTCTAAATTTTTTTTTCATTGATTCAATTAATATATTTTTTATTTAGATCTAGCTGCAAAGTTCTGGACAAGGGTCTCCTTTTTATGGAGGGAATTTATCCAAATCATTTTGTACGTGGTAGAGCCATGTTTCAGCTTTATTATGGTTGTAGCAAAAATGAGTTGGCTCAACCGGGTGAGGACCACGATCTCATAGAATAACAGCGTGAAATAACAGCTTAATGCTGCTGTGTTTCGTATGGTGAGTTTAGATAACCGGAACTCCTTTTTATTGGAAACGCGGCGTTCCACCATAGTCGTCAGGCATGCCATCGCATCTGATGCTCATTTTGATGTTCGTCTGTGTCATTACCCTGAGTATATATATTTGCTGGTGCAGATGTAAACTCACATATACGGGATAGTTATACTAGCATATAAAAGAGTTAGTTATACTATCATATAAGAACCTATCAGACATTTCCCTTGTTCAACTCTTACGACGCTTACAGAACGTAGGTAACGATAAATTAATTTGTGCTGCCACCAAACAATGATTTCGTAGCATTATACAAAAAAATGCAAATGATGCAAAATGCAGGCCAGTCCTGCTTTTGTTTTGCTAGCGTAAACACTAAGCTACTGCAAATGAAGGAAGGACCGGAGCTTTCATCAATGCTTAATTGTATAAAAAAATTAAGAAGTAACGATTCATTAAGAGACTTCAACTTTTAATTTGTACTTAATGGGCACGAAAATAATTATTTGCAGGAGGCCCTTGAGTGAATAATTAATGTCGGAAGTACATAGAGAGGTTATTTTTAAAAATAATATGGTTTGAGAGCAGATATTCAACTTGTACTCTTGGTTACGTAACTTATTTATCATCATAACAACCTATCAAAGTCCACTTCATTACAAAATCATAGATCCCCCTAATTGTTAAACGCATTTTTTTTAATATGTTGTGTTGTTATCACGAAGATGTTGCCATCATTTCTTGTTTTCAGTTTCCCTCTGGCACCTTTACGCCAACCACGTGGTGATATGGGGTAGTGGATTATTATTAACAATTAAACAGCGTAACGCACTTGTCATTCAGCGTGGCGCAATTAAAATTCAACCATATCGTTATATCTTCGTTATCGTACTGGTTACCGTCACAAATGTGGGGTAACGTAAAAGACATCATGATAACACCAATAAAGATTAATTATACAAACTAACAGCGACAATACCTAACATGAGACTTCAATGCAGAATACCTACTCTTCTTTGCTTGTTCTAGCGGAACAACCACGACGGCAAAGCTCGGACTCGGGATTTCGTACTATGAAATTTACCTAGCCTAGCCACTATGTATTCACCCAAGACCGCGAGGAAAAGTGCTGCTATCCTTGAAATTTCAAGACGTTTAGTAATTCGATTTTTTTACTTTACCAGTATTTGACTACAATTCGTCCTGATAGCAAGCGTTGATGAAGCCCTAGATTGTAAATCGCACTGTTATAGTGTAACAAGAGACAAGACATTGAGATTGAAATCCGATGCAAAGGCAAACGGCGTAAATTTATTCTACTTCCTTTGTATTTGCTTCGTAAACAATTTGGTTCGAACCAAATTGTTGTTGTATGGAATATTGACACCAAAGGGGGCTAAAACTCGCCGTCCATCTGATTGTCCGATAGTGGAAAGGGAAAGGAGGAATTAAATCACATAATACCAGCGCTCTCTCCGTAATGTATCCTATAGAACACCGAGAGTATGGTAACTCCACGTCGGTGCACGAGGTTGACAAGATTGGTTTAAAAAAAATCAGGGTCACAGGTGGAACTTTGCAGCACAAGCCCAAATGTAACAGAAACAGAAACTAAACTAGATTAATTAGGTCCAAAGAAATCTTAACTCTTCAACTGAAGGCGGACAGTATAGGTCCTAAGAGCGGGTGAAATGCCTAAATTCTTGGATATTAAAGTAAGAAAATCACAATAACTGTTAATTTAATCCATAAAGAAAAAAATACTTGATGACTGATGAGGATTTGATACATGTTTTTAATTGAATAAAATTGTATTTTTGTCAAGCCCTTATTAGAAAAAAATCCCCAAAGAGTACCTATTTTTGTCATATTTTGCAAAATTTCTCCAAAACGGCACGAGCCCTTTAAATAGTTTTTAAACTAAAAGAAATATTTAGTTTAGTTATTATCTGTACATTAGTAACTGTAAATATTGTTTTCTAAATAAATTAATTTTTAAAATGCCCAAAGAAGAAGAAATTTTCGCGGCGACGTTGATTGGTGAAATTGAAAAATGCATTTTTATACAATTTAGATGTGGAACGACCAACATGCTCTCGTTACTTTCATTTTGACAGTTTTTAATACTACATAGGTATTTTATTGTTGCATATTTTTATTATGTAGGTGATACTGAATTTTATAATTATGTAATACAATAAAACGCTGTTTTTATGAGTGTGACTTTAATAGAACATTATTGGCGAGGGAAAACTAGATACAGATACTTATATTTAGCTACATTATATAATTAAATCAAACAATTTTAATAAACCGTGCTTTATGGCATTTCTTGTGGGAGGTCTATGTCCAGCAGTAGACTTGTGAAGGACTGTAATGATGATGATGATGATGAAGCCAAATGTATAAAACTACTACTAAATACTAATACTCAATCTTCAATACTCTTCACTGAAAAAGAAACTTACCCTGTGAAAGTCAACATGTAGATATTATTTCTCTAACCAACCATAAAAATATTATAAATGCGAAAGTGTGTTTGTTTGTTTGTTTGTTTGTCCTTCTTTCACGTCGCAACAGAGCGTCGGCATGGCATGATTATTTGTATGGGGATAGTTCGGTGGCTGTAGAGTGACATAGGCTACTTTTTTCCGCGGAAAAACATCTCATTCCCGTGGGAAAATCGAATATGTTGCACAAGTTTGTCCTTCTTTCACGTCGCAACAGAGCGTCGGCATGGCATGATTATTTGTATGGGGATAGTTCGGTGGCTGTAGAGTGACATAGGCTACTTTTTCAGCGGAAAACATATCATTCCCGTGGAAAATCGAATATGTTGCAAAATTAAATTCAGCTAGGTGGCGCCACCGTGATTCTACAAGACGGACGACGGTACGATGGACGAACACAGAAGGTCAGAATATCTGGATTATTATGTCTTTTTACCAAAATTAAGATAAAAAATGTATGGATCTGTATTTTTCCACGCAGGACCGGGAAGAGAGCGATAAAAAACATAAAATTCACCAGCTGATTTTCTTCAAACGTTTTGGTGCATCGTAATTCACAGAATAGGCGATAACCTCGCAGACGATGTTAAGTAATCCGTTGATGCTCTGCCTACCCCGCAAGGGTTACAGGCGTGATTATAAGTATGGATCAGAAATACTATACCCACCATACTATCACCACCTGTCACGCTTTCACCCTTAACTATTACTTAACAATGGTAGAAACAGTTCTTAGTAAGCCTTATTAATAAGCCTTAGTAATATTTATTGAACGGAAATGAATACAGTTCTTATATGTGGTTATGAATGAATCGGTATTGCAATAAGAAAAATTGTGCAAAATTATAAGAAAAATATTTTTTGAGAGTTCTTATTAACTAACGTATACATAGTTTAAATTGATTCCGCTAGATGTCGTTACTAGGTAACGAAATGTTTCCTGACATGTACTTAACTCCCGCCGTTGAGCCGCGCGTCAACTTATAGTACATACGGTACCTATACGCTTAAATTGTTTCTATTTCGTAGCTTATTCGACTACCTGCATTCGATTTCGGTTGTTTGTTATTTGCTTTGTGATTTGGTTAAGGTTGAATGGATTTATATTGGCTTCCATTTTCGGATTTGTGTATTTTCTTGGATCGGTTTCGTTGATTTGGTTGGTATTCCTTTATACATATTTAGGCTCTGGCTTTGATTTTGGATTTTGTTTATTTAGAATCGTGAAATGGTTTTCGTTGTTTTAGGTTGTTTAACAATATTTCAAAGGAATATTAATACTATAGATAGTGTATACGGTACCTATACACTTACTTCTTTTTTCGTTGGTTATATTTATATTGACTACTGCTTTCGATTTCGGTTTTCTGCGATATGTTTTGTGATTTGGTTTGAGTTGATTCGTTTTTTTTTTGGCTATCGTTTTCGGATTCGTGTTGTGTCTTGAATTGGTTTTGTTGTTTTGATTTTAAAAAATATTTAAAATGAATATTTATTCCTTTTAGATATTTTAACGTTTTTTTATAAATAGGTTTTTTCTTACTTCATAATGCCTCGCAAACGTAAGTCTAGCCTTTCAAGAGTATCTTCTCAAAGACAAGCGAAAAGATTAGCTCGATCGCTAGAATCTTTAGAAGATGCTGAACTGAGAAGGCAAGAACAAGCAGAGCGTCAGGCTGCTTTTAGAGCATCTGAGACACCTTCTCAACGTCAGCAAAGGCGTCTTGAACAGACAGAGCGTCAGGCTGCTTTAAGAGCTTCCGAAACACCTCAAAGTCAGGAAAGGCGTCTGGAACAGGCAGAGCGTCAAGCGACTTTAAGAGCTTCTGAAACACCTTCTCAAAGTCAGCGAAGGCGTCTTGAACAGGCAGAGCGTCAAGCTACTTTAAGAGCTACTGAAACACCTGCTCAAAGTCAGCAAAGGCGTCTTGAACAGGCAGAGCGTCAAGCTACTTTAAGAGCTACTGAAACACCTGATCAAAGTCAGCAAAGGCGTCTTGAACAGGCAGAGCGTCAATCTACTTTAAGAGCTACTGAAACACCTGCTCAAAGTCAGCAAAGGCTATTCGAAAAAGCGGAACGGCAGGCCGCCTTAAGAGCCGCGGAAACACCTGATGAAACTCAACACAGACTCATTGAGCAAGCTGAACGTCAATCTACTATAAGAGCATCTGAAACACCAGAACAGACACAGGCGCGAAGAGATGCAAATGCACAGCTCCAAGCTGAACGTCGACAAAATTTTCAAAGAAACAATTGGTCGGTTTTTAATGACGCAGCATTCAATAATGATCCGTTGATTGATTATAAAAATCACAGGTTAGTTGTTATCGGACTGATAGACAAGGCGTGTCGATTTTGCAGCGCTTTAAAATGGAAAGATGAGACCGCAGGCATGTGCTGTTCCAATGGCAAAGTGTCTCTTCCGTTACTTGGGGAACCAGAAGAACCTTTGAAAACTCTCTTTTTATATGATGCTAATGAGTCACGGCGCTTTTTAAAGAGGATCCGGAAATATAACTCATGTTTTCAAATGACGTCCTTCGGAGTTGACCGGGAAATAATAATGCCGGGATTTTCGCCTACATTTACGGTGCAAGGGCAAATTTATCATAGAATAGGTTCACTTTTTCCAGCTGAAAACGAACAGCATAAATTTTTACAAGTATATTTTATGGGTGACGAAGAAATTGAGGTAGACCGTCGCTGCCAATTTATCCAGGGAGTTGAGAGAGACACTGTGTTCAAAATTCAAAGATTCTTGCATGAACGTAACATTTTAGTCAAAACATTTAAAACTGCTTTAGAAAACCTACCTGAAGAGGATTATAAAGTCGTCATTCACGCAGATCGGACCCCTCGAGGAGAGCAAGAAAGGCGCTACAATGCACCTTTGATAAACGAAATAGCAGCCGTAATTAGTGGTGATCAATTTTCTTCACGAGACATTGTCTTGCGAGCACGTGATGATACGTTGCAACGGGTAGCCGATACACACAAGTTTTATGACGCTCTGCAATACCCATTGATTTATTGCAAAGGACAAGAGGGTTATCATTTTCAAATTCCACTCATTAACCCGGTCACAAAGGAGCCTACTCCGAACAAAAAAGTATCATATATGGATTTTTATGCGTATCATATGATGTTGCGAGAAAATGATTTTAACCTCTTAGCCCGGTGTAGACAATTATTTCATCAATTTTGGTAGACATGTATGTGAAGGTAGAAAGTGAACGTCTCCGTTATATATCTTTAAATCAAAAAGCTGCGCGTTGAGAATTATATACATTTACAAGATGCAGTTTCTAGCGACGCCAATGTAAACCCCAGAGATTTAGGTAAAATGGTAATTCTGCCCTCATCATTCGTTAACAGTCCCGCTACCTACATGAGTACACACAACACGCATTCGTCTATGTACGAACTTACGGAAGACCTGATCTTTTGTTACTTTTATTTGCAATCCCACATGGAAAAAATAACCGAGGAGCTAATGCCGGGCCAAAAAGTACTGACAGACACGATTTAGTTGCTAGAGTATTTAGATTAAAAGTACAAAAATTAATGTATGTAATTAACAAAAGGAAAATTTTCGGAGAGGTGCAGTGCTTCATGTATTCAATTGAATGGCAAAAAAGTGGATTACCGCATGCCCACATTCTAATATGGCTTAAAGAGAAGTTGCGGCCCAGCCAAATAGACGACATAATAAGCGCCGAGATTCCGGATCCTGAGCAAGATAAAGAATTGTATGATACCATCGTCCGAAATATGATTCACGGTCCATGTGGAGCACGAAATTCAATATCGCCATGTATGAAAGAAGGAAAATGTACAAAGAAATTCCCTAAACAGCTATTAAAAGAAACAGTGCACAATGACAATGGCTACCCTTTATACAGACGCAGAGCTCCCGAAGATGGTGGCAGGAAAGTTACAATCAAATCTCGCTCTGGAGCGTTCGAAACCTTAGATAACAGCTGGATTGTCCGTATTCGCCCATTCTATGTAAAATGTTTAATGCCCACATTAATGTAGAAGCATGTAGCTCTGTCCGCGCAATCAAGTATATCTGTGAGTACATAAATAAAGGAAGCGACCAAGCAATATTTAATCTCAGGAGTGAAGGTGAGGCAAATCCGTTAATGAAGTACAGACCTTTCAAGCAGGGCGTTATGTCAGCAGTAACGAGGCAGCGTGGCGTCTCCTTGGCTTCCTTTACACGAAAGGCACCCAACAGTCACTCACCTTGCTTTGCACTTAGAAAATGGAGCGTGTATATTTCACCGAAAGAAATTTCAAGAAAGAATTGCATCACCGCCAAAAACTACACTATCAGCCTTCTTTCAACTTTGTCAAACCGACCCCTTTGCAAAAACGTTGTTATATTCTGAAGTCCCCCGCTATTATACTTGGAACACATCTAGGAAGGAGTGGAAACGCCGTATTCAAGGCGCGCCTGTTGCAAATTGACCCGGTGTAAAGTCATCAGATGCCCTTGGTCGTGTGTATACCGTCCATGTAACTAATTTTGAATGTTTCTGTTTACGATTGTTGCTGCACCATGTGCGGGGTCCTACAGGATATAAAGACCTTAAAACTGTCAACGGTCAGGAATCCGCAACTTATAGAGCAGCATGTGAAGCTCTGCATCTTTTAGAAAACGATAATCACTGGGATGAAACCATGAAGGAAGCTGTGCAGTGCCAGTCACCAGCCAAAATTAGGGATCTTTATGCAACTCTCATATCATCTTGCGGGCTATCTAATGCACACAAATTGTGGGACAAATATAAAGAGTACATGGCGGAAGATATTTTGCGAAGGTTACAGCAGACACACGCGAACATGACATACAATGAACACATTTATAATGAAGCACTTGAAAAAATTGAAGATAAAGTAATGGCAATGGTAGGCAAAAAATTAAGCGACTTTGGAATGATAAGCCCTCGGCGAACAACCGAAAATGAACTAAGTGATGAAATTATACGTGAAACAAACTACGATATACCAGCTTTGCAGCAGCAAGTAGCCGATTTTAACCCCGCTTGCTTCCCGAACAAAAACGAGTTTTTGACAAAGTATTAGGACAAATTGAATCTGGAAATGGTGCACTTTTCTTTTTAGATGCCCCTGGAGGAACTGGGAAGACATTTTTGTTAAATTTATTATTAGCGCAAGTACGGAAAGATAAAAACATTGCTGTGGCCGTAGCTTCCTCCGGTATAGCCGCCACGCTGCTAAGCGGGGGCCGCACTGTACATTCTGTTTTAAAACTCCCTCTAAATCTAGCCCAGGAAGAATCGCCGATCTGCAACTTTAGCAAAAATAGTGCACGAGGTATAATGCTACGACAATGCAAACTTTTAGTGTGGGACAAAAGTACAATGTCGCATAAAAAGCTGTAAAGCACTAAATCGAACGCTCCAGGATTTGCGCAGCAATACCGATGTAATGGGAGGAATGGTGGTTTTACTGGCTGGTGACTTTCGCCAAACTTTACCTGTCATTCAAAAGGGCACACCTGCAGATGAAATTAAAGCATGCCTCAAGTCGTCTATTTTATGGAACAAGGTGACAAAATTCAGTTTAACTACGAATATGAGAGTGCATTTGTATAATGATATCAATGCTGGAACCTATGCTGACACACTAATAAAAATTGGCGATGGGCGGTTGGAAACGGATGCTGAGGGCTGCGTTAAATTGACGAGAGATTTTTGTAATTTAGTACAGAGTCATTCCGAATTAATTGCGAGCGTTTATTCAGATTTAACGAACAACATGCATGAGCACAAATGGTTATGTGAAAGGGCGATTCTTGCACCAAAAAATGAGAGCGTTAACAAAATAAATTCAGCAGGAGAAATAACAGAGTATTTGTCAGTAGACACAGTTATGGACACAGAACAGAGCACTTCATATCCCGTAGAGTTTCTAAATTCTCTAGAGTTGTCAGGTATGCCCTCACATAAGCTTCAATTAAAATTAGGCGTCCCAGTCATGCTAATGCGAAATTTAGATGCTCCTCGGTTATGTAACGGGACAAGGCTGCGTGTGACACATCTTGGACGGAACATAATCGGTGCTACAATTTTGACAGGCATAGGAAAAGGTGAAAATGTTATTATACCACGGATCTCTATAATTCCCACAGATCTTCCTTTTCAATTCAAAAGGTTGCAGTTCCCTATTAAGCTCAGTTTTGCAATGACAATTAATAAAGCGCAAGGGCAAACGTTACAGGTAGCGGGGGTCAACTTAGAAAAACCGTGCTTCTCTCATGGTCAGCTGTATGTAGCATGTTCGCGTGTGTCAAATGCCCAGAATCTCCACATTCTTTCTCCGAATGGAAAAACATATAACATTGTGTACAGTAGCGTCTTAAAATAGTGTTCAGTTAGTTTTTTTTCCAAAATTCCCACAATCAATTAATCAGAATTCCCACAGATCTTCCCTTTAAATTCAAAATTTCCTATTTAGCTCAGTTTCTTTTCAATTCCAAATGATGCACCTCTGACGGACCTATTAAGCTCAGTTTCCTTTCAACTCAAAAGGCTGCATCTCTGATGGATCTTTTATTTGGCTCAGTTTCCTTTCAATTCAGAAAACTGCATCTCTGACGAATCAATTTAGCTCAGTTTCTTTTCAAAAGTCTGCATCCCTGACGGGTAATTATGCTCAGTTTCCTTTAATTAAAAAAAAATCCCATTTCCATTTGGAATAAACAGGCTATTTTCATGCTTTCCTATACGCTGCGTTTCAAAACATTTAAATAGGCTGACGAATAAATTTTGCTCAGTTTCCTTTTAATGGCTACATCCCTGACAAATCTATAAAACTCAGTTTTCTTTCAATTCAAAAAGCAATGGATAGTTATTTTCCCAGTGACCATGCGGGCGAAGCCGCGGGTGACAGCTAGTATAAGAATAAATGTTGTTTCACACGGGACTGATAATATCATATTATTTCTTCCAGTATCTGTTCATAAAAACTTTCAAAATCCCTTAATCCCCAGGAATGTCCATACACAGAGTCAAATTGAGCTGCATGGGGGTCGTTTTGTGTGAATCTATGGTTCACATCATTATCGAAAAAACTGTAATTACAATTGAGAGTATTTTTGACCACAATTGCGGCGGTTTCTAAAACACAATATCAAAAATTCACTCGATAGAAAATAATTACAAAGTAGCCACTGAAAACACTTAAACAATTCATTTTGCCCTTCTATACCAAGTAGCGACTTCTCTGCCACTCCTACTAAATTCGATAGTGCTCGCTGAAATTCAGCGTCTCTAGATGGCTCCGAATCGCGCTCTGACCCGCCTGTCAAGATATTGCCAAAATAATTGAAAATAATTACTTTCGCTTTCATGGCGAAGACTATCTTGTTGTATTGTATTACGGTTAAATGTTGTTAAGTAAGTATTTACAAATGTTTCCATTATTTTGTTATTCCATTTTTTACAGTTGTTATAATATTTTAGCTTACATTAGAAATTCTTGGTGGGCTGCGATGTATAAATAGGTACCTTATTTTCGTCATCAACTATAACAGATTTTTAGTTTATTTAACAATGGAGCTTCAATCTTAAAAAAATTCAGTGTATTAAAACAAAACTAACTACCAAAAATTATATGATTTTCAGATTTTTTATCGAAGATCAGTTATAAAGAACCAACAACCTCTCACCTAATCGTAAAACCTATCTTAAAAATTCTTCTTGTAGGTTCTACATCTACTAGAAGGATTTTTAAGACATTTCATCAGCAAAATTCTTTGTTTTGGACAAAACAAACCTTGTCGGTTTCAAAGAAACACGACTAAGTTTATATTGAAAGAAACGCGCGACAACCAGATTTCTATGTAAAACGAAGACTACCGATGAACTTCTTAAAAGGTTAAAAAAAATATTTTGAGTTTAATTTAATTCGAGACTAAAATAAATGTAAAGGGTCTTTTATCCGCAATAATAATTTCCATCAAATTTAGTATAGCCTTATAAAAGTCATATACACGGTCAATCATTCTGAAGATGATCAATTGTACTAAAAATGTTTAATAGACAATTTCAAGTATTTTATCCCAAATATCATCATGAATGTATGACTGGCATATTTAAAAGTTTTATCAGATAGCTAAATGATTAACTATCATTTTATCTCGGGTTGCTAAATTTATAATGTCACTAAATGAGCATACGCCGCATTGTTTTAAATTTCTTAGATTAGTAGACTTTTAAGGTCCTTACTGGACTTGTTTTAATATCGCTGAAAGTCATAGAGCAAGATCACAGGGCCACCAGACGTCACTTATTTTCTGACGAACGAAATGTGTATGATTGAGTAGTGTTAGTATGTATGTATGTAGTAGTGATCGCATGCCCACCTGCTAGCTTGGCCAGTGGGCCATTTTCCAGGTATAAGGTAATCAAGATACGTAAAAGCATTACTCACCTCACGCTAATTCTCTCAGCTGATTTTTACGTAAATGTTAGATAATATCTAAGGTCACACGAAAAAATCAAGAACAGACGAAATCTTTCTTTTCAAATTTCGGCCAATTTTTAAGTAGAAGGCCAAATTCGCCATGTGCCAATTTAAATAAAGATATTTTATATAACAGAAATTAGAGAACAGCAATTTTACAACAAGAAGAGCAATTTTACAAGTGTGTTATAAACACTTATAAATGTATATTTTAATAAATCATTCCCATAATATTTCATATAATTTTTTATTTTGCCCTATCTGAAACAATCTAAACTCTATAGAAAATGTGTCGTATGAAATGACTGACAATCACTGGAACATTTTATCTAGGTAAAAAGATGTTTTAAGTTTTCGTGGCCTCCACATAATATTTTCCTCTGCAATACGCACCCTTCTGTATCTGAAACAAAAATGAATATTGATATGTACACGATACAAATAAATAATATTCAACAAATATAATAAAAATACTTACGTACTTAAAATTTAAACACTTGATAGCTTGTGATGCCTCCTTTCATTTCTGAGAAGGTTTTCGGGCAAGGAAATGTCCGTCGCGCTGCCCCAATGCGTGTTGGCGAACTTCACATGTCTTCAAAATAGTTTTTTCTTATTTATCAGACATGCAGGTTTCCTCACGATGTTTTCTTTCACCGCCGAGCACGTGGCAAATCAGCACTTAAATTTGCAATTAACAATTTCATTGGTGCCGGCGGGGATCGAACCCAGGTTGCTCTCGTACTGTGAAATTTACAGCGAGCGCTTAGACCCTGAGCTACCACGGCTCTCTCTCACTCTCACTATCTCTGACTCTCAGTGATGCTCAAAAATAATAGGCAGTATACCACTTATATACTTGTTATCTCTGCAGTCTATTAATCTTTGCACTTGTCTATGTAGTATTGAGCGTACCCGCTAGACGGAGTTGACGTCGGCAAAAATTTCTGCGGTCGCCGTTTCGTCAAGATCATTCGGGCTTCTTAAAGCCTTAACATGTATGGTAGACATATTGTCACTACGGTTACCAATCGAGAAAATTTCTGCAAATTTTCTCTAATTTAAAAGCTCATGAAGTTAGTGGACAAATCGGAAAAGACATAAGAGAAGATTGAAATAAATGAGGTGCACCTAGTATTAATATCGCCGTCAGAAATAGGCAAATAAGCTTATAATCACGTGTGTAGATAAAATAATTTGAACCACAAACCTATACATTGAGCAGCTACGCTACGGACTATTATGACTTTGACGGTCCTTGTAGTGACATTAGTACTGGTACTAATGTCACTACAAGGACCGTCAAACCAAATAACATAAATGTGTTTAATAAGTAAGGACAAAACCGGCACCATCTTAGATGTCAGGGTTAACTAACAGGGGGATAGATTCTAAGTTACGTGCCCGCGCTTGTAACCTTAGCATTGATAAAAAATTCTCCCGGCATCACAGAAACAGATTTTAAATTCCAATCTTTAATAGGAAAATTAAATTACTTTGACGTAAGTGCTACTTTCATAATGGACGTTTACGTCAAAGTTGTTTTTAAAGACTAAAAAGCAGGTACAATATTAATTAAATTATATATTTATACCATAAATTCGAGTTTTAATCAAAAGTAATGTTTTAATTACTCCATCCTGTCAATTCCAGAAAACAACTGATTTGCCCGACCTTTGCCAGTATAAATACAGACAAGATTAATTAAGACTATGTCAATAGTCCTATTTCAAACCAAAAGTGATCCGATAAGTAATTGGTATGAACTATAATAATTAATTATACATTTAAAAGCTTTAATTAATTCTGATTATGTTGAATTTAAACTAGTGAAAGAAAGAAATATTTTGTGACTGCCCAGGGATCGAAGTTCGACCGTAATTCATTAATATAAGTTTATAAGTATGTATATAAAGTAAGCTAAATTTCACTTTCTTAATTTTTATTCGCTTTTCTTATTTGACATACACGCCATAGAAAAAGAACATTTAAAATCACAGAAAATTCACAGCTCTTAAATTTAATTAGTCAGTAATTTTTTGTAAGTGAAAAAGTAAATGATATAGTGTTTTAAAATGTTAATACATTTTAAGATAATATTATCTTAAGATAATTTTGAAGATAATCTCTAGTCTGTATTAATAGTCAGTGCTTAAATTATTATATATACACACTATTTGCTTTGTACAACTGTTTGACACAGATTATTATGTGTTTGATACGTAGATGGAAGTTTATGGTTTTGACATTGGCAGTATGAATGTAAACAATGTAAGTTTTATTTTATTATATTTCATTTATTTTTTACACATATTATTATAAATAAATAGCTTAATGCACTCCCACTCCATATTAAGTTAAACTATTCCATATCTCACATTTCTCAGAGTTTTCTCTGCACGTATTAATATATAGAGTATTACCAAGTATACGGCGTAACAAAGCCACAAAACGTAAGATTAATAAGTTGTTTTATTTTTATTTTACCATTTTATTTTACCAATTTTAGTCCTCATGAATGACATTAATTTAATAACTAACTTTTTTGTTAAGAGCTATGAGATGTCCACAACCTGCCGTGGTTATTAACAGAGGATATATGTAGATCTACAATACTACATGCTACAATATCCAATTACCTTCAGGTGGACTGTGTGCTCTTTGTCACCCTTATTCTAGTTAAAAAAGATCAATTCTCTTACACCACCACCACACGGTAAACACCACAACCACGTGGAAATGAGCAGTTGGTATACATATTATTCAAATAAACTTCAAGAATTTCCATCAATACTTATCTCGTAATATGAATTACGTAGACGGCAACAATGAGTGCTCTACTTCAGCCTTCATTTGCGATAGCTGCGTTGACGGGTGAAAAACAATAGAAGGACAAGCTCTCGTTTTAAACTCAGCCAATACAATGCATTGACGCTTATTCATTGCGATGGAAATGTGGTTTGTATAGAGGCAGTAATGAAAATTGCGTGGACGGTTGTGTTGTATAGCTGTAATTGTTTACCTGTCAATTGCTCTGACGCGCTCCAATTTAGAATTGCTTTTAGTATGCATTTACAATTCTATTATTGGATTCAGTTAAATAACTAAAAAATGACTACACTACTAGTTTAACGGTTACTGTTCGGATTATGGAGCACAAATTTTTCGTTTTTATACAAAATTTATTTTTATATTCCTAAACTAGCTGTGCCCCGCGACTTCGCCCGCGTGGAATTTACTACGATTTAAATGGGTTTTAATTTTTTGTTAATTTTAACTGCGATAATGCCAAAGAGACAATTTAGTCTGCTACAGATGCCATACTTTGTACTTTTACGTTTATCGTCCCGTTATTATCATCCTTTCACAACTCCATTACTGGACATAGGCCTCCATGCATTTATCGATTTACTGCATGTCTTACGAGGCCGTCACTCCATCTAGTGGGAGGTCGCCTATATTTTGTTTATCGGTACGTGGCTGCCTCTTGAAAACGTTTCTTCTCCATCGATTTTCGGTTCTGCCTATTGCCGTATGTGAGACGGTATTTTATATTTTTGTTGGTTATAACCATGTATTGGTTATAACCAACAAAACCATGTATTTTTATCGACAACGAGAACAATGATATTTTTTATCAAATAATTTTTAATTAATCAATGCAGATAAACGACCATGTATGTATCACAGTATATTAAGGATGTCATGCCGAATTACCGTCTATGTATCACCATCAATTCAATGCACGCCTCATCGGACCATTAAGCCGCGTATCGATTACGCGCTCCTGGCGCGTGCGGCAGCCGCTCCAGCGTTTGAATGTTCAACATGGATGTCGGTCGTGTACGAGCATCTGCCGCTTTCATAGTTCCATTCATTTTCTTTGAGCGCTTTATTACGATAAAAGCGACTTTTGCTATGCCACAGCAGTTATTTTAAACCATATAATTTTATCAATTTACGGCAACTATGGTTATCCATAGCTCGGAACGCAACGAACACACGAATGATGAAAACAACCGTCCCAACTGGCGCACGCGCCAAAACTTAAGCTACTTTGATGTGCGGTAAAAATTCGACACAAGATGGAGCGGCTCGCTCCACGTTTGAGCGCTCCAACGAACAATTTGGCGCGCGCTCCAAGGCGGTATCCATTTCGCGCGGCTGGAGCGCGCGCCAATGTTCGACCTCTTGGAGCGAATAATCGATACGCGGCTTTACTCTATCTAGCTAAATGTCACTCTACACTGCACTTGCCAGTAGGTGGCTGCCATTCAAGAACTTTTCTTTTCAAACAGTTATCGCGCCATAAAGCTATTAATGTTAGTCCCTTTTCCATTGACAAGTCGACTTACTGATACGTCGGATATTTGCAAACTGTAATTTTTTATGTGCTAAGCTTTAATTTTCAATTTTCGGATATAATTAGTAAACATCGCCCTATTCGCTATCAATCACGAAGCCATCTTGCTAAATTTGAAATTGGTTTATAAAGAAGACAAATTACTAATACATATACACTAGTTATTTCAGCCAGCAATCAACTTTGATCATGTTAAAATGAAATTCAATTTTTTTTTAATGTTTAACGATAAAGCGTAATAGAAAATAATAAAAGTATTATGCTTCCGAATCTCAAAATATTTTTTATTTTAAATCTTTCAAAGTAATACTAACTTTTGCCCGCGACTTCGTCCGCGTAGAAGAAAATGGTTCTAATAGGATGATTTTTAAATGGTTGTTTACGTTATTAATTTTGTTATAACATATAAATTAATATGTTAAAATGTTTGAATACTTATAAAATATAACAATCTTTATTATAATGTAAGGATTTAAAGGTTAAATAAACATGAAAATAAAATAAAATTTTGTTATATTTTATGAACACCAAGCTCGGTCTGGTGAAAGTGACACGGGGGTATTATCTTTTTACAACTAAATCGAAATACTACACCTACCGCAGTATTTTTTTGTAAACAATATTTTTTGTTTTTCCTTCGTGTGCTAGAATTACCAGGCTACTCTGTGCGCTTACTCTGGAGCATGCCACATACCACTGACCGTGGGAAAAGCAGCTTTCTCTCAAGTCTACTCCCGCTACCTTAAGAGTTTGACCTTGAGCTTTGTTTATGGTATGGCGAAGCAGACTTTGATAGGAAACTGCACTCACTTGAATTCGAAGGGGTAATTCGAAGGTGTTAGGGGAGTCCTAGGAATAAATACAGACTCTTCTTGAGAACAACCTGTCAGTATAGTTGCCTCGATTACATTCCGATGCAATGTTTTTACTTGCAATCCTGGTGCCATTGCATAATTTTGGTGGACTTATATTGCGCAGCAACATAATTGGCGCGCCAACTCTCAATTTTAATATGTGAGTTGAGAGACCGGGAGGCTTCAGCTTATTCAGGAACTCGACAGGATAATGAATGGCATCATCGGTGTTTATCACTGAGTCGACGGATTTATATTGATATTCGACCCCTTCGAATGATCTCAAAAGTATTTCATTTATGACTGAGGATTGTTCGTTACTTGTTATTAGGATTGCACGCTCGCATAACCATTCTGTAGGTTTATCGTGAATATTATTAATGTTTGGGTAAATTTTAGCTATAAGCTCTTCTACAGTAGAAACAATTGTACCTAACTCTGTAGGGAGAATTATATTATTATCTAGTTCCGGGTAATCACCATTTCCTATTTTAAGCAACAGGTCTGAGAACTGTCCGGCAGTAACATCTCCCCTAAGATGGACTCTCATATTTTTGGTAAGGCTCAGTTTTGTCACTGAAGGCCACAAATGAGACCACTTCACGCACGCTTTAACTTCGTCCGCTCGCGTTCCTCTGAACAATAATTATTATTCCTAATATCTTGTAAAGATCTATTTAGGGCTTCGAACCCCCTTTTATGAGCCATAGTACTCTTATCCCAAACAATTAATTTCGTTTTGCGGAGTAATTCTGTCATATTACTTTGTTTGGGTATATTGCAGAGTCGGGTTTCGTTTCGTATCAAATCGAGAGGGAGTTTAAACGCGGAATGTGCAGTTTTACCTCCTTCCAGCAAAGTGGCAGCAATTCCGGACGATGCGACCGCTAAGGCGATATCTCGATTGCTTCTCACTTTGGCCAACAGTAAATTCAATAGAAAAGTCTTGCCTGTTCCACCAGGAGCATCCAAAAAAAAGATATCACCTACACCTGCATCGATACTGGAAAGTATTTTATAATAGATATGTCTTTGTTCATTGGTTAGAGAGCCTTCACTACTTGACACTGGTTTTGCTAAGGAATTGACATCGTAACTTGTTTCCTTCAGGTAGTCCCGGTTATTGTGTAAGCCTTCAGACCTTTGAGGCTGAGGCAACCCGTACTGCTGTAGGCTTTGTCCTCTTAATGCTAATACAGCTTCTCCTATTGTGAACAGACATTTATTGTAGATTTCATCTGCTAGATGTTCATATATAATGCCAGAAAGCCTTTCCACTTGTCACTTGTAGTCTTCTGATAGGCTATCCCTGTATTTTACCCAAAGACTTAGTGCGTCTGTAATATGACAGAATGCCAGCATTATACAAAAAAATTCACGCATTTAAATCCTCCAAACTGCCTCCAAACTACTCAAATAACGCCCACTCTCATATAATTTGAATTCATCCTTTTTGTTTTCTAACACGAAAGCCTTTTTACGTTTTAAAGTTTTTTTACGTGGTAGAGCCATGCTGCAGCTATATTAATGGTATAGTTGTAGCACGAATGGGTCGGCTTGGCCGGGGAAGGACCACGCTCTCACAGAATACTAGCGTAAAATAGCAGCTTAATGCTGCTGTGTTTCGTATGGTGAGTGTAGAGAACCGGAGACCCTTTTTACTGGAAAAGAGGCATTCTATCTTAGTCCTCACGGCTGACAACGCATCTGCATTTAAATTCGCAAATGAAGATAGATGTAGATGTCTATGGGCCACTGCAACCACTTACCATCAGGTGGACTGTGTGCTCGTTTGTCACCCTTATTCTATAAAAAAAAAAAGCCACCTGATCGCTGCCCTTATTAACGTACTTACAAATGTACTTTATCGATTTTTGCAAAATCGATAAAAAGCAATTAAATTGCAAAATTCTACATTAACATGTGCCTTAAGGACGCGTTTACAAAATTGATAGGTATAGAATCGAACTATTACATTGACACGGGTCACACACACAAGTGTAGGCACGGTTAGCTGCGGGTGTGGGAATCATAATCAAGTAAAAACATTTTGATAATTTGAAAGATTGATTTTTTTTCTCATTTCTTATACCTACAAAAATACGAGTATATTACATACGAAATACGAATAGCTGCTCCAGAGACTGCTAGGCACTAGAAGCCCACTACTAGCAGTGAGATGGTGGCTGTGGACTTTGGGCTGGTTTTGTTAGTTATGATAAGACTTTAGCTTCGGACTTGGTGAAGTGACTTGAAGGTATACTTCGGTGACAGCTACTGGAACTCCTCGACGAGTAGTACTAGATGTGCCGAGTTTGGGCTCGTTTTGTTAGTCATGATGAGAGCTTACCTCCGGACTTGATAGAGTGACCTGATTGTGTACTTCAGTGACTACTGCTGGAATTCCTGGACGAGTAGAACTAGGTGTGCCGAGTTTGGGCTCGTTTTGTTAGTTATGATTAGACCTAACCTCCGAGCTTGATGGAGAGACCTGATGGTGTACTTTGGTGACTACTGCTGGAATTCCTGAACGAGTAGAACTAGGTGTGCCGAGTTTGGGCTCGTTTTGTTAGTTATTATGAGACCTAATGTCCAGGCTTGATGGAGAGACTTGATGATGTACTTCGGTGACTACTGCTGGAATTCCTGGACGAGTAGAACTATGTGTGCCGAGTTTGGGCTCGTTTTGTTAGTTATGATAAGAACTTACCCCCGGACTTGATGGAGAGACCTGATGGTGTACTTCGGTGACCATTACTGGAACTCCTGGACGAGTAGAACTAGGTGTGCTAAGTTTGGGCTCGTTTTGTTAGTTATGATGAGACTTTACCTCCGGACTTGATGGAGAGACCTGATGGTGTACTTCGGTGACCATTATTGGCATCCGTATTAGCAAAATATGTGAAAAAATAAACATCAGTTTTTATTTTTTTACGACTATTTGTGACATTTTGATAAAAAGTAAACACCATTATTTTTTATTGAATATGTCTGCCTACTTATAGTATTTTAGAAATCTTAATATATGTTGATAATAGAACAAAAATGTACCTAAACATGAGCCGGTATCGTTAATTTTATAGAAAATGGCTAGGGAAGATCGTATTTACAATATAAAAAACTATTATTTTCAACAAAAAAGTCACCACCATTTGAAGACGAAGAACAATTCTAAACGTGGTAGCAATTAGCTATGTTTGATTTGGTTTAGTTTTGTCACAAAATGTACCGAAAAAACAGCATAATTTCGCCCGATTTGCAAACGCACCCTTAAATGTCCGTGACAGAATCTTATTATAGGGGACCACCCACCTATTGTCAACTTCAATGTCTTTTAATTTAAGTGTAAAGCCACCGTCAGCCGGAGGTCGTCTTCTGTACTATGGGTAACCATCGTCACCTGTCTGTGTATCTCTCAAAAATTGTCTGGGATATTTTTTGCTACATTTATTATCTTTCATGCAGGGAGAATTATTATTAAGGTTCCCATATGGACCGTGTACCATATTGTTTTAATTATGTCGTATAAAATAGGATCTTCATTTGGATTTGGTATCTCAGCACATATAAGTTCATCCACCATGTCAGGCGAAGTGCGGTTAACCATCCACAATAATATATGTATGTGAGGCAGATATATGATAGGCGTTTCTGCCATTCGGTAGAGAACAAACAACGTACCTCTCCAAATATTTTTCCTTTGGTTAGAAGTGCCATTATTTTCTTAACGTTGAGGTGAAAAACCCTGGCTATTATGTCGTGTCTATCATAATTTTTTTGCCCAGGCAAAAGCATATCCGTGATTTCATCCCATCGAGGATTGTAAGTAAATGTTATAAAGAGATCGGGACGATCGTAGTGGCGCACATACGTCATGGCATTTTGTGTCCGCTCATGCATATAGCGTGCCCCCCCAGTAAAAGAGGAAGGCAGCACCGCCTTTTGACCCAGCTGATCAGCATCAACGTCCTGTCTCCCTATCGCATCTTGCAAGTGTATATGACTGTCCGCTCTAAGTTGCGCCTGATTGTTCCTAATATAAATCAACCTTTCCGTCTCGATTATCGCAAACATGTCAACTAAAAAACAGCGAACGAAAATATAGCAGATGATTATCTTCTCCTTTCCTAATCATCATACGGTAAGAATAAAAACCATTTTTTTAAGCGATTGTTTGGTCTTAGGATCGCACTGGGGTATAGAAATGGAGTATCCATCCTCGCCGTAGCAAATCAAAAGTGGGTACTGTAATGCATCGTATTAGCGATGGATTTCACTTATTCGATGCAATGTGTTATCATGTCTCTCAATTACAATATCCCGCTTAGAAAATTGCTTTCCAACAATAGCTAAAGCAACTTCATTTGACGTAGGTTGATTATACCGTCCACTGTGGCCATTTGTGGGCTTTCGTCATTTATAACAACTTTAAATGTATTTGGCGTAGCAGATACTTTGTCTAGGGCTAGCTTTAACTGTCTAAACAAGAAATGCTACATACTCATAATCTATACGACATTATGAGTATGTAGCATTTCTTGTTTGTTGACTTACCAAGCCAGATTTTACATAAAGAAAGTTATTGCATCTCAATTGAACTTCTCTATCGTCCTCACCAACAAAATTTATCTGTAAGAACTGTGGTTCATTCTGGGGTGGCGGAAGCAAACTTCCAACTAAATGATACACCTGGCCCTGCAATTTGAATGTAGGCATAAAACCATCCTGTATATAAAGATAATTTTTAGCTCCAAATGAGGTCATTTGAAAACAACTATTATAATGCCATATGCCAGCCATGAAGTGATCATACTCAGGGTTGAGGTTTTTTATCAAACAGTAAAGGAGATCTGGAAGCTTTTGCAAAGGTTCGATCTGGACCTTTCCTGAATCGCAGCACATTCCCACAGATTCATCCTTGTACTTGAGAGTTTTACACCACTTGCATTCAATGTTCATCGGTCCCAAAACAACAGTATTATCACTATCGTACGCTATGTTACTTTCATAACTCAGTCCAGAAAAGAATTTAGAATTCCAAGGTTATAGACGTTTTTCAACTCGCTGTCCTTCATGATTTCGTTCATATCGTAACTGTGATACTCTATACACTTCAAGGTGTTTGCACCGATATTTACTTGCAGCCTGCTTATGTACTTCAGGGTGTTCCCGCTGATAATCAACGACAGCCTGCCTGTGAACTTTAGGGTGTTTTTTCTGATCATTAGCTGCATGTTTACGATGATTAGAAGGTTCATTATGATTTTATTTTTTTCTTGCTTCCTTAAGTTGATATTTTCTGACCACATTGGTAACCCTAGTCCTGCGTTTCTTCGCCTTATTTTTTTGTGACATATTTGTCAAAGTGATTTCATTTTGGACTGAATTTTGGGTAGTAAATGTTGGAGATTCTATGCAGTTATTCATGGACAAAGAAGAAATTAAATCTGACTCATATTCAGATTTAATAATTGAAGAAAGAATGAAGTCTTGCACAACATTAGAAATTGGTGAAGGTTGAGTAAACGTCGGAGATACAGCCATTTCAATTCGTCGTTTTTTGGCTATTGGACGCTTATCAGTGTTATTATCACCATCTGCATCAGCGTAGGCATCAAAGTGACCATTAGAAAGATCTTGGGAAAAACGTAACCTTTTGATGGGTTGGTCTTCAGTACCAAATTATTATTATTATGGCATACAGGTTGCCATTTCGATACACTTCAAATACAAATATTTGACCTAATTTAACTTAATTTTTGGTATATTTGACCGGCTGCAACTAACTCGCAGAAACCGCCATATGTAGAGTGTTGTAACATATCTAATGTATACTTTTCTTTTGTCCCATGATTGTTGCCATGACGGTCATGAGACATAAAAGCAAATTCATCCCAATCGTTTATCACATGACGCACAATTTCTTTACGAATATCCATTGAGCGTTCTTGTGTGCCGTACAACAAATAAGAAAGCGTACGGAAAAGGATGCGCTATCCCCCATTATTGGTACAGTACGAGTAGTAAGGTTTATTCATTTCCCATTGATGTTAACCAACTCTGCTCCCATTTATAAAAATAGACGCAGAAAAATTTATAAATATAAGAAAATTGCGATAAACAATACACACTAAATTAAACTTCTAAGACAAACTACTACCTACATATCTATATTAAAACAAAAAGAAAACTATATTATTATACGCAACAAATCAAACTCAGATATTTTTACAACTAAAACAAAAACCTATATTATACACTAACAAATCAAACTCCAAGAATCTTATTTAATTATTGTAACAACAAATGAAAAAAATATTAAATTAACTACACTCAAAATATTCTAATGAAATAGTGAAAATAAACTTCCAAACAAATTATACAGAAATCGCAAATATTCGCTAAGTAGGTAATCTAAGAGATTTCCAAGGAATTTTCGAAGGAAAATCAAGTATCTCGTATTGAATATAAATGCAAACACGGAGTCTGATTAAATACTTAATATATTTGCAGGTTCACAATTTAGATATAAAAATAGGTGAGAGCGATGTCCTTTGTAAGACGAATGAATGATTTGTGTGTGTTGAGGTGGGGGAACAAAAAAATGACACTTGACGTAATGTTAAATAAAGCGTTAGGCGCAGACATATTCCCCCCGTTGAAAGGCGATGACTTTCAAACTCCTAATCCTTGAAGTCTTCTGCAGTGGGTAGAGGGCATAGACGAACGACGGGGCAGCGAACACATCCCTTGGTGGTATTGACATCGGCTACTTGGGGCACGCCGTCTTGACCAGAATAAAAAAATTCTACGCAACCAAAACGCCAGCAGAGTTGTGGCGCGTTATCTTCTTGAAGAAGGACCATATCCCCAGTGTTCAAATATGTGGAATTGGTCTTCCATTTGGAGCGCTGTTGCAATTCGGCGACGTATTCTCGTTGCCAGCGTGACCAAAAATGATGATAAATCTATTGTATTCGTTCGTATCGTTGAAGATGATTGCTATTAAGATCTTCTAGAGCAGGTGATGGTAGCGCAGTGAGAGTTCTGCCAATGAGAAAGTGTCGAGGAGTTAAAACTTGGAGGTCATCAGGAGAAGAGGATAGAGGACATAATGGACGGCTGTTTAAAATTGATTCTACTTGTGCGAAAAGAGTGGTCAGTTCTTCGAATGTTAGATGAGAGTTACCCATTGTACGTTTAATGTGAAATTTTGCCGATTTCACTCCGGCCTCCCAAATGCCGCCAAAATGAGGTGCATAAGAAGGTGAAAAAATAAACTTCGTGCCTTCATCGCTCGCAAAATCAGAAAGGGATGCCTCGTAATTCTTAAAAAAAATTGTTTATTTCTTTTGTTCCTGCCACAAAGTTGCGGTCGTTGTCGCAGAATACTTCCGCTGGCTTTCCTCTTCGAGACGCAAACCTACGGAAGGTGAGTATAAGCGCACCCTTCGTAAGATCGGACACGGCCTCTAAATGTATGTACTTATATCTTAGATAAATAAAAAGACAAAGATATGATTTTACTAATTTAGAACCACGGCCCTTTCTATTATATTTAGAGTAAGAAATGGACCTGCAAAGTCTATACCAACAGTTTTAAATGGGAAGTTTGGAGTAACATGCTGCGATGGCAAGTTTCCCATTATTGGGTTAGCAGTTTTTCCTTGTGTTCGTCTATACGTATAACATTGACGTATTGTGCGCCGCGCTAGATGTCTACCATTGACTGGCCAAACATATTCTCTTATTATTGACAACAATAGTTGTGGGTCAGCATGTAAATTGTGTCTATGCTCATATTCAAAAATTAATTTGGTCAAGTGATGTGATGCGTGCATGAGAACGGGATGTTTTTTATCGTAGGCAAATTCTGAAGCATCTAAGCCACCCACTCTAATCACGTTAAACTTGTCATCGAAAAATGGCGATAACGATAAAATATTAGATTTTGTACTGATAGGTTTTCCGTTTGCCAACAAATTATACTCCACTAAACTACCAGAAATACGATTATTTGGATTTTTTAAATTATGAATAAAACGTAATATGTATGCAACTGAATGTTTCAATTTTAATAATTTAGAATAATTTTCAAACAAAATTATACAATTTTTATTAATAGTTACATGGGCCGAAACTGTGTTATGTTTGGTCTCCGGCAGATCTCTTGAATTAAATTGTTGTGTTTTTGATAAAAAAGGCCAATTATTCTCTAGCTGATATAAAAAACTAGGTCCTGATCACGAAAAATCTTTGCTTGCTATTTGATCAGGACTGTCACCTCTGGAAATTATATCAGCTGGATTTTAATCAGTCGTTACATATCGCCACGAAGCTGGGTCTGTAAGTTCACTAATTTCGGTAACTCTATTTGCAACAAATATTTTAAGGTTTTGATAGCTACTATTGAGCCAGCCCAACACCACACTAGAATCACACCAGTGAGTTTCACGTTGTATCTGACACCGCAAAGAAGTCTTAACAGTCCCACATAGCTTGGCGGCTAATAAAGCAGCGCAGAGCTCTAGCCTGGGGATCGTAATGGGTTTGATTGGAGCTACCTTAGATTTCGAGCATAGGAATCTGACAGTGATCTCATTTTTGGAATTTGCAGACCGGAGGTAAATGCAAGCTCTATATGCATGTTGGGAGGCGTCACTAAAAGAATGAAGTTCTATTGGATAGGTTCATCGCATAAAGTGCGTCTTGGAATTTTAACTCTTAAGAGCGCAGGTAAAGCATGAATAAATTTAGTCCAAGCACGCCTAAAGTCAGTTGGCACCGGATCGTCCCAGCCTAGCTTTTCTCGCCATGACTGTTGCAAGAGTATCTTGCTTTGTATAATGCATGGGCTTAATAATCCTAAAGGATCAAAAATTTTGAACAATTATGATAATATAACCCGTTTAATAATATTGTTGTCATGAGACGGTAGAGAACTTTGGATAGGAAAAAATAGTTATCACTCAGGGTTAAATTATCATCGTTTGTGGAAATTGATGAAAAAATTAACGGTAAGTTAGTTTTGAATTTTCTTAAATTGAAACAACCACGTTTGAGTGCTGATGTAACTGCACGTTGAATATAAATTAAAGTCTGTTCGTCATCACTACCGGTAATTAAATCATCAACTAGAAAATCATGTTGTATTATAGTTTTTTTGTTTTCATCTGAGCATTCTTCACCTACTTGCCAAAGGCATCGTGCGCTTAAGTAGCTAGAACTCGCCATTCCATATGTAACCGTGTTAAGAGTGAGAGTTTTCATAGGCAAAGACTCATCTTCCCTCCATAATATCAGTTGCATATTTCTATCTTGCTCATGTATAAGAACCTGTCGATACATTTTTTCTACGTCGCCGGTTAAGAGATATTTGTGCTGATGTGCTCTCATAATAATTGAAAACAAACTGTCTTGTAAATTTGGGCCTCCCATAGTAATTTCATTGATGGAATGAATAGATGATGTAGGAGCCGATCCATCAAAGACGACTCTGATATTTGTTGACTCACTGCTATTTTTAAATACAGCATGATGACACAGAAAATATGACGGATCAGGTTTAGAAATTGTTGATTCGGTAAGATGTCCTAATTCTTCATATTCTCGTATAAATTTTATGTATTGTAATTTAAAATCTGGCTGTTCACTAAATCGTTTTCTAAAGTAAGTAAGCGTTTTTTGGTGAGAGTATAAGATTCACCCAAACAGTCTGGTGAATCTTTTAAGGGCAAACTGACAGAGAATCTACCTGATTCAAGGCAAAAGGTGTGATTAATAAAATGAGCTTCACATGCCTTCTCCTTGCGGTTTAAATGAGGTTTTAGTGGAACTTCTTCTAGTTCCCAGAATTTGGATATTTGCGTATTGATATTATTGTAATCAAAACCAGAATTTGATAATGTAGCTGAATGATGACATTGAGTAATATTATTAGATTTATGAAATGAATTTGTATAAGGACCTGAAATTAACCATCCAAATTTGGAACTTCTAAGTTTAGGATTACTAGGGCCGAGCGTAATTTGCTTGCAGTCTAGAATGTCCCAGAACAGTTCGGCGCCAATGACTATATCAACAGGCGCAAAATGGTTAAACGTAGGGTCAGCAAGTGTTATATTATTGGGTATGTTTATTTGTTGTATATCAATAGGGAACTTAGGAATATTGTCTGTAAGCTCCGCTAACACAAGAAAAGAATGATTGATCTTGAAAGGTTCAGTAAATGAATGAAGTTGCGCTACACAAGTTTCAATGGCTTTATTGGTATGGTGATTGCCAATTCCCACAATATTGATGACATTGTTTCTATATGATTGTAACAATAGTTTATCTTTGAGAAATTGAGTTATGAAAGATGACTAACTACCGCAGTCTAATAGTGCTCTCACTCGTATAGATTTATTTGTATTTGTATTTGATATTTCGATTATTGCGGTAGACAGCAAAACGTATGTCGAGTTTTGTTGAAAAAAGTTGGCTACGATTTCTTCCGCACAAGATGTAGTAGCATTCTTATCAGAACCTTTATCACTTGGAAATGGTATATGCAAAAGAGTGTTAGGTCTTTTCTTGCACTCGCGGCATGGACCTAATTTACAATCACGCAGACTGTGGCATAGCGTAGGCAATTTAAACATAACCTCAATTTGTTAACTTCAGTTATACGTACATGTACACTCTTAGCTTTAAATTTAACGCAATCATAGATTATATGATCACTGCGACAAACCACACACGAGAAAGAATTGGTATTGTTATTTTCACTAGTGCAAACAAAAGATTTTGTTTGTAGTCATTCATATTTAATAATTGACCCCAATGGACCTGAAATTTTATTAATTGTACTAAATGAAGTTTGCAGTGACTCCAATACATCCGCGCGATCGATTAAAAATTTATGAAATTGTTGCAAATTAGGAACATCATCCAGCATGCCACGCCACTCCTCCCATTTAGCTTGAGTTCGGCTGTCTAGTTGCGAACTCATAAAATCCCACTTATCAGTAGGTTGCCCTAAACTGGCTAATGCGCGCAAATTTTTTGTGACGTGATCAACCATAAATCGAAGTGACATAACTGATTCTGGAGATAATCGTTGAAGACTTTATAAAGAATTTAAATGGTGATTGATAAGTGCCGTTTGTTGTTATAGCATTCACACAATAAATTCTAGGCAGTTATGTAATTAGCACTTGATACTTCCAAATTCGAAATGATACGAGACACATCGCCGTCTAAATAAGAAATTAGGTAATGGAATTTGTGTATAGGTGGGATACGCTCGTTATTATGACTAAGCGATAAAAATTTGTCACGGAATTCGAGCCATCGAAAGTACGCTCCGTCAAATTTCGCGATTTGAATTTGCGGCAATTTAAAATTAACCTAGCGATGTTTATTACAACCAGCTGAAGAACAGCTACCAAAATTAGGTTCGTTATTGCACTCCTTAGTAGAAATTTTCGATTGGCACCCTATTATAATATTTTGAGCAATAGCAATGTTCGAAAAAAACAATTGTTCAATATTGTCCCGTTCATCAATTTCGCTATCTAAGTTAATGGAGTTTAACCTCTATCTGATTTTGCAAGTTATCAAATTTATTTGATAACGATTAAAAGGAGATGTATGAAATTGGGTGCTTAACATCGTTCGTAACAGTTATAAAAAAATATGAAGGTAATAAAACGATAAATTATAAGTATAATTAAAAGGTTTTTAATTCTGTAATCCATGGGACATTCATAAAAACATTTTTTTAAACTGAAAAACGAAAACTAACGTTTTTACCATAGCAAAAACAAAACGTCTTTAAATATTTTTCTCTATTTAATGTCTATGGAATTCGATAATGAAGGCTATTTTTTGTAAAAGATAAGCCTTTATTATCAAAGAAATCATAATATTAAAATATTGATGCGAATCTGTTGAGATTAATACTGAATTAAGGAAATAAATTTATAAAATCTATTGAATAGACCATTTTATTTAACTAAAAAAAAACATTTGAATAATATCTGATACGATTGAATAGGCTGTATGATCGTTGATCATTGCCTGTTCCGAAGGAGACTTAACTTTATAACTTCGAGTTTCAACTTTTCATACGCATTTGATATTGTGGTTGTATTTGTTAATATATTTCGTGTTTTTAGTTTCGTGGATTAATTTAACTTGACCCTTGGCGTTTCTCTCGCATTACTGGACAGAAGATTGTTGCGCCCACATAATGACAATAATGTGGTACTTGGGTTTTGGGAAGAATAGAACAGACAATTTAGAGCCTCCGGCTGCTTTTGTAGATGATATTTTATAAATAATTGCAGAAAATAATTAAAAAATTAAAAAAGTTAAGATTTATAATACATTATTTTCATATTAACTACAAAATTGCATTATTTTGTATCCTTTTCAATTTATTTAAACAACTTATTACAGCAACGAGTGATTTTATTACATAACCTACAAATAATAAAACATAAAATAAAAACAAAACCCCAGGTCCTACAAAAATATGATTTTTGACATAAACAAAAAATGTTTAAATCTTCAAAATAAGATTTATTTGAACTTTGTTCACGCCGGGCCCAAGCTTGTATGGAACCAAGTTCATCTCCTTTGTTTAGTTTTAACGTTAATTCCGATAATTCGATTGCGGTAAAATTTTCTCTTGATGATAAATTAGCCAAATAATTTTTAAATTTCGTAATTTGTCCCCTTACAGCACTACGATTTATTAGCAAATCTTGCAAATGTTGCATGTATTTAGTCTTGTTTCAGTAGCCAAATCTTTATTTTTATTCATCTTTTAAAGTTAGAATTGCGAATAAAATATTAAAAAGATATGAAAATTTTACCTAAAAATTTTAAGCTAAATTTAAAATCTTAAAATGAGTTTAATTAAATTTGTAAAAAAATTAAATAAATTATGTTATGATGAAGGACAATAAAAAATAAAAACAAATTTTAGCTCACGTTCCCCTCTTGGCGTCACCTGGTAGGCAGGCGTAGCAATTGTTGCAATTGTTGTGCTGCAACGGTAATGCACGATCACAGCTCGTACCCTGGAATGTTCGGCAAATCGTGGTGAATGTACGGAATAAAACGTTAAAATTTTTCGAAACGAACAAAGAAAGGTACCACTATGAAAGTACCCACTTTGGAAAAAAATATTGAAAATTGTTAGAATTGTATAAAATATGATAATTATATTGTTGAATTTAGTATATAAGTATTCAATATATAACGTAATGTATTGCAAACAATTTAAAGCACAAGTAGAAGTAAGGATAAAATGGAAATTTAGGGTTGTATAGACGGGAATTTATAGGAAGACAATTAACTGCATTGGTCTGGCTGCGGAGCGATGTTGATGGCTGGTCACTGTCCGGCGATGACTGCAATGGCTTATTCTTCGAAATATCCTGTGGTAAATTTTTGAGACGATAGGCGGCTGCGGCGTAATAATTGACTGGCGTCCTAACCGTCTTGAAAAATCGTCTTATTTCTTGATATATTGTCCTGTCACAGTCGCCAATTTTTTATGTCTCGTATTGGACATAAATGCAAACACAGTCTGATTAAATATTAGGTCCTTACATATGAAATTGGCGTTTTGTACGGGAGGAATATAAAGTCAATTTTTTTTGTAAAATATATTTAATTAATCAAAGTATGCACCGTTGTTATCTATGCACTTTTGCCATCTCATAGGTAGTTCATTGATCCCTTTACTAAAAAAACCATAGGGTCGAGAAACAATAAACTCTTTGAAGGCGGTTTGGACTGCCGCATCGGAGTTGAATTTTTTTCCTTGTAAGAAGTTGTCCAAATTCCGGAAAAAATAGTAATCTGTTGGAGCAAGGTCCGGGGAGTACGGTGGATGTCGCAGACATTCCAATTGTAGCTCATCTAACTTAGTGGTTGTTTGTTGTGCAGTGTGTGGTCTTGCGTTGTCGTGAAGCAGCAGTGGCCTAGAGCGATTGACCAATCTCAGTTGTTTAGCAGCTAGTTCTTCCTTCATGGTTTGCAGTTGCTGACAATAGATATCTGCCGTAATCGTTTGTTCAGATTTTAGAAATCTGTAGTGAACGACACCGGCGCTAGTCCACCAAACACTCACAAGTAACTTTTCTGAGTCAATTTTCGTTTAGGGCAGGATTTGGCTAGGTCTCCAGGGTTCAGCCATTGCGACGAGCGCTTCCGATTATCGTACAGTATCCACTTTTCATCACAAGTAATGATTCGATTTAAAATCCCTTCATTATTGTGTCAATTGAGCAAAGTAACACAGCAGTCGACGCGTGTTTGCAAGTTCGATTTCCTCAATTCATGAGGTACCCATCGTTCAAGTTTTTTTACTTTCCCGATTTGCTTCAAGTGGATTAATACAGTTTTATCACTTACCCCGCAGCCTGCAGCTATCTCTGAAGTGCTTTGTGATGGATCCGCTTCCACCATAGCCTTTAATTCTTCATTTTCCACTTTGGTCCGGCCGTCCACGGGGTTGGTTCTGAAGGTCGAAATTTCCAGAACGAAAACGTTGAAACCAAAACCTTACCGTGCTTTCTTTTGCGACACCAGCGCCGTACACATCATAAATCCTTCGAGCTGTTTCTGCAGCACTGGTGTCACGGTAGAACTCGTACTCGTAAATATACCGATTTTTCATGTTTTCCATTGTTCGGTAATAAGCGACGCCAAAGAATAAAATAATGAGGAAAAAACAAATGAATCACTGTTTTCAAAACTCAAATGTACCAGTTAAATAAATTTATAAATTTGAATTTGGAATCCTCAACCAAAGAGGAGATATTTCAGATCAAATTGGTCAGTACGACAAAACCCTAATTTCATATGGAAGGAACTAATATTTAATATATTTACAGGTTCACAATTTAAATATAAAAATAGGTGAGAGCGATGTTCTTTGTAAGACGAATGAATGATTTGTGTGTGTTGAGATGGGGGAACAAAAAATTACACTTGACGTAATGTTCAATAAAGCGTTAGGCGCGGACATCAAGGTATAAAGTAAGTTTTTCATTCAATTAATCCAAGAACAAATAAAATCGAAGAGTCTTTTTGCTAAGCCAAATTAACCATCTTCAGCTACATTACTACTTATCACATAAACAAATAAACACTAACGCCCGTCACCAAAAGGCAGAGACTACGGACTTCCATTTGGCACTACTTATCAAACGCTGTCTTATCATCATCATCATCATCATCATAAGCCACTGCTGGATATAGGCCTGTCACAAGCACGCCACTTAGCCCATTCTTCAGCTTCACGCCTCCAGTTCCTACCCGCCACCTTGCGCACATCACCACTCTATCTGTTAAGAGGGTATCACAATATCTATAAGCATATAAAAATGGTTAAGCTCAGGAGGTAATTTGAATTTGATACATTATAACCAATTTTATCATTTTTGCCTGTCTCTCTTTATGTCTGTCCGGGCTAATTTTCGGAATGGCTGAACCGATTGTGATGAAACTTTACGAACAGATAGGGAGCAATGCCAGGAGGGATCTAAGCTATATTTTATCCGAAAATCTTGAAGACTTTCTTTTGAAAAACGAAAAAATTATATAGTCTTTGAATAACATTAACAGATTCTATCATGGCAAAACCGGGCCAAGTCGCTATTAAAAATATAAAAAAAATTGTGGCAAAAATATATTGCTTAATGTTTCTAATCGGTTAGAATATGCGTGTGTTTATTATGAATATTTTTTCTAAATAGGAAGCTCTTATCATGAGCGATGGGGTGCTTTTGTACCTTAGATCGCAAGACATGCAATATTGTTTAAAAAAATATAATGGTGTAGATGGACTGCAGTAGCCACTTAACATCCAGTGAGCTGTTACTTCGTCTCTAATTTCAGTAATATGAAAAAAATGATAACAGTCTGTAAACAGTCCACTTCTTACCATAAGCCTTTTCTTTAAATTGTCCTATATCCCTCCCATATGTAGGTATTTCCCATAGTTGCCAAACTTAGCAGGTGGGTTGTTAACAGCAGTCTTTTATTATTATTGAGTTGTTTTCAAGTAGTTGCTGTTCCCATCTTCAGTTTCTGTTACCTTCTGTCGCCTCTTGCGACCCACTACAACCACCGGGATGATATGGGGGATTCTGTTACACTGCCACTACACGGCACTTTCGATACATAAATGATTTTATTTTAATATTTGGGAATGTTGTGACAGTAAACAAAATTCTGTTTTGTTCTTTTGACTTAAACCAAAGTTTTGTTATTGTAAACTTGATTTACTTTACATTTTACGACATTGCGTGATAAAATCCACTAGCTTGTTAGCTCACTTAACTTGAGAATCAAAGTAAACAAGGCTTGATTGTTATCGTGAAGAATAATAGTTCTCGCTATGAAATTAAATGAAGTATTACGAATAAATAAACATTACACCTAAGAAGCAGTAGGTATCGGTACCTGGTATTCAATACAGTAAAATAGAATTTTGCTCGTTATTTTATTATAACCTACCTCTAAACTTTCTAAGTATAATTAAGGGTAGTCACCTAGTGAATATATAGTGACTGCCTCGTTGGCCTAGTAGTCGTTAGCGCGATTTCTGATAATAAGGTTTGAATCTCGGGTCGGGAAAAAAATACTAGGTTTTTTTTATCAAGAAATTTTTAGTAGTAGCCCGGAATCATGAAGTTAGCGGTGTTTTACGCCCGTGCCTAGCAACAGTACACCCACTGTTGAATTTCAGTTTTAAGGGTAACAGAGCCGTTGAGCGATATTTCACTAGTCTTAAGAAGTAACAATGGGTATGTTTAGGTATTTTTTATGTGCTTCGCCCACATTGTAGTCAGATTGTAAGACAGATATATAATAAAAAAGCAAAACAGCAGTTATCAGGTACCTTTAAATATGTATGGTTCAAGGATGGAAAAATAAGAGCGCGCAAAGAAGATAAAAGCAAGGTCTTCATTCTGAGGAAGGAAGCGGATATTGGGACTCTGCTCTGCTAAGGTCAACGATACTCTCCTAACGGGTTTGCCCACTGATATAGATATAAGTAGCATTAAGGAAATTAGGGACTGTTTAAACATCGAAACCTTCCTATCATGTTTACCTAAAACATCAAAAATTACTTGCTTTCATATAAACATTAGATCTCTAATTAAAAACTACTCATGTCTTTTACAGTGTATTGAATCCTACAAGAATCTAATCGATATCATTATTATTACAGAAGCTAGTATATCAGATAAACTGAGTTCATTATATAATATCGATGGCTATACAATGCACACAGAGTTAAGAAGTCATAAAAAAGGAGGTGGTATCATAATTTACGTGAATAATAAACACAACTTTCATATCACTAAAACCGCTCCATTGGGTTTTGAATGTATTGTTGGAACACTTGCAACATCGAATAAAAGTACCTACACTCTGTGTGCATTGTACCGACCACCAGACAAAAGTAAAACGCTATTTCTTTCCGAGCTGAAACACTTATTAAATAAATACTCGTACTGTGATAATTTTCTGATTATAGGTGACATAAATCTAAACCTTAAAGTTATAAATAACACAATATCACAATATGTAAACCTAATGAGCGAGTACGGCCTATTCTGCGGGATATCTGATTACACTAGGATCGAAAAACGTAAAAATATAGTAACTAAGAGTTGCATAGATCATATTTTTGTGCGATCTCGTAAACAAGGACTGTACAGTGCGGCGTTGGGTACTGTACTGGCGGACCATCGAATGATTGCAATTGCATGCGTCGCCCCGCCACGTATACAGGCTGATCCTATTACATTAATACGTTTTAAACAAGATCGTCTGAGTAAAGAATTACATAATATAGACTGGAGTAATGTTAATACAATAGATTGCCCAAATTTGATATACAATAACATAATAACTAAAATTACTGAATGTTATAAAAAATCGGAATACATCATAAAAATAAAATCAACATCTAAACGAAATAATGAACCATGGATAAATAAAAGTATAAACAAACTTTGCAATAAAAGAGATAATTTATTTTTAAAATGGAAAAAAGATCCTACTAACGCCGTGTTAAGAGCAGAGTATAATAAAATAAGAAATAAAACTCACAAAACAATAGAGAAATCTAGAAACTTAATTTATAAAACAGAAATAAACAAAAATAGAAAAATCTGGGATATTATTAATAAAATGACAGGGAGGACAACCCGAACTGTAGACGAAGTAATAAATAAAGCTTTTAAAACAAACAATATAAATACTCAAACGATAGCGAATAATTTTGCCTTTAGTTTTAAAGAAAATGTATCTAAAATAATACCAAATTGTACAAATAATATTTTGGACACAAAAAGTTATAAAAAACCGGCCTGCTTGTCTATTTATTATAAAAAACCGTATGTACAACAAGTAGCAAAATATTAAAAATATTAACGTCAATAAAGCACCGGTTTTGATGGCATTCGAGCGATTGACATAAAAGCCATAGGTGAAAAGATGTCTTTTGCTTTGACAAAACTTATAGACACGAGCATTAGAAAGGTATTTATCCAGATGGATTAAAAAAAGTATTATTAGGCCAATTTATAAGCAACACTCCCAAAAGAATATGCCAATTACAGACCGATATCAATTCTTCCGATTATCGATAAAATAGTAGAAAAGTATATGTGAACAAATACAAACATTTTACACTGCAAACTCTATTCTATCTGACAATCAATTCAGATTTCAATCTGGTAAAAGCACTACACAGCTACTGTCTAAATTTACAAATGATATTAATACTTACCTTGATGAGAAAAGACACGTATTAGTTGCCTTTATTGACTACAGCAAGGCTTTCGATACTTTACGACATGAAACTCTAATTGAAAAGCTTCGAGACACAGGTATCAGAGGACCTTTATTAGACTGGAGTAAAAATTACCTCTGTAACCGACAATATGTTGTTAGGGTGGATAATACATTTAGTGATAAAATAAACATTACAGAAGGAACAGCACAGGGATCAGTATTGGGTCCTTTGCATTACCTTGCTTATGTAAATGACCTTAACCACCTAATAACAAAGTGTAAGCTTTATCAATTTGCGGACGATACTTGTCTCGTATCAGCAGATCGTGACATCGCCGCCGCTCAAAAAACTCTTCAAGACGATATAACGCTTTTAAATCAATGGTTTCATGACATGGTACTAGTTCTTAACGCAGAAAAAACTAAAGTCATGCATATTAGGTCGAGTCATAACACAGTATATAGTCCAATATCAATAATTGTGCATACACACGAATGTATGCATGGCCTTATTCAAAAATGCATATGTACACCTATAGAACAAGTTACAAATCAAAAATACCTAGGATTAATCATAGACAACAGATTTAACTGGGGTCCTCATATTGATACGATTTGTAATAAGCTAAGGTCATTGCTTGCAACATTCTACATTATCAAGAATAAAGTACCATATTCAGTACTACTATCAATGTACCATGCGCTAGTAGATTCGATAATATCATATGGAATAACAAGTTATGGTCGTACATTCAAAACATACATAAGAAGGATCTTTAATTTACAACTAAAATTCTTAAAGCTCATTGTAGATGACAAGGTAACCGGACAATGTACTAGGAAACCTGAATTAAGTCTTCCTTAATAAATCCTCAAATGATATTAAATATATATGTATAAAATTAGTTTGTTAAATAATTATTTAAAAAAAAAATTGCTATAGAAATCATTCTGTATATGGATATGAAACGCGCACACACACTACATACCTAATTATCTTAGGAATAGCATACCGTACACGCTCATTGCGGTAAACTAGCGAAACCTGTTTGTCGTCATGTCGCTAATACAATGAATAGGTTGTTAGTTGTTATCATGCTTAATTTTACCAATTTTACGATGGTAGTTATTAAAAATAATATATTATTTATGCGTATAGACGTCTGCAAGCACCAATACAAACCGTTTTGCGGTTTAATGGTGCTGAATAGTAACTATGCACTATTGTAATATGTTTTATGTATCATAAAATTAAAAAAAAAAAATTATTCCACTCCTTTCCTGTACGCATTACGAACGACGAAAAAAACTACTTGGTTTGATTGCGCTATATGTCGATAATAAATGAGTGTGTATCACATCTGTTATCCATGATTTGATAAGGAATGAAGTAATTTTTCCCGGACCGTTACGACTTAGAGATCTTCAAAAAAAGAGCATACTCCTTTCTAAAAGGTTGCCAATTGCAATCCCTTTAGTGTTGCAGATGTTCATGGGCGACGATGATCACTTGCTATCGGGTGAGCCGTATGCTCGTTTGACTCCTCTATTATAAACTTTTAAAAATAATTTTGGTACTAGTTTTTCTTTTTAAATTTTTCCATCAGCTTGCAAATAATAAATTTCTGAACAGAGTATTTTCTCGTATCGTTTTATGGAAGTTTTTCCGTAATTGTCACGCTTGTCAGACCAATTTACGGTTGCAATACCAAACGTATCGTACCGTTAACATTACTTCCTTTCGCTAGTCTTGTTACTGTTCAATTGTACGAAATGATCACACTGCAATCCATCAGGCGCCATGAAATCTTCGTAGCATATCCTATATTTGCCTATTACGAAACCTAATAGACCAAATAGTCCATGACCTGATGGTTGGAGATCTATAAAATCAGTATGGTTGGAACATAAGAATGACTTTCAAAAGTGGGGTGTCAAACGATCTTACAGGTCATCTGACTTTAAGTAGTTACTGAAGTCTATATACACCTGCAACCGTCTTCAAACAAAGAAGGCTACAGATGTGTTTTCACCTCTGAGGACTGAGATGGAATGCCTCACAGCCTGTAATTATACTGGCTCTCTATACCCTTCAGACCGAAACATAGCAATGCAAGCACTGCTATTTAGGTAAGAGTGTGGTACATACCCAGACAGACTCCTAGGCAGAAAAGTAGACCTACCACTAAATAAAGAATAAATAGAATCTATTTATATTTTTAATCTTATAAGATATATTATAGCCGCCTGAGATATATTACAGCCGCCTGAGTGTGAGGAGAGACATCGCGCTTATTAAATATGTGTGGAACGTATTACGTGGATGGATACATCACCCAGATGTGCTCGCTGCGCTAAAGCTACGTGTACCTGATAATTACGTGTGTTCTCGTCGCCGCGCCCCGTTACTCCTCGTGACCACTACTAGGACGAAGTTGCTTCAGAATGCACCATTGACACGTGCCATACACTGCGTTAATATCATCTCACAGGATATTGACGTATTTACATGCAGTCAGACGAAGTTCACAATAGCAGCATACAAATGCGTTGAAAATTGTATTTTTTTTAATTAGTGTTTTAATTTATAATCATGTTAATATTATTATTCATTATTTTATAGTCATTATTTATTAGTCAGTTGTTTTCTTATATTTAGGTTAGTTATAGCGTCGCATTGGTTAATATAACTGTAATGATGTTATAATTATGTAATAAATAAATAAATAAATATTTGGTGTTTCATCGCCTCTAGGATGTACAGCCGTATTACTGACCCTCTGTATCAATTCAATTATCAATTGTTTTGTTTTATATTTCATTCCATTATACCCATACATGATGAATTGAAGATGACATATTCAGATGGCTGGGGCTTAAATCCCCATCACGAACGGCTTAGAAAGAAAATCTACATAATTTTATTTAAAACTAGCGATCTCCCCTGACTTCGCACAAGTGATTTCTGGATCTCGACAACAGCTCTCCCTACCGGGTAAAACCTTAACCATTTCATCAGAATCGGCCGAGCCAGTTTCGAGTTTTAGCGGGACTAATGGATAGCAACTGATTTTTATATATAGAGATAGGAATACCTAGTACTTCAAAAACTTCATCCACTTGTTAGTGAATACATTACTTAACTTCGAATTTGGATTTGATCATTAAAACTAGTTTCAAGTTGGTAGTAGCAGTGTACAGAAACTGTTCTGTTTCTGTAACAGCTTTGATAGAGTAAAGTTAATAAAACTTTTGAATTTAACTTTCGGTGACACAAAGTTTTCCTTATGTTTGAGAAATATCTTACAACGCTGAGCCCTTGAACGTTGGTGACGTGATTTACATCAAATTGGATTTCATAATTCTAAATCTTGTTAAAACAAAATTAGAAAATTAATGCTTACATTTACATCCGTTGGCATTTTTTTTGGTTTATTTAAAAATTTATGTGATAAACAAACAATTAAGAGGACGGGACACAGCAAAGAGTTGTTACAACTATCACCACTACTACTATAGCTCATCATAAGTCCACTCGAAATCCATCGAATGCCTGCGTGTTTCATCAGATCGTCGTCGCTCCATCTAATGGTGGGTCGCCTAACACTACGCCTGCTAGAACAAGGCTGCCACTCGAGAACCTTTCTTCCCCATCGACCAAAGCTACTATTATTTCATGAAGTTTGCCAATCAAATATACCGTTATTAAAAATTGTCATCCCCATAATACTCTTAAGGTTTTAAAGTTACAGCTTATTTATGTCTTACTCCTGAGCACAAGCCTCCACTCATTACTTGGAGTGTTTTATGGTCCGAAAGTGACCACGCTGCCCCAATACGTGTTGGTGGACTTTACGTGTCTTCGAAATATATTTATATATTTTATATTTATATATTTTTTATTTCTTAGATATGCAGGTTTCCTCACGATGTTCTCCTTCATCACCGAGTACGTGGTAAATCAGCACATAAAATTGAAATTAAAAAATGTATGTGTTTCGGCGCGGTGATATAAATATATGTACATCGGGCGCTTAGTCCATAAGTTACCACGGCCGTGAAGGTGTTAAAGTTAACCAAATTTATGTATCAGCGCCCCATTAAAGATTTCGTGCATACCAAACGTGATAGAAGCAAAGCTGGGATTTTAAGGCCCTAAGCGCGGGTGAAATTCCTAAATTCTTGGATATTTAAGTAAAAAATGCACAATAACTGTTCATTTAATCCGCAAAGAAAAAATACAGGGTGACAGAAGAGGATTTAATAAATGTTTTTAATTGAACAAAATATTATTTTTGTCAACCCCTTATTAGAAAAAAAATCCCCAAAGAGTACCTATGTTTGTCATATTTTGCAAAATTTCTCCAAAACGGCACAAGCTCTTTAAGTTAGTTAGTTTTTACACTAAAAAAAAGGTCTTAAAATATTAATATTTTTAGCTGAGAGTTTTATTTTTATTCCCCGTTTTACTCGAGAAAATATCATTTTCCCCCGAAATTGAATATATTCGCGTGAGCGTGCCTGCTCCGTCGCCCTGTAATCACCCGCGAGCTCTGTCGCAGTCCGTTTTCGGACATCATCGAGGGTGTACCATTCGTGTGGAATCTACTAGTTAGTCTGTGGGTGGACCGATGTTCGAGCGACTTCGTTCAAATATATTTTAGTTTTTTAAGAGTTTATACTCAATAATAAATATTTTTATGAATAGAAATACTTAATTTAGTTAATATTTGTACATTGGTAACTGCAAATATTGTTTTCTAAATGAATTAATTTTTTGAAAGCCCAAAGAAGAAAAAATTTTCGCGGCGACGTTGATTGGTGAAATTGAAAAATGCATTTTTATACAATTTAGATGTGGAACGACCAACATGCTCTCGTTACTTAGATTTCGATAGTTTTTAATACCTATGTAATTTTATTTTTGCATATTTTTATTAATTAGGTGAGACTTAATTTTATAATTATGTATTACAATAAAACGCTGTTTTTATGAGTATGACTTTAATAAAATATTATTAGGGAGAGAAATATAGATACAGATACTTATATTTAGGTACACTAGTATAAAATTAAATCAAACAATTTAAATTAAATAAAAGTGGTGCTTCCCTAAGAGCAAAAAGAAAAATAAAGAAATTCTTGTGTTTATGTTTTCTTTAAATGTTAGACAAACCATCATCTGAAAAATATAAAACTTACAAATTGGAGAGAAGTTTCTCTGCGTGATAAAGTTGAGGATATCCGAAATAGAACCAGAGTAACTGACATAACCCAACGGACTATTAAAGTGAAATGGCAATGGGCTGGCCATATAGCTTGGAAAACCAATAAACAATAGGAAGAAAGGTTCTCGAGTGGCAACCTCACCTCGTACCGGTAAGCGAAGTTCAGGGCAGCCTCCCACTATATGGAGGGACACATACACACACACACATAAATAGGTCGCAAATAATACTTACTAACCACTATTAGCCAAGAGTGAATACGCTTTTGTTAAGTCAGTGCGCTTCATCATCTTAGGCTACATAGTACATCACATACTTACCATGAGGTGGTATTGTAGTTAGCGCTGGCTAAGAATAGTAAAAAAAAAATTTACCCTGTGAAAGTTTGCACGTAGATATTATTTTTCTAAAAAACCATAAAAATGTATTACGTGTGATGGGAATATGTATATAATATCACACGGGACAGTAATAATATAATATTATATTTTTCTGTATCAGCGCATAAAAACTTTTAAAATCACTGAATCCTAAGGTATGTCCATATTAAGAGGCTGAATAGAGCCAAATTGATCTGCATAGGGATCGTTTTATGATTTCACATCGTTATCGAAAAAAATTGTATGTACTTTTAAAATTGAGCGTATTCCAGGTGGCCTTTTTCAAAACACGATTCCACAAAATTCATTCAATAGAAAATAATAATGGCAAAGTAGCTTCTGAAAATACTTAAATTTTCAACTTTCTCAGATTTCCATAAAATAATGTCGAGTATAATAAGTACAATTATGTGTCACATGTTAATAAAGCTATAGGGCTATTTTGATTTTTAATAAAGTGATTTTACTTTAATTTAAATAATTTATTTTACCCCTCTATACCAAGTAGCGTTTTTTCTGTCACTCCTATTGAATTTGACAGTGCTTGCTGAAATTTAGCCTCTCTAGACGGATCTGAATCGCGCGCTGACCCGGCTGTTAAGATATTGCAAAAATAATCGAAAATATTTGTTTTTACTTTTACGCCGAAGACTGACTATCTTGTTCTATTTTATTACAGTTAAATGTTGTAAAGCAAGTATTTACAAATGTTTTCATTATTTTGTTATTCAATTGTTTACAGTTAAGCTTACATAAGAAATTCTTGGTGGGATGCGATCTATAAATAGGTACAAAAACTATATTACAAATATATTTTTTTTTACCAGTGGAGCTTCAACACAATCTTAAAAATGTTCAATGAATTTTAAAAAATTTACTACCATTAATTATTTGATTTTCAGTCGGTGTTTTACATTTGAAGATCAGTTATAAAGAGCCATTAACGGGATATTTTGCAAAACCGAAACTTATCCTACCTAATTTTTACGTCGTTTCAACAGCGTCATTCTTAGTTTTGGGTAAAACAAACCTTTTCAGTTTCAAAGAAACACGACTAAGTTCTATGGTTCTAGGTCTATTTAAAAGGAAGGCTACCGATAAGACTTCTTAAAAAGTTCAAATTTTTATTTTGTTTACTTAAATTCGAGACTTAAATAAATGTGAAAGGTCTTTTATTTGCAATAATAATTTTAAATAAAACTATTTTTACGGATTCTATCGCGTACATTAACTTATTTTATATTCCCGACGTTTCGAGTACTTTACAGCACCCATGGTCACGGGGGGGCCTGAGGTGTATGACGTCCCAATGTCATAGTTAACCACGGCTACTTCCAGATTAAAAATTATTAATTTTTGTTCCGATCTACGCAGTATGAACTTACAGTATCTTGAAGTCTTGCAGTTGTATGCTTGGGTTGGGATTTAATTTTATTAATTATGGGATGTATTTAAAAATTATTATTTTATTAATTTTTATTAATTATTATTTTATTAATTAAGTATGTTAGGGCTGAATCTGAATGATAGAGTGAGAAATTGTGTGATAAGAGAAGAGTGTGGTTTGCAAGATGATGTTGTGACCAGAATTAAGAAAGGAATGCTTCGGTGGTTTGGTCATGTAGAAAGAATGAATGAGGAAAGAGTGACAAAGCAAATTTATGTGGCAGAGGTGAACGGCAGAGTCGGGAAGGGACGCCTTAGACGAAGGTTTATCGACCAAATTGGCGATATACTGAAAATGGGCCAAATTAAGAGTAACCTTAACCGACGAGCGTGTATGCGTAAGTATATGGATGTGGAGGAGGCGAGAGAGGTGTGTCAGGATCGTGCCAAATGGAAGTCCATAATCTCTGCCTACCCCTCTGGGTGACAGGCGTGAGTGTTTATGTATGTAATTATGGGATCTCAAGCAGATGGTAGCACCCAGCCATCTTCTCTATTGAAATTAGGATGTTTTTTGATTTCAATAGCCTCGCGAATCATCCTTGGAAGGAATCGGTGTTCTTTAGCGAGGATTTGTGGTCTATCAGATCTAATGTAGTGACGGGGGCGATCCTGTGCATGTTCACAGACTGCAGACTTCCCGGAGCGTCGATTCTTCACATCAGCTATGTTTTTTTTAACGCGAGTTTTTATGAATCTTTTAGTTTGTCCTATATAAGAGAGACCACATTCACAATCAAGCTTGTACACTCCTGCATCTTGCAGTGGGACATTACACTTGACTGATGGTAAAAACTGACAAATCTTCTTCGGCGGCTTGAAGTATATAATATACGCGATAGAATCCATAAAACTAGTTTTATTTAAATGTGTAGTGTTTGCGTAAATATAAGAAATCATTAAATAATTATTTTCATCAAAAATAGCATAGACTTATAAAATTCATAAACTCAATCATACTGAAGATGATTAATTGTATTATAAAATATTCAATATACTATTTCCAGGATAATGACCCAAATATCATCATTAATATATGACATTTTATGATAAGGTCATGTTTTTCTATAAAATGCTGCAAGAAATTTTAAATCACGGACCTCTTGGTTTGTTTTACTATTCAATTAATTAGCGAAAAACAAGATGGACTGATCTCAAAGTTTACTTTCTTGTGTAACAAGTGCTATTTAGAATTTTATGCAGATGATAATTAAAGTTTCTACAATGTAAATAGGTGTAACATAGCAGGTATTATATTCATCGGTAGCGGCCATTCATATTTGGGACAGTTTTCTGCAGCACTACGCCTACGAATTATTTCAAATTAGAAATACCAAAGCCAGCATCATTTTTAACACGCTTTTATTAGCTTGATATGTATCAATGTAACTAAATTCTTAATGTGATTTTCATCCCCTTCAAAACGTCACATTGATTTGAAACTTCGCACACTTATCAAGGACCGATGACAATGCAATAATTTAAATAGTTTGTCCCATTATCCTTGCCAGGATCCTCAGGATTTGCGTGATAATTCATAAAACAAATACGATTTCTGCCAGTTCAATCTACTGTAAGCCGCGTAAAAGAACTTCGGTCCAAAAAAAAACACACTTTTGTAGTTTGCCGCACTAAAAAATAGAAAATAAATAATAGTTTAAAAACACTGAATAAACACGCTTTTGTAGATAACCGAAGTAAAAAGTAGAAAATAATTTTCAATAAGTTTAAAATAAGAAAATAGTAATTAAAATAAAAAAAAATCATTTTATTGTATAAAAGGATGGGGTGCTGGATGTCATTTGTTGTAAACATTTTTATGAATATTTGTAAAATTTGCGTTATCATAAAAATATCTAAAAAAGCACCCCACGCGGTTATGTACAACCGCGTGTTTTTTAAGTTTTTTTCAAACTATAATTTTCTGTATAGAACCCGGCAAAGTGTTGCTCAAGGCACTATGAATAAAGCTGCTGATAAAAATGTTACACACATAACTTTTAACAAAAATTGTTATTGTAAATGGTCTTATAGAAAAAACTATTCCGCCGTGTCAGGTGCAGGAGCTATTATTAGAAGAAGAAGAAGAGGTAAAATTTTGTTTTAGAGATTGTTTTGTCTGCAATTATGCATAAAATAAAAATAACTTCAGCCAAAGAGCACAACTGGCATTATACTCAGGCCCATCAAATGACATGGAAAAATAATTAATTTTATTAGGTTTCAAAAACTCAATCAAAATACAAAAAATCTAAAATAATAAAATCAAAAAATGTGGATCTGTATGTCTATACATACATATATTGATTTATAGCCGCTTAGTAACTGACGGTTACTCAGTACCTATATAACATCCTGCAGTCACGCCAAAACTAAGAGGAGAGAATCACTGTACAAAACGTAATAATTTATTGCAAAAATTTTGTGATAAAATAAAAAATAAAATTACAAACTTGTCCAAGATACCCAATACGTTACAGAAAAAAAATATAACAAATAATACACTAATGAGTTTGTGTCAGTTTTTAAAAAGGTTACAAACTATAACAAAAAGACACAAAAATAAATGTCAAAAAAGTTTAGGATCTGATTGACGATATAGAGCTGACACTTAATAATGCTTTTGGAAACGACGCCAGTTGTAAACAATACTTCTGTGAAAAGTGGTTTACACAAGAGAATTTAAACAGAAAAATTTTCTTTTCAAATTTCCGCCGAGTTTTAAGAGGAAATACCTACCATCATCCCCTGTGGGGGTGCGATGTGGTTGAAATGTCAATATGGGTGTCGTTTTATGGTTTTTTGGGACGTTAATTACGAAAATGGCATCGATTATGGTTTGAAACCAACATGGATGGAAGGATGGATGTATGTTTGTATGTAAAAATCATCATGGGTCCTTAAAAATGACACCAAAGTCTTGGGTGTCATTTTAAAGGTTTTTGGGTCATAAATAACGTAAATGATATTGATAAATATTTTAACCTTAATTTATTAGAATAGAATAGAATATACTTATATTGCACAAAAACATAAAACAAAATAGACAAGATTTGTACAAAAAATTTGCACAAAATTACACTTGAACAAAAAAATACTAATTTAAAAATTAAAAAACAATGAAAATAAACAACCAAACCAAATATATTTTTTTACAAATTAATAAAATGGCAAACCAAAAGAAATACTTAGGTACTAAACTGACAGCAGTGTAGCCTTGGGTTCTATGACATACAAGTGTCAGTGGTGCAATGCGCTGAAATGGAAGGATGAGACACCTGGTATTTGTTGCAGCGCTGGAAAAGTGCAACTTGATCAGTTGAAACAACTGCCTGAACCACTCTTTAGTTTGATTAATGATCTACCCCCAGATCATGACCATTTTATGGTTCATAAATATAATGCCTGTTTCCAGATGACTTCCTTTGGTGGTAAGCATGTAACAGCAGATGGTTTTTCCCCGACTTTTAAGGTACAAGGCCAGGTCTACCATTTAATTGGAAGTATATTACCAGAAGCGGAACATGACGCTCAGTACCTTCAAATATATTTTGTAGGTGAAGATGATCGAGAAGCAAAGATTCGATGTTATAAATTTCCTAACTTAAAGCCAAATTTAATCAAACCATTGCAGAATATGCTGCATTAAGTGAACCCGTACATAAAAGATCTGAAAAGTGCAATTGATAAAGCCTCTCCTTTAGAGTCATACAAAGTTGTCATACATGCTGATAAAAACCACCAGAAGAACATAGAGGTAGGTACAATGCACCAACTACAAATGAAGTAGCTTTAGTGTTAGTGGATGAACAATTTAATCGAAGGAACATCATCCTCAAGAGCCGAAGTAATTCACTTCAGCGTATTAGTGAGATACATCGAGCATGCGCTACAGTATCCATTGATGTTTTGCTGGAGGGATGATGGGTATTCAATCAACATACCACAACGCGATCCCACAACTAAGTTGCCGCTTAATAAAACTGTCTCTTCTGCAAGCATCTATTCGTATAGAATAATGATTAAAGAAGGAGAAGATAACTATTTAGTCAATCATAGTGCCCTTTTTAGTAAATATTTGGTGGATGAATACGCCAAAATAGAAACAGAGAGATTAAATTATATCAAAAATAATCGAGCCAAATTACGTGCTGATAGTAACATCCATTTAAAAAATGCTATTAGACGACAAGACGCAGAAGCCAACCAACTAGGACAAATGGTTGTCCTTCCATCATCTTTTACGGTGGGACCTAGGTATATGCACAAAAGAACACAGGACGCTATGACCTATGTTAGGAATTACGGCCGGCCTGATCTTTTTATCACTTTCACATGCAATCCTCGCTGGGACGAGATAAAAAGCAATTGCTTCAAGGACAACAATCTCATGATAGACACGATATAATTTCGAGGGTGTCTCGAAATAAGGGGAAAAAGATCATGAACTTATTGACAAAGGGCAAAATATTTGGTGAAGTTCGATGCTATATGTACTCAAAGGAATGGTAAAAGATAGGTATTCCACATATTCTTATTCTTTTATGGCTTCACTCCGGTATTACTCCTTATCAAATCGACAATATAATTTGTGCTGAATTACCAGATCCAAATCGTGACTCAGAGCTTCACGAAATCGTTAAATGTAATACATGGTCCATGTGGTACCACTTTAAATCGAAAGTCACCATGTATGAAAGATAACATGTGCAGTAAACGATACCCCAGGGCTCTCATAAGGGAAACTCAAACTGCTGAAGATGGATATCCGCAGTACCAGAGACGTTTACTAGATGACGGTGGGTTCTCTGTTCATATCAAAGGTACAACCATAGATAATCGCTGGGTAGTCCCTTATAATCCAGTATTATTAAAAACATTTAACGCTCACTTAAATGTGGAATATTGTCATTCGGTGAAATCAAAAAAAAAAACGTCTGTAAATACGTAAATAAAGGTTTAGACCAGGCATCGTTTGCTTGAGAAAATGAGAAGGATGAAGTTAAAACCTATACAAGTGGAAGATAAATAATTTCATCAGAGGCAGTATGGCGAATCCTTGAATTTCCCATTCATGAGCGTTTCCCTCCCGTAGTCCACCTCGCTGTTCATTTGGAAAATGGGCAAAGGGTTTATTTTAATAAGCAAATCTGAGTGAAAGATTGAATAGTCCTCCAACGACCACACTCCTATCCTTTTTCGATTTGTATAAAGTGGATAACTTTGCAAAAACATTGCTCTATTTAAATAAAACTAGTTTTATGGATTTTATCGCGTATATTAAGTTATTTTATATTCCCTACGTTTCGAGTACTTTACAGCACCCATGGTCACGGTGGAGACTGATGTATTTGACGTCCCAAAGTCATAGTTAACCACGGTTACCTCCAGATTAAAAATTATTAATTTTTGTTCCGCTCAGTATGAATAATTAAGATGCTCCCGGTGGAACAGGCAAAACATTCCTCATAAATTTGCTATTAGCAAAAGTTAGAAGCATTCGCGGAATTGCTTTGGCTGTGGCTTTTTATGGGATCGCAGCTACACTGCTTGAGGGTGGACGAACTGCTCACGCTACCTTCAAGTTACCACTCAATTTAACAACAGCTGATACTCCCATTTGTAATATATCGAAACAAAGTAATTTCGCTGAAGTATTAAAACATACAAAAATGATAGTGTGGGATGAAATAACCATGGCTCATAAGGGTGGCGTAGAGGCTTTAAACAGAACTCTACAAGATATAAGAGGAAATAAGAAGTTAATGAGTAGTGTAACGGTTTTGCTGGCAATAGATTTTAGACAGACTCTACCAGTAGTGCCAAAAGGAATTAGAGCAGATGAAGTTAAGGCGTGTCTTAAGGGATCCACTTTATGGCCTCTAATTAAAATCCTCAAGCTCTCGAAAAATATGCGGGTATACTTAGGAGAAAAAGAGTCTGCTGGTGGATTTGCGAATCTCATACTTGAAATCGGCAACGGTGATTACCCGATAAATGACGGAATGATAACCATCCCTGATAATTTGTGCACAGTTTTATTTAAGTTGAAGGAGTTGATATCCAAAATTTACCCAAATATTGCTCATATCTACTATAAGCCAATGGAATGGTTGTGTCATACTTATCCCGAATTACGACCAAGCAGCGGCAATTAACGATATACTGTTAACGTCTTTTGAGGGGGAAGAAATGGTGTACACATCAATAGACTCTGTGGTCAACACAGATGACGCAATTAACTACCCTGTCGAATTTCTTAATTCACTGAAACCATCGGGTCTTCCACATCATAAGCTTATTCTGCGTGTGGGCACTCCTGTTATGTTGTTGCGAAATTTAAAACCTCCTCAACTGTGCAACGGAACCAGACTAAAAGTAAAAGCGTTACATCGCAATGCAGTGGAAGCCACAATTATAACTGGATGTGCGCAAGGGGAAACTGTATTTGTACCAAGAATTCCCTTGATCCCGAATGATCTTTCCTTTGAATTCAAACGAATACAGTTTCCTTTCAAAGTCTGCTTTGCAATGACCATAAACAAATCAGAAGGGCAGACATTAAAATTTGCGGGTATAGACTTGAGACAAAATTGTTTATCACACGGGCAATTCTATGTGGCTTGCTCGCCCAGTAGTCTGATAATTTTGGCACACAGTAATAGATTAGCAAAAAATGTGGTGTATAAAGAAGTTTTGTACTTTACTGGCATTTGCCCGCGACATCCAGTTATAATTGTGGCTTGTACCAGCAGACTATTTTTCACACATGGGCGCGATATAACCGAACTCCACGCAGACGAAGTCACGGGCAAAAGCTAGTTGAATAAATATATTTTATATAAAGTGATCTTGACTACGTTTCATCAATTCACCATTAATAAAAATGAGAACAGCAATTTTACAATTGTGTTTACAAGAAACACTATCAGTTAAACCTTGCAGCTTGTTTTTCATTTTATTATAAATACTTATAAATGTATATAATATTAATAATTCATTCCCATAACATTTTGTATTATTTTTTATTTTGCCCTATCTGAAATGTTCTAAACTCTATAGAAAATGTGGCGTATGAAATGACTGACAATCAGTAGAACATTTTATCTAGGTACAAAGATGTTTTACGTTTTCGTGGCCTCCACATGATATTTTTGTCAGCATTAGGTACCCTTCTGTATCTGAAACGAATATGAATATTGCGAATGTATACGATACAAAAGTAAAGTAACAGGCTATGTAAGTCCCTCTGCTGGGCGCAGGCCTCCTCTTACTTCTGAGAGGGTTTTAGGGCAAGGAAATGTCCGCCGTACTGCCCCAATTAGTATTGGCGAACTTCACATGTCTTCGAATTTTTTTTCTTATTCCTCAGACATATATATGCAGGTTTTCTCACGATGTTTTCCTTCACCGCCGAGCACGTGCTAAATCAGCACTTAAAATTGCAATAAAAATTTCATCGGTGCTGCCGGGGATCAAACCCAGGCGAAATTTACAGCGAGCGCTTAGACCCAGAGTTACTAATACGACACAAATAAATACGATTCAACGAATATAACAAAAACCCTTACGTACTTAAAACTTAAACACTTGATAGCTCGTGATGCCTACCGGACGAAGCTACAGCACCACATCGTGCAATGTATATGAAGATGCTTAAGCGTGACATAACTCTCAGTGACGCGCAAGCATAATAGGCAGTATATTACTTATATAATTGTCATCTCTGCAGTCTATTAATCTTTGCACTTTTCTAAGTAATAAAGAACGTAGTCGCTAGACGGTGTTGACGTCGGCTAAAATCTCTGCGGTTGCCGTTTCGTCAAGGTTATTCAGGCTTCTTAAAGCTTTAACAGATTTCGTTGTAGGTGATTTTATATCCCAATCACGTCACACCATCAATTGTTTCGTTCAGTTTTAAACGCGTATCTATTCTCACTTTATGTTTAACTATGAAAATCAATAACATTGGGACAGAAGCTTCACGTAGGAGCCTCGGGATATTAAAGTCAGCAGCTTTTAAAACGTTCGGCTGTTTATGACTTATCGCATTGAATACTTTATGAAGGAATATCTGGTAAACTACTCAGTTACGGGATTTTAATATTTTATATACATATATTTGGTGAGTCTGTTAGTGATCGTGTAACTTATGAACAACTTGACCGATTGAGGTCATATTCACACTATACAAGATTTGTTTTGTCGAGACGATGGTTCGTAGCTATGCTATAATCCGATAGGAGGTGCTGTAGACAAGTTATTGACAAATTCTATATTAATTGACCAAAATGGCTCATATTTCTTGTTTTAATGCGAAAAACTCCCGGTGGGTGGCGCTGTGATCGAGTATTTAAAATATATTTAAACTGTAAATAGTCCGGTGAAAATTCGAAGTTAAACTTATTGCGCCAACTACCGGAAATGCCAGAACAACGTTTACCGAGACAGCTAGTAACGATGAGGACAGGGTCTCCTTTTTATTGGAAACGAAACATTCCATCTCAGTCTACAGTGGTGACAACGCATCTGCATTTTGATGTTTATTAAAGGTCAGATGTAGGTGGCTTGTTTGCTTGTTTGTACTTATATCGTGTAAATTGGCATAAACAGATTTTGCTCATGAATATTGTAAAGTAACCTAAAATTTAAGAACTATAACAAGATATCAATTTTGCCATTCTTTCTCTTTTATTTTTCAACAAAGCCTAAATCTCCAAACAGGTAAGTGTAACGTTAAAAATGCTATTGTCTATCGCCTTTGTTAGTAGTTAAAGTGCAGCGTGCATTTTGCAGTGGCCAGACGAACACCTTTAATTTTTTTGTATGAGTTACTGTAAAATATTATATTTTTCTTTAAATACGTCTAGTAAGAACTATAAAAAATAGAAAAACTATTAAAGTAGACAATTATTAGGTAAACTAGATACGTAGGCCTTTCTGTTAAATAATCTGGTTCCCTGACATGACAGCTTACTAGGGTTGACAAAATTTTTGGCTTTGATAATTAATTATATTTTTTACGGGGTATTTTGTAACACGTTTTATACTGTTTTTGCTTCGGAACAGCGCTTTGATAGCGCGATTTAGGCTTCGATGTATTTTCTCTTGGGGCGCGACGACAGCGCCGCCACACTACTATTAACTAAACTTTTTAATTTGAAATTTCAAATCGTCGTTTTCACATAAAGAAATTTTAGACAAAACTTATATAATTTAATGATACATGAATATTAGTATAATATAATATATATTTATTTTCCTGTGTACGTAGTAAACCCTCTTTCTGCCCGCCAGTGCCTTTTATAAGAGAGGGGTCAACATCGGAAAGGAGCTAATGATCCGTAAACTGTACTATCTATTGAGTGCGTCGATATGATAAGTTAGTGGTTTCTTTTATAGGTAAATACTTCAGTGCCTACCTCATGAACATCTCTCAGAATTTATTTTATATTTAGTTTAACATACCAATGTACTATATTTATATTTTAATTTCTGAACGCGATATATTTTTATAGGTTAGGTTGCAATCTCTGTCCAAAAAATAATTCATTATTAATTTAAGTGAGTAAAACCGATGCTTCGAAAATAACTTTCCTATGAGGCAGTCTATGAAAGAGGCCTATTTTGGGTCTTTAGCTAAATCACTTTGTACGTGTTTCACAGGATGAGATTTATATTGATAATTCTTTTACGCTGCCGCCACACCTTTATTGTTCATATTTATTTGTTTATTGATATTATATGCTAGTGTCAGATTATTGAACGATATAAATATTTACAGTTTTAAAAGACCTCGCCTCAAAACATATAGTACGCGAGCAAGCTGGCGGGCATCGAATTTAGCCGGCACCAATGAAATTGCTAACTGCAGTTTTAATTAGTAATTTAGCACACACTCGGCGATGATGGAAAACATGTCTGAGAAATAAAAAATTGCGATCAAATTAGAAGTATCCTAAGACGCATTGATCCAGCGTATTTGACTATTCCTTCTCCTAAGAGCCTTTCAGAAATAAAATAAAGCCTGAGCTCAGTAGTGAGACGTACATAGACTTTACTTTTGAAAGCCAAAATTTTTCCAAAATAGTAACATGATATAATAAGTTATTGTTGTTTAATTATGCGCTAACAATAATCTTATTTGTATTTGCAGTTAATTTAGATAGTAAATGTACCACATTTTTGAACATTAATTTGATTTATAGTCTCACTTTTATAAAGAATTATAAAGTGTTTTTAAATAAATAATAGAATTCCATTAAGGGAATAACAGTAGAAAGTGTAAATTGTATTGAAATTTGAAGCATAGTGATTTTAGGGGAATGCCGAACCTCCCGTGATTAATGAAGTTTCAATTTGGAATTAATTTTATCTTAAATGGCGTGCTATTTGCTTACTTTATTATGATAAAATTACAGAACTTTATATTGAATATTAACGAGTAACATTTTCACCTACAACCTTTATAATTTCACGTCATGCATTATTCGGAAGATTTGCTCATATTTAATACACTGGGATAACGGATTTTGTATAGAAGTACGGTGAGAATTGAGAACACAGTACATTTGATGGTAATAAGTACAACACAATACAGAATACAATACGTTTTATTGTGCACAAAGGAAAGATATAATATAACAAAAAGAAACAAATTTTGAGGGAAAAACAAAAGGCGGTTTTATTGCTACATAGCAATATCTTCCAGACAAGTCAGAAAAATAATTAAATAAAAATAAGAAAAAGATTAACGGGTACTAAAATAGAAGGTTTAGGTAGATCAATGACCATAAATAAAAGAAGAAAGAGAAAGGATTAGAGAGACGAATATTATTCTATAACTTGTTTCTTAAACACATGTTAGGATTGAGCACTTTTAATCGAATGGGGCAAGAAGTTGCAGTCTAACTCCAAGGACAGAGAATGATTTATCATAAAATGTAAAGGAGTGCACAGGGCGTTAGAGGGAAATATTTTCCTCGGGCCGTAGGGAAAAATTACGCATCGAGCTGAGCAATTTAAGACGCTCTTTTAAATAAGGAGTACTTGATATATTAAATAAGATGCATTAGAGGGCAGAAAAATTATGAGTATTCTGACGACGACGGATTGGAAGCCGCTTGAATTTAGTGCAGTATTCCAAGATATGGTCATAATATTTACGAAGCCCAAATATGAACCGTACACAGAGATTTTGGAGTCGCTCAAGTTTGTTAAGTTGCTCCTCGGTGATATCAAGGTAACAAATATCAGCATAGTTGAGGATAGGGAGTAGTAAAGATTACGCAAGCGTAATTTTAGTGGAAAAAAGTAAAAAGTGGTTTAGCCTAAGAAGTGAAGCATATGCTACAAACATTTTACAGTTTACTACATTAATTTGAGGAGTCCAAGAAAGACTGGAATCTAAAAGGATACTTAAATTTTAACTACGTCATTATAAGGGATAGGGACACCATTAAATATAACGGGTGGTGATTGAAATATTTTTTTGGAAATCAATCTTGAACCCCCAATAATTATGGCTTAGGATTTTGAAGTATTGACACACCTAAATCCATCACCGATTAAGATCCAAATATTGATGTGATGTCACCCCCGAAGACTAAAGTGGAATGCCTGTTTACCAGTAAAGTGTTTTCGGTTCCCTACAGACACCATACGAAACTCAGTAGTACTATGCTGTTTTTTCACGCTGGTATTATGTGAGAGCGTAGTGCTTCCCCGGTTAGGCCGACCCAATCGGGTTTGCATAAAATATACAGCTCTAGCGTGTATTTTGAGTTGGTGAACACAGGGCCGATATTGTCGCACCGTAGTGGCTTTACCATAACCAATAATCCACTTATTAAACTTGCTTCACCCGGTAATTGTCAGAGTGCACAGTATGTGGTTGACATTTGTAAAAACAATTGGTTGATTCCCCTATACTACCTTTACCTCAGCTCTTAACAGCCAACTGCTGGACATGCCCCAATCTCAATAGGGTGGATTTGTCTTAATCATCACGTTTGGAACGCAGTACCAGACATCTGGTACGTTGTATTTTACATCAGGAATTAGATACTATTATTACTTGTGACATGTTATTTTTTTTCTTAATGACCTGCCTCAAAGTGGCAACATTACTTCAATTCACTACATGCTTATATCATATATTGCCACATCCGTAAGACATGTGTAAGAGAATACATCATATAATTTCGTATCATGGATGATGCAAGAGGCAAATTTGAAATATGCCGAAAAGTTCACTTTGCTTCCAATAGATGGCGCTATAACTACATTTTTAAACAGAAGTTCGTATCGGCGTCGGGAAGTAGTTTCAAAGGTGCGAAATGTCTGGCACAGCGTTCGTAAATCCACCTACCAAGCGTGACGATTAAGGCAAATCATCCCTAAATTGGGAAAGGCTCATGTCCAACAGTGGACTTTTAAGGGCTAGTGAAAAAGAAGAAGTTGACATTTGTGTATATAAATAAATAATCTTAAAATATCGTTTGAACCCATATCCATAAAATAAGATTGTATTATATAATTTTATACACATACATTCATACACGAATTCGTTATCACGTTAAACTATACTTGAGCAAAGTTGAGGAAATGAAAAACGTGACTTTTTTCATACTTTCCTAAACGACTTTCGTGATTGTAATAATTCCTGAAAATATATTATGCATACTCAACCGAAAGTAGTAATAATGTTTAAGCGTATGGATCGCGAACTTAAAAAGTCGTGAGTTCGCCTTTGTACCAATTTTTTTTTGAGTGCAATAAAGAATTTTCTATCTATCTAACTAATTCTAATCCGCCATGTCATTAAGATGAACCACTTTTTTGTAGAATAAGGGTGACTAACGAGCACCCAATCCATAGGATGGTAATTGGATGTGGTGGTCATTAGACATTTACATATCTTTGATTAAGAATCAAAATGCCGATGCGTTGCCACCCCTGAAGAAGGTGGAATGGTTCATTTCCAGTAACAAGAGTCTCCAATTTTCTGCACACACCATACGAAAAACAGCAGCATTAAGCTACTATTTTATGACAGTATTCTGTGAATGTCTGGTCTTTCCGTGGTTGAGCCGACCCATTGGTGCCACAACAATAATATAGTTCCAGCATGGCTCTAACATGTAAAAACATACTCACTTCTAGCATAAGCTTTTAAAGCTCACTATTAATCACCCTATAATGGAAGTATTGCTAATAGAACAAGCATTAATTTTTTTTTAAACTAGTATTCAAAACATATGAGTTAAATTATATGTAAAGATTAAGCCTATTCATGCTATGCTGGGGTATATTATATGATAAGAGCCGTGGTAGCTCAGGGGGTAAACGCTCGCTGTTAATTTCACCGTAGACGAGCAACCCGGGTTCGATCCCCGCCAGCACCAAATTGTTAATTGCTATTTTAAGTGCTGGTTTACCACGTGCTCGGTGGTGAAGGTAAACATAGTGAGGAAACCTGCATGTCTGAGAAATAAGAAAAAAATATTTCAAAGACGTTCGCCAACACGCATTGGGGCAGCAGACAAGGAATGTCAGCGGGAAATTCTTTAAAACCTTCTCAGAAATGGGAGGAGGCCTGTGCCCAGCAGTGGGATGTATATAGGCTGTTATTTTATATGCTGGGGACAGGTCACGTCTCATTTCTGACAGAGTTAACGTCTCTAAGCACATCGTCACTTCATCTAGTGGGGGGCAGCCCTACACTTAGAAGAACAGTAGAACACTTTCACTATAGTAGACCCAGGGTAACAGACATATCCCAACGGATCAGTAAGCTGAAGTGGCAATGGGGCGCCCATATAGCTAGAAGAATCGACAACCGGTGGGGATAAAAGGGTTTTGAGTGGTAGCCTCGTACCGGTAAGCGAAATGAAGGGCAGGCCATACTATGTAAGAGGCCCACCATACTATGTAATTTGTGGGTAATCCAGGACCTAAATTAGTTTGAATGCTTTTCGCTACTTCTCGTCGCTGGTTTGGGTATTTTTAGTTCGGCATAACTATATTGATTAAGGTGTATATATTATAAGGATATATGTCTTTTAAGCCGCATTTACACATTCGCGCGAGTGACGAGGCGAGCGGCGAGTTGAAGCACGAGCACAAATATGTAATCGGTGGTTCGTCCTTCGCCCCGTGTTTAGCGTCGCTGCTCGTGACGCTCGCGTCGGGAGCGGTTTTTTCAACACGAGTCAAAAGGAATAGAGCGGCGAGACTAACTAGTGTTTACACTTTCGCTTTCTAGTTCATTTCGTAATAAACGGCCTATCAAACAACATAAATTGACTGGACCAAAAATAAAGTTATGATGTTGTTGGGGCTTTACCAAAGTCAGCCAGTCATTTGGAATACAAAGCATGCTCATCATAAGAATAAAGAGAAAGTATATCAGATAGATATTGAGAAAGTATATCAGAAATAATGGGAGTATTTAAACCATTGAACGATTTAAAAATTAAAGGAAAATTCTTTGGGGGCTCAACTTTTCGTACACATAAACGTAAGAAGCTGACATTAATAAAATCCGGTGCAGGAGATGACGAAATGGTCTAAATAATTATACTGACTTTGCAAATGCAATGCAAAAATCGTTAGAATTACGACGTCGTCCATTTCGTCAAGCTGAAGTAGAAATGAATAGATGCGAATGTGTAAACGGTCACTCGTGTAGCCTAAGGCCACACGAATGACTCGTCAAACAATACGCCGAATGGCGAGGCAATTCACATAAATATACAATGTCTTTAAAAATAATTTATAATTTTCTAAATAAAAAAAAATAACTTTTGTAATGTTTTCTATACCAGAGTATCTGACATAGCGCAACATAAGTTGATGGGGAAATGCGCCAGCCATATTTCATCACATTTTACGTGGTAGAACCATGCTGCAGCTATATTAGTAGTATAGTTGTAGTACGAATGGGTCGGCTCGACCGGGGAAGGACCACGCTCTCACAGAATACCAGCGTAAAATAGCAGCTTAACACTGCTGTGTTTCGTATGGTGAGTGTAGAGAACCGGAGACCCTTTTTACTGGAAAAGAGGTATTCCATCTTAGTCCTCACGGGTGACAACGCATCTGCATTTTGATTCTTTATTGAAGATAGATGTAGATGTCTATGGGTCACAGCAACCACTTACCATCAGGTGGACTGTGTGCTCGTTTGTCACCCTATCCTATAAAAATAATAATAATAATATAGCTCTAAGAACGGACAACCGAAGGGGAAGTAAGATTCTCGAGTAGCAGCCTTGTACCGGTAAGCGAAGTGTAGAGCGGCACTTCACTAGATAGAGTAACGACCTGGTAAGAGATGAAGGAAGTCGATGAATGCAGGTGGCTCACGGCCTACTTTGTGACATTCCTTGTGGGAAGCCTATATTCAGCAGTGGACTTGTGAAGGGCTGAAATGATGATGATGATGATGAATGTTTTTTATATTAAAAATTTTTTGTTTAATTTTAACATTTGGCTAACCTTATCTCATTTAAAGCAAAAGTTATGATACTGAAAATAAATATTGTAAATCATTGAGTTATATGTACTACGTACTAGAGAAGCTATTTCAAAGAAAAAATGTGCGCTACTCTATGTCTCCTCGCATGCGCGGGAGTTATAGTTCGGCCGTTCAGAGAATGCGTTCCTGACACCTATCAGTTAGTCACGACTAGTGATGGGCACAACATAACACTGAGTTCGTTACCGTTCCTCCAAAATGAACCGCCGCGTTATTTTTAAGATTATTTTCGTTTTAAATTGGCGGAATCATTTAAAATTTATATTTTAGTAATTTAAGTGGAAACCAAAAAAAGGTAATATTAATATAATAAAATTGTTTTATTTATTCTTTGTTACAAAGTTACAATCTGTATTTCCATGCAATAAAGTAAATTGAATTGAATGTGCGTACAGAATATTAATCAGACTCCGATTCGCTTGAGGAGGTGGTGTCTTCATCATCATCTTCGCCTACATCTCAATAACAGAATCAATCCTGATATCTCGGTCAAAATGTTCCACAATCAGGTTTTTAGTCTTCTCAACAACCTTTGCCCAGTCATCTCTTGTGACTTCCCCGCAGGCTTCTTTTAATAAGGTCATCATCTTTTTCGTGCTGAATGGCGGGGAAGTATTGTGGCGGGCGGCGTAACTTTTATTTGAGCCCAGATTAGCTCAATCGCATTATATTGGCAATGATACGGTGGAATTCTTAGAAAGCGATGACCGTACTCCAGAGCCAGTTCATCGATTTGGTATCGCACATTTGCCGCTTTATTTTCTTTAATTAATTTAATTAGCTCTGGTTTTAGCATCTGCATATTTGCGTCAATGCCTTTTGCTTGTAACCAAGCCACCATTTCTTCTTTTTTATTAGCTTGGGTAGGTGGTTTCTGTATTTGAACCGAGTGATAGGAGGCATTATCCATGAATATTACAGAAGGCTCTGGTAGGCTGGGCAAAAGCACGTTCTGGAACCACTCTTTAAATGTAGTGGCATTCATTTCCTCGTGGTAGTCATTTGTGGTTTTTGATTGAAATGCCAGTAACGCGTTCTCCACAAAGCCGTATTTTGCAGAACCTGCGTGGCATAATATCAGACGGGCCCCCTTACCCATTGGTACTTTCGACGTCGACGCTTGTGTATCATCCGTCCAAGAACGGGAAACCGTGTGATTGGCGTTTAGCCATGTCTCGTCAATGAACACGACATTATCCCAGTTATCAATATTTTTTGCTTCTCTCAAAAACCTTATCCGTTTTAAAATTATGTCGTATCGTTCTAATAAAATTTTTCTTTTGTCTGTTTTTTTATACGAAAAACCAATATCTTTTAAGATTTTGGTTAAAGCAGTTTTACCCCCACTAAACAGTCCAGCTTCTCTTAACGATGCCAAAAGCTTCTTCCTGTTGAGATATTCATTTCTGGAATAGTAACCATATATATGATTTCTGATTGCATCGGCGTCAAAGGTGTCAATATCTGTCACGGGTTTAGTTCTACGTTTCTTCTTCGGAGTACGTAAAATATTATTATCCGTGCCAGTAGAGCCGAACTTTTCTTTATTAATATTTGTTATCGTTCGTTTGCTAACTCCAAGCGCCTGAGAGACGCGTTCTTGTACTTGTTCGACAGGTAACAGGGGTCCGCCATTTTGCCGCTCCCGCTCAAAGTAATCTTGCAGCTTGATGATTAACTCACGGGCTCCACTTTTCAATGTTTGTCCACGTTTAGGCATTATTATGCACCAAAAGTAAAAAGAACGCAATACAAAACACAATCGAAGTCCAATTTAGCGCCGATGTCAGTTTGAAAAGCAGAAACAGTCCATTAAACGAAAGCCGGGTAATCAAATAAAACAGATCGAAAACACTTGAAGAACGTGGTCTCTGCGCACGAAACGACAACAGACGACTGTTTTAGCGTCACAAAATGGCGGCCCATAACGCCATTTGGGGTTACCATTTTCAACCTAAATATAAAAATGCTACTTTCTTTCGCGCGTTCGGTTTGGTCGTAGTTTTATTTTTATATTTAATAAAAGTTATCTTATAGTCCATTATTTTCAAATTCTTAAAAAGAAAAACAAAACGTATTATTTTATAAAGTATAACTGTATAAGAACAGATTACGATACTGTTATTGCCTGTTATTGTTAGCACAGCACTACAAATATAAAGCGCTGACATAACCTTGTAATAGCGCAGTATAGATTTAGAAAAATATTGTTTACCAAGTTAAATGACACTCAGTTTGACACAAAATTATAACATTCATTGATTATTGATATAATAATGTTGTTTTAATGCTCATCAATTGTTAAAACGGTAAACAACCAGCAAAAATATTTTTATCGTAACTGCAACGCCATTACAAAGTTACGTCGTCAGTTCAATCGCGACGTGTCAGGAACGCATTCTCTGAACGGCCGAACTATAGTAGCAGTTAATTTAAGCGTGTTGCGCCTGCGCGGTCAGTTTTTGTCATCATAGATTAGCTATACGTAGTTATATCGAAATCAATTTTTTTAATTGTCATTTATTTTGCATATGTGCTAATTTAATATAAAATATTCTTATTTTAATCTAAACAAACATATTTGTAAATAAAATGTAATAATAATTAAGTGATAATAAATTTACGTTTTTATATTTTACATACCTAGTTATCTTTTAAAATATTCAAAAAAGGTATTATTAAAATGTAATTGTGACATAATAATAAGGTTTCGTTCGTCGTTCGTTAGTCGGGCGGGTGTTGTGCCTTATGAATTACTTGTAAGGAAACATTGTAGAATACTAAAAGAAAATAAATTGTTATGCGTTTATTTCCAGCTCAACAAATAAAATAAAAAAATAAAATAAAATGGTATTGTATACAAGTACATACACATATACTTATACATATTTTACCTACATTCGCTTTTGTAATGGAACATCTGCATGTTTTTTTTCTATGTTTATTGTTGTTGTCTATGATTGTAGATAGCGTGGCATTTAAATGAAGAAATTTATTTTTTCTATTGTAATATTACGATATTATTACCTATTTATTCACTTGAACAACAAATAATTTTACTTAGTTGACTGCTGAATTGTTATTTACGTCCAGGTTTAAACTTAAATTTGAAATCTCGTATTATTAGCGCCGCTCCACACTGCATGAATGTTGAAGCCACACTAAATGACACTAAAGTAAGGTGTACGGATTGCAGTACAGTTCAGTTGAACATAGTGAATGTTCGGAATGCGAAATCTAGTGCGTAGTACATATACAAAATACAAAACATCGATATATGTTTCAAATTAAAACTGCAATACGACTGTCATTTTTAGCAGAAGGTGTCAGCAATCCATGAAATTGCTTGTTACGTAGACTAATATAGATTATAAAAGTTAAAAAAGAAAAGTTTTACATTTGATTGGTTTAAATTTTACGAATTTTCAAACGTATTTTTTTATACGCCAAGCTTAAAATCCAACCATCGTCATTTTCATCCATTACAGCCTATCAAAATTCTACATCAGAAAACAGACCATTTTATCATTAGAATCCCCCATAGATGTTGTCATGTTTCATAGATTTGCTATACTTGCTAAGCTTGAGAAGAGCTGCTGTCCATCTCTTGTTTCATTTTCATCAGGCGCCTCTCTAGCACTCACGGGATGATATAAGATAGTGGATTGCCTTATCCCACTTAGCCCTCACTACATGGCATATGAAAACATCTGATATTACAATCGCCCAAATATACTTACAAAGGTTCAGTAATCAACAGGACACAATTTAATGTATGAGACGGTGCATACGCCATTGCATATGCGGCGGCGCCGGTGTTGCTATACAGAATTCTTGTAAACAACGCGTGCACCGCACACCTGCGCCATCGCACCTGCGGTGGCGCCCGTGTCTAGCAACTTGTTTTGCTTGTATAAAACGAACGGAGCGGCCGCCGTGAAGGCTTGCGCCGCCGCCCCCGTGCGGTTGTGTAAGTTGACCGCGCTCTGGTCGTACGCTGAGTGCCCTCTCGCTCTTGCGCCTCCGCTCTCCTGCTCACGTTGTGCAGAGCTGTCGCCGTTAGTGAGTTTGCTTGCCTTTTCTTACCGTTCTTGCCCCCTGCCTCCTGGCAGGGAGGTGTGACCGCATATTTTTATTGTTATTTTTTATTTGCTTTGTAATAGTTTTGTTTTGTTTGTACTTCTATTCTGTTTCTTGGAACGTCTACCCCTAGTTCTTTTCCGAACAAGGATTCTATTCTTAGTTTAGAACGTCAATCCCCCCCCAACATGTCCATCCTGGACATCTTTAGAGCCCTCCTCACGCAATACAACCAGACCTTAGGACCGCAATTGACGAAACCGTCATCGCCAATCTCCTTACCTCCATTGCCCCTCAGGCATGTCCCCCCCAGGCCCCTGTCGCGACCTGCTCGACGACCCCTATGGCTGCCCCGCAGACCGACTCGCCCGTGTCCCCCGACTCCGACTCCATGGAGTGCTCCGACACCGCGTCCGTGACGTCGTCCTTCCGGAAGAGGTCCGCCACCCAAACCGACTCTACATCCAGTACCTGCTCCATGGATTCCGATGGAACAATGACTGACGAGACCCCCTTCACGAAAGTAAAATCCAATCGCGGACAAAAACGCGCTGCAACTTCCCGCTCACCCCCCGTTCCGGCTGCCCCTGTCGATGACTCTACTCCCGAAGCCTCTGCCGCTGCCTCAAGCCCAGCAGCCCCCGCAGCTGCCTCTATCCCCGCAGCTCCCGCTGCCGTCTCCAAACCCGCAGCCGCCGCCGCTGCCACTGCCCCCCCTAATGTCATTAGACATTCCCCGGCCTTCCAAGCCAGCATCTCGCTGCGCCCCCACCCTGGCCAAAAAACAGATCCCGCCCCCTGTCTTCCTCAGAGACAAGGCGCAATTTAGCCGTCTCTCCAAAACCTGCTACAACGCAGGTATTAAATACGAACAAGCCACGAACCTCGGGGAGGCTATTAAAATCATCCCAGAGTCTATAGAAGACTTTCGTCGCCTTACCAGGCTTTTCACAGCAGAGCGTGTGTCCTACCACACGTACACTATTCCGGAAGAGCGTAAGGTCAGCGCAGTAATCCGCGGAGTTCCCTTCGAACTCTCAAATGAAGACATCCTTGAGGACCTTAAATCCCAGGGATTCCCAGTCGGGGCTGCGCACAAGATGCATAGCAACAAGGGCAAGAGGTTCCCGCTCGGCCTTGCTATCCTGATCAACGTGCCGGAGGCAAAATCCATCTTCCGGCAGATACGCACCGTGTGCGGCCTGTCGAGAGTGAAGGTCGAGCCTCTCCATAGGCGCGGTTTTCCGGCTCAGTGCCACCGCTGCCAACTCTATGGGTGTGCGGCGGCTAATTGCTCAGCCCCCCTCAGGTGCGTTAAGTGCCTTGACCCTCACAGTTCGAAAGAGTGCCCTCGGCCCAGTAATGCCGAATCCCCACCCGCTTGCGTCCTATGCGAGCAGCCTGCCCACCCGGCCAACTATAGAGGCTGTCCTCGCGCTCCTCGCCCCCGTCCTACCAGAGCTGCCATACCAGCTCCACCGCCGGTCAATGACAGGTCATTCCCGGCCCTCCCATCAAAAATGCCCCGTCAGGGCTTTTCCCAGCCCCTTTAGGGCCCCATTGGCCCCCTCAGGGCCCCTCTCAGCTCCCTCAGGGTCCCCCTAGGCCCCCTCAGGGCCCTCTTCGGCCCCCTCCGGGCTTCTCTCAGCCCTCGCAGCCTCCAGTTTTCCCCGGGGGCCCCAAAAAGGCCGACCCCCCACGGACATCCTCCGCCCCACAGCAGGCACAATCCTCATTGGTTGATGACCTGAATACAGTGTATGCTGCTATCCGGAGCATCGACATTGGGGAGATTGCCATCTTAGCACGCAAACTGCGCGGTGCCCAGTCCCCTCAGAACCGTCTCCTTGCTCTTGCTGAGCATCACAACCTTTTGTGCTCGTTGTAAGTTAATTTAATTTAACTTAACTTAATAATGCCCAGAGCACTCTGCTATCCCAAAGTCTCTCGGTCATATTAAACCTAAGGGTTTATCGCTTGTTTCCTTTAATATTCGCAATTTGTGAAATAACCTCCCCGAGTTTAAGCTCTTTCTTCAAGATCGAGAAGCCGACCTCCTCCTCCTTCAGGAGACCCATCTCAAACCTAAGGTCCTCAAAGGCCTTTCCATCAAAAAGTATTCTCTTCTTTGTAACGACAGACCTGACCGCAAAGGCGGCGGTACTGCCATTTACTACAAGAAGATACTGCATTGCTCCCACATTCCCACTCCGCCGCTTTCCAATATGGAAGCCACGGTATGTAGGCTGGCCCTGACTGGACACCAGTCCATCGTCATAGCCTCCTGCTATATCCCTAGTGGAACTCTCCCCCTCAAAAAAGATTTTGAGGCTATCCTTACATTAGGCAATTCAGTCACTATGTTTGGAGATTTTAACTCCAAGCATACTGAATGGACCTGCCTTACTACTACTCATAGTGGCAAGAAACTGCTTGATATTACGCAGTCTTTCGACCTTACCGTTCACAGTCCCTTCGGTGTCACTCACTATCCCGACAACACCGACCACGCTCCTGACGTGCTAGACTTTGCGCTAGTAAAAGGAGTTTCCCTCAATCTGAGGGCAATCGAGACTGGACGATCTTGGATCCGACCACCGCCCTGTCTCCCTCGTACTTGGCCATCAGCCACCTCCCTCAACTCCCTCCACGTAAACCTTCACCAACTGGAAGGGCTTCAGGACGTCCTTAGCCACAGCTATGGACTTTCCGGTCTCGCCCGTCCCCCTCTCTTCGGACTTCTTCGACAGTACCGAAAAAATTGACACCGCGGTCGATTCTCTCACCACCCTCATAAAATCCTCCCTTAAGGAGAATGAAGGGGTCGTCCCGGTTTCTAATAATAATAGTCTTCCCCTACATATATATTAGCAACTTAATGAAAGCCAAGAGAGCTGCTCTCCGGAGAGCAGCACTCTATCCAACCCCTGATTATAGACATACGGCCAGTCGTCTTCAACGAGAAGTCCGTTCACGCCTTTAGTAATCTCATGGAGAATATCTCTACAGTACAAACAGTAGCCATCTGGTAGTACATCTCTACAGTGTACTACCAGATGGCGAGAGCCCTCCGCATAGACGCTATCACTCACACTCCCCCTCTCTCCCGTCCCGAGGGTACTATTGCCTTCGAGGACGAGGAGAAGGCTGAGTGCTTTGCAGACAGCATCGCCGCTCAATGCTCTCCTAGTTCACATTCCACTGACCCCTCCCACATCCAGACAGTGGAGGATGAGGTCCGCCGCCGGAACTCACCCCTAACAGCCTCTGACCCTATCACTGTGTCCAATGATGAGATCTCATCCATCATCAAAGGACTAAAGCCCAAAAAGGCTCCGGGCGCGGATGGCATCTCCAACCAAGCCCAACCTCAGTTACTTTCTAACCACGTTGAAAGAAGCAACTGTCATTGGTATCCTCAAGCCAGGCAAGCCTCACCACTTCCCCTCCAGTCACCGTCACATCAGCCTCCTCAAGGCCATGGGCAAACTCTTCGAACGAGTCATCCTCGTTCGCATGAGGCGCCATCTGTTTCCCACAGATGGCGACCCTCTTGTCATCCCCCACCAATTTGGTTTCCGAGCGAAACACTCATGTCCCCAACAAGTTCACCATATAGTGGAATATATCCTAAGCGGTTTTTATCCTCGCCGTCATAAGACCATCGCGGTCTTCTTTGACATAGCGAAAACGTTTGATAGAAACTGGCACGAAGGCCTTATCTACAAACTCTACAAAATGGGCCTCCCTGATCATCTTGTTCGTCTCTTGGCCTCCTACCTGAAGGATCGTCGTACCTTTCGTTTTAGACACGAAGCCACGCTCTCCTCTCAGCGTCATATCAAAGCCGGTGTCCGTCAGGGCTACGTGCTTGCCCCTCTTCTATATATCCTGTTCACCAACGACATTCCCATCCCGTCGAATGATGTTCAGCTCTCCCTCTTTGCAGACAACACTGCCCTCTATTGTAAAAGTATCTCACTACCTTTTATACGGAACAAGATCCAAAAGTCAGTTAATGACTTAGGAGCTTGGTTCCAAAAATGGCGTATCGATGTGAACCCGAAAAAGAGCTCCTTCGTTTACTTCGAACATAAACGACGCCGCCCCATTACCATTCTGCCAATCCGTATGCTAGGGACCCCTGTCCCCTGGCATACGACCGCCAAATACTTAGGTGTCACCCTTGACTCGAGGCTCACTTTTGAGCCCCACGTTAAGAGAGTAACTCGCAACGCTCGTTTTCATCTGGGTAGGCTCAACAGTATGCTGAACCGACACAGTAAAATGTCCCTCCGTAACAAGAGAACCCCATATAAGGTCTGTATACGACCAGTTATGACCTACGCGGCCCCCATTTCTGCTCACGCTAAGCCTAAAATCCTGAACGAACATTAAATAGTTCAAAACTATTTTTGTCATCGGGCTATGAACGCACCCTGGTACTTCCGTAACACCGACCTCCATCGAGACTTAGAGCTCCTCACGATCCAACAATTCCTAAAATCACTCTCTGAGAACTTCTTCAAAGCCTCAGAGTCTCACCCAAACCATCTCATTCGTGAGGCAGCATCCTATGCAGCCCCACTTCCCTCTCGCTATCGAGTCCGCAGGCCGAGAAACTTTCTTTCGGATCCCCCCAACAAGCTTTCGGCCGACCTGGACTGCCTCTTGGCGGCTCGGGCCGAGTCTTCTCCCAATGCATAATATGCCTTAGTTAGGCGCGCCTCTCAGCGGCTACTCGCCGCCTGCGCCCCCCTTTCCTGAGGGGGGTCGCTTCCGATTCTGCGGAAAGGCCATACAGACTAAAGCCGTTCCCACGGGTGGTGATTAGTGGGTAAGGCATTTATTCAAAGTGAGTCCCACATAACCACGCAACCGGCTGCGTGGTATGCTATGAGCATTCACCACCTCCCTCCCCCGCTTCCGGAAGGTGTCCTTGCATTGGGCGCAAAAAAAAATTCCGACATGCTTAACAAAAATCAATATTAAGGCTAGCTGAGAGGTATAGCCTAATGCTAGACAAAAGGAATTTATCAAATCTGACTAGTAGTTGCAGAGATTAGCGTGTTTAAACAAACAAAAAAACCTCTTCCGCTTTATTATATTAGTAGAGATTCTATCTCATTCTCTCATATAGATTTATATATTTGTCTCTTTTTAGTATCGCTTTTTCGTTTCATTGAGTTTCAAATCACAACGATGCTAAAGAAGTTTTCACTTCATAAAATATTTCGAAGACATGTGAAGTTCGCCAACACGCATTGGCGCAGCGCGGCAGACATTTCCTTGCCCTAAAACCCTCTCAGGAATGAGAAGAAGCCTTTGCCCAGCAGTGAGACGTATATATGCTACAACTTTACTTTACTTGTTTCACAATATTATTTTAATTAATTAATTTATTGACTTTAAAAACCTACCGGTTGCGCCTGACGGCATCAACAGGGTTTTTGTGAACTACAAACATATAAAATTACAGTTTATACATGGAAAAGTTCACTATCTGCAACGTTTAATTCTTAAGAAGTGATTCAATATCTCTATTATGGAGCTACTGTTATTGGCATATTGTATGCAGAAGTATAAAAAATACGCAGCAAAATTCTCATGCAAAAAGCAAGGCAAGCTTCAAAAAAGAGTTTTGTTTTACCAATATAATGCCCCGGCTAACAAGTCCGCGCTTACCTCGCTAACTCGATATCGAATCCTCTATATTTACCAGATCTTGCACCTTATAGTTTCTATCTATTATATAGACTTAAAGGACCGTGTAGTGGCGGTTTAAGTAAACACTACCCCATAGCGTCCCCTGGGTGTCGTAAGAGGCGACAGAAGCAAATTACAACAGGTGACGGGCAGCAGTATCTTCCTGATAAGAACACAAAATAGCTGCGGTTGCCAACCCGCCCGCCAAATGGCAAAATCCCCCTATGAGGTAATCTATGAGGAAGGTCTATGTTCAGCACTGGACTTTTATAGGCTGTAATGAATGGATGGAATGGATGGAAAAGGACAGAGTATTTAAGATGATGAAGCAGTAGTCGCTGCAGTACAGGAATTTCAAAGCGCTCAGGAATATTTTTTTTTACTTTTATTGAATACCCTAATAATTTGGTAATATATTTTTGTGTTTAGATAGATAAAGTAAATAGATATAGTTCAATATAATACATCACATAATAAATATTCATCAAAGCCTAGATAATCATTTCTTATATGTAAGCGAACACAGAACATTGAATGAAAATAGTCATTTACGGTTTTTATCGCGTTTAGTCAATCTTTTTTTTAATCGCTGGTGTTTCTAGTAAGTGCTTTGAAGCACCCATGACCAAAAGTCAATATCTCTATATATAAAAATCAATTGCTGTCCGTTAATCTCGATAAACTCAAAAACGGCTCGACCGATTTTGATGAAATTTTTTGTTTGTGTTTGAATGGATCCCTACATATGGACCCGGTAGGTGGCGCTGTTGTCGAGATCCAGAAATCACCCGTGCGAAGCCGGGGCGGATCGCTAGTAATTAATAAACCTTACGATAACCGAAAAACAGTTTCATTAGCGATTCAGAACACCTAGCTTTTCAATATCTGGACCGCCGGTTTAGTTTAGGTCAAATATAACATAACATATAAACAATATTAAAGTAATCTTTCTTCTTTTTAACACGGAATACCGCCTTAAAATAGCAGCTTAATGCTGTTGTATTTCGTGTGGTGAGTGTAGAATCTATACAAATAAATAAAATTGAAGTGTCTGTTTGTAATATCAAAATAACAGCTTTTTACTAAATACATATGAAAGTGTATACGGTAATTATAACTTATAACAAAAACACAATTTTTAAAATTTCTGTCTGTCTGTCTGTCTGTTTGTTCCAGCTAATCTCCGAAATGGCTGGACCGATTTTGACGGGACTTTCACTGGCAGATAGCTGATGTTAAAAGGAGTAACTTAGGCTGCTTTTATTTTAAAAAAATAATTAGAGTTCCGCGCAAAAAAATTAAAACCCTAAATTGAACGCGGGCAAAGTCGCGGGGAACAGCTAGAAAATTAATAATAGTAAAAACATTTTTAAAACAACCTTGTATATAAATATTCTAAAAAGTACAAAATAAACTTTAAATTAAATCAAACCATCAACTTAATACCCATCAATTTATTAAATTACACAATTTATTTGATATAAAAGCTTGTCGCGAGATTTACCGATTTTATAAATGACATTATTTATTTTCCTGGAATTACCTACTTATGTCAATATCAAGTTACATAATGTACGCTTGTTTATATACACAGGTAAATCTCGCGACAAGCTTTTATATCAGCTAGCTATCCGTCTGGCTTCGCACGGGTGATTTCTGGATCTCAACAAGAGCGCCACCTACCGGGTCTAATTGTGAATCTAAACCATCCAGGGACTCACACAAACCCAAAAAATATTCTTCAAAATCAGTCGAGCCATTTTCGAGTTTTAGCGAAACTAACGGACAGCAATTGATTTTTATATACAGTATATAACAAAAACCCCATAGGTCGTTTCAGGGACATACAGGTGTACACATAGGCATGGCAATTATGATAATGAAAACTTTTTTTGGTTGCTTTAAGTGAGATTTTAGAGTTTCTAATCAGATAACTTACTAAATTTAATATTTCTAAAAATGTTATTCGCTTCTGAACTTACCGATACGTGTCGACATATTATCTACGGCAGCTGTGAGGTCACTGACACGGCCGCAACAAAGCGAGCCGCTGCGTGGCGCGAGCATCCCCAAGGTTTTTGTGTTAGAAATAATAATTAAAAGAGTTTTTAATAGCGGTTTATGAAAATTCCATTTCTCTTCTTGAATACCTAATAATATTTATAATGTTCTTATTTATTTTATATTTTATAATATCTTACAAAAATCATTTTACGAAGTCACTTAACGACAAAAATTCATAGTTCCGCTAGGTAGATGACGATGTTTTAACGAGTTCTAAGTTTCCGAAATTAGGTAGGTATGTTGAGATCAAATATACGTTATTCATTCATTCATTACAATCTATTAGAGTCAACTATAGGGCTCCCCACAGATAACCTCATAAGGGGGCTATTTGCCATAGTTTCTACTTTTGGCAGGCGTGTTGGCAACCGCAGGTTCTTACATTCGATCTAGTTGTTGTTAGAACGTCTTCTGGTTTTATTCTGCCGCCTTTTACCACACCCAGGGGATGGTAGTAGATATTCTTTCATCGTCAATACATATTGTTATTGAATAGTTATGTTATAAATTTCCACTTTATTACTAAGAGCGATTAATGATTAATTTCAAACTTGCAATTATTTGTAGGACAAATTTCATATGTATTTTTCATATGAAACTATTCGTTAAAGAATATGTAACAGAAATTATTTTTAAATAGGTCCACATTAAAAGAATATAATAAACAAAATAAAATTACTATAAAATAAGCGGCATTTTGCGGCGCTTCTCACACTACTTGAGTGTGAGAAGCGCCGCGAAATGCCGCTTATTTTTACCGCTACCCGCTCGTCGTAGTAGGACTTAGGTATAGGAAAAACCCCAAAATTTACGCGCAATTAGGTAGCGTCCAGTATACGCCGACTGACTTATTTTGATTCCGTATTTTTTCTGCCTACCTAAAATTCAGTAGTTATTTAAAAACATGGAAAGTTTAATAAACATAAAATTTTGTTACAATTCAGTAGTCAAGAAAAGATATAAAAATAGGGGTTGTTTATCAACGGTCAATAAAAAAAATGTCTATATTAATTAAGGTTTTTGTATTTTCTTTACATGCTTTTACGCGTTGAAAATATTCAACAATAATTAGTAGATTTTACAAAATATTAGAAAAAATACATCAAAAATCACAACAAATTCGTTGATTCATAAAATAACAATATTATGTTGCAGGCTACAGTCGCTTTGCCATTGTCGGCAACAATAAAGCTAGGAAAGTAGAATATTCTGAAGCATCAACCACCAACCAGTAGTGCGCGAGCGCTGATAGCTATTAAACGTTTTGTCTCCGATGAAATTAATCGCCCGCGTAAATTAGTTCCGGACGGATCTGTTTTTTACATTGTGAAATTAAGTAACAGCCGTGAGTGATTTGTATCCGATGTCTTACTCAAACCACAGAATAAATAATTGCTCATAGGTGGAATATTTTAATATATTGATATGTCTTGGAAAATTCGGTGAAAGATGGATTGGCCGTGGTGGACCGGTTAACTGGCTGGCGCGATCACCTGATCTCACACCTTTGGATTTTTATTTCTGTGGTACGATTAAGCAGTCACTTCGTATTTCAAAAAAACATTCGATACCGGGGCGGAAATGGGTATGCGAATAGTCGCAGCCTTTGCAAAAATAAAGTCTGAAATATTTGTTCTGCAACGCGTGTGTTCAGACATTATAATATTAATATGAGCCGGTATCACAAGTGCATAGAGATAAAAGGTGGTCGTCAAGTAGATATTATAGTGATGAATTAGGGTTTGTGCATAATTATCACAATCAGTTGAAGTAAAATTTTAAAAAGTTGTGATAATCGATTACTAAAGTGATAACAGCTGAGTGATGTGACGAGTTCACGACCTTGATGCAGTTAGTGTAGGTAAGACAAGTGCAGGCGATTGATGTTTGCCGCCGACGGCCGCCGCGGCTTGCTGTTTCGTTTTGGCGCGTTATCATTCCATGCAGAGGTAATCAATCTACATACAATTTACAAATATTATTTAATTTAAATTTAATTTGATCATTTTTATGTCGAGTTTTTTGAAGTAAGGTTGTTTCTATGCGTTTGAATACTGTTTACGATAACGCACTTAACGGGAATAACAGGGTTTTGTATCATATTGTATAGAGATAAATTGTGTAATGTAATAAATTGATGGATTTAATTTAATTTAAAGTTTATTTAGTTCTTTTGAGAGCCTTTATGTAAAAGCTTGTTTTAAAAAAATGTTTTTTTACTATTAATTTATTTTTTAGTAATCGCTGGACATGTTTCTAAGTCTATTTATTTATTTTAATGTGTCGTTGTTGGTTTTTAATCGCCATTTGAGGATAACTGCTTAAATAATAGCTTTTAAAAATGAAGGCCATTTTATTGTATTTTATTTTGTTTACTTATTATAAGCCAGTGCTTGACCACCATCCTACCTGGTGGTAAGTGGTGATGCAGCCCTAGATGGTAAATTGCACTGTCTTCGCGTAACAAAAGTCCATTCACTCTTGCCTTGAAGACGCCCAGATTGCATTCGGACGGAAAGATAGACGTCGGTAAATTATTCCACTCCTTTGCTGTACGCATTACAAAAGTCGAAATAAGCTGTTTGGTTCTAATCCGTGGAATATCGACAACAAAGGGGTGAAAACCCGCCGACCGCCCGGTCTTTCGATGGTGGAAAAGAGAGGGAGGAATTAAAGCGTGTAATTCCTGCACACACTCACCGAAATGCATCCTATAGAATACCGAGAGACTGGCTACTCTGCGCCTGTGCTCGAGGCTGACAAGATTGGTTTCAACCAAATCAAGGTGACCAATGAGCCTCTTAGCACGTCTCCCCACTGAGTCCAACCCTGCCAGGTGGCATTTTGCAGCACCAGCCTATACGTGACAGCAGTACTCCATGCACGACCGGACTTGCGCCTTATATAAGGTAAGAAGCTGCCCCGGCGTGAAGTACCACCGCACCCTTGCAAGGACACCAAGTTTCCTTGCGGCTGCTTTGGCTCTGGACTCAATAAACCGCCCATAGTTGAGGTTCGGAGAAAATTCAACCCTTAACAACTGAAGGCGGTCAGTGTGCTCCAAGGATACATTCCGGAAAGTAGGAGCCAGGGTGAGCGGGCTCCTTTTAGCGGTGAAAAGACACGCTTGTGTTTTGGAGGCATTGAATCTCACGAGATTGGCATCGCCCCATTCGGAGACTGCCTGTAGTGTGAGATTCACACGCTCAACCATAACAAGGCATTTTATGTTTGCCCTCAGGATCGCAACGAATTTTGATTCATAATCGAGGATAAATGTAGGTGTCTATAGACCACAGCATCCATTTACCAATAATTGAACTATTTGCTTGTTTGTCACCTTTATTCTATAAAAATCTTTTTTTTCTTTGTCAGCTGGAAAACTGTCTACTGCTGCAAATGATCCTTTGTCTGAAGAAGGATTTGTTATAATTCAGCACGTCAATACCTATATTAAAATAAATAAATAGTTAATCTTTCAAAATTAATCAAAATTAATCTTAGTACCTATATGGATAAACTTTCGACGAAACCTTGTGACCCTTGCTACTTTATATTTGGAGCGTCTAACAACAGAAAGTTAAATTTAAGAAAACTTTATCGTGGAAGTTTATTTAGATTCTCACTGTAGTGTTCCAGGACAATCACTGTCTATTGTAAAAGTTTGCCATAAAAAGGGTGCACTGAGTGAGTATATTCTTACAATGTACAACAGTTGTTTTTGCTAAATAACAATTTTTGTTCAGTCACTAAGCGATTTTTATATAAATTAAAAGTTATATCATAAAGTTAAAATTACTTTTAATCATTGTGCTATTCTATATTTTATCAATTGATTAATATTTTTGGATTTTTGAACACCACATGTCTTTACTAGTGTTGTGACGTGGTTTTAAAGAGTTCCATATTATAATATTAAAGGCAGTATTGCAATGATTACGCGCTGCGCACTGCACGCAGTACACGCAATCTGCCTTGCGCATTTTGTTACATATTTTTCTTAAGAGTGACCGGCTTAAATTAAAAATAAATCTTACACATACAAATCAAAATCGACAAATATAATTATGCATATAATTATGGAGATCAATTATTATTTATCTCTCTTTATGTATGTCTGATACTGCCCATTATATATGTTATAGACCAAGTGATTAAACAGGGCACTATTTACGTGGGTGGTCTGAAAAGTTTCCGACCTAACAAAGATAAAAGATATTTTTTCTTAAAATTAATTTTAATTTCTACATAGTCTCCTCGTAACTCTACACACTTCTCCCAGCGATGCTTCCATCTCTCTTACCCGTCCAAATAGTACTCGGCGTTTTTCTCTACAAAATAATTGTCCACGAAGGTGATTGCCACCTCATTTGACGAAAATCTCAGTCCTCCGAGCACAATTTTTAGATGAGAGAATAAAGGGAAGTCGCTTGGGGCTAGATTGGTGAGTAAGGTGGATGGTCAAGCAGTTCAAACCGTAATGCGTGTATTTTGGCCATGGCAACCGCAGAGGCGTGAGATGGCGCGTTGTCATGGTGAAACAGGATTTTCTTTTTCTGCAAATATGGCCGTTTTTCTGCAATTTCTGCCTTCAGTTTGTCAAGTAATGACGCGTAGTTTTCCCCTGTAATGGTTTTTCCTTTTTGAAGATAATCGATTAAGATAACTCCATGACTATCCCAAAAAACAGTCGCCATCACTTTCCTAGCCGAAAAAACAGGTTTTCCTTTTTTTTTGGAGCCGGTTCCTCCTTTGCAGTCCACTGTTTTGACTATATTTTTGTTTTGGGCGTATCATGGTGTATCCAAGTTTCATCTACAGTAATTAATCGGCGCCATAACTTGGATTTATTGCGCCTAAACTGCGGCAACAGAGCGTTGGAAATGTTCATTCGAACACGTTTTTGGTCTAACGTGAGCAAATGCGGCACCCAACGCGCTGACAGCTTTCTCATGCCTAAAGCTTGATTTCATATGTGACAAACACGTTTTTTGGATATTTTCATAGCCTCTGCTATCTCTTTTATTTCATTCGGTGGTCATAAAAATTTAATGACAGCTCGATACTTAATTTTTTCCTTTTTCACAAAAACACTCACATCGACTCACTCAAACGACTGTCAAATAACTACGCGTCCAAAATGGCTGAAATTTTGGTGCTTTACTGTCAAAAGATGCACAACTTCATTCACTGCCTTTTTTTGACGAGTGCTGCCATCTTCACGTTGAGGTCGGAAACTTTTTAAAACAACCTCGTATTATAATGCCCGGGCAATATCAATAATGACAAGTCATATTGGGCTATTTAATTAATACGAGTATCTATTGATTTAAACCTTATTATTTATCACATTGTCTGGTCATTATGAACATTGGTATGTAACTGTTGCGAGATTTGATATAACCTAACCTACTCACTTTTATGACTATAAGTAAATAATCTAGGTAACCAAATCTGAAAGTAATAAGGGTAAAATATGAAGGAAGGGACAAACCACTTTGCAGTGTCAAATAGCAGCAATGGGGTATTCCTTCTTTTGCGTTACAAAGAAAAAATACATCTGACGAAACTCTGCCCAGTACTTGAACTTGTACTACATACTTGAATATTAGGTCCTTACATATGAAATTGGCGTTTTGTACGGGAGGAATATAAAGTCAATTTTTTTTGTAAAATATATTTGATTAAACGAGCGCTTCCGATTATCGTACAGTATCCACTTTTCGTCACAAGTAATGATTCGATTTAAAATCCCTTCATTATTGTGTCGGTTGAGCAAAGTAACACAGCAGTCGACGCGTGTTTGTAAGTTCGATTCACTCAATTCATGAGGTACCCATCGTTCAAGTTTTTTTACTTTCCCGATTTGCTTCAAGTGGATTAATACAGTTTTATCACTTACCCCGAAGCCTGCAGCTATTTCTGAAGTGCTTTGTGATGGATCCGCTTCCATAATAGCCTTTAATTCTTCATTTTCCACTTTGGTCTCCGGCCGTCCGCGGGGTTGGTTCTGAAAACGTTGAAACCAAAAACGTACCGTGATTTCTTTTGCGACAGCGCCGTACACATCATTAATCCTTCGAGCTGTTTCTGCAGCACTGGTACCCCGGTAGAACTCGTACTCGTAAATATACCGATATTTCATGTTTTCCATTGTGCGGTAATAAGCGACTCCAAAGAATAAAATAAATAGGAAAAAACAAATGAATGACTGTTTTCAAAACTCAAATGTACCAGCTAAATGAATTTATAAATTTGAATTTGGAATTCTTAACCAAAGAGGAGATATTTCAGATATACTACTATACTACTATACTATAAACTGTCTGAATATTATGAATTAATTTATTAATCACTTGGTCCATAAGGAAAGTTTGTTGTTTTTAATTTCAGGTTATACGCCGTTAGTTTATAGTGCCATTATTGTTTATTTTGTAAAATTTTAAATAATAATTTTTTAGTCTATAACAGAATTTACATATATTTATTTTAACAGGTCTAACAACGGTTATTTTTATTTATAATATCTTTTTATTTATAATCTTTAGATATGAACTTAATTGTAAATTTTTTATCTTCCTTTTTATAGTCAGTATTCTAATTGTCGTTAGAAGTAAAGAAATTTTGTTAATTAAATATATCCAAATTAAAGATATTAAATGATTAAATGATCAGGGCCATTTCAATGCTTCCATGCAAATGTTACGTGGATAGATTGAAATTTTTATTCAAAATTAATTTCGTATAATATGTTTTCTATTGCGCCTTGTTTCAAGGTTAAATTTTCTTACAGGTTACTACAAAATATCTTGTTTACAAGATATTATTAATTACTGTTATTATAATTCTAACGTTTTGAGTCTGAGTCTTAGTCTGGTATCCCAGCAGATGTAGATGTATACAGGTCACAACTTCCATTTACCATCAGATGGACTTTGTGCCTGTTTATTACCCTGACTTTTATGAAACACAAAAAAACCGTACAACTCATAAACTTATACATACAGAAACAATTTACAGTTTATGATCCAACATTACGAATTTAATCACACTCGAGACATAATTCTTACAAAAAATTGAGTAAAGGAAGGTTTTATCGCCACTTACTCGACTGTACCCGAAAATTGAATTGGGATGAATATATTTATACACTTATGTATTTCTTGAGGAATTGTAACGAGCCCTGTAGGTTTTGATTAAATATTTACGATCTACAAGTATATTTCTTCTAAACCAAATTGGTTCAAAAATGTCTTTATTTTATAATTGAATTATAATTAAATCTTAAATAATACATTTGATAAAAGATTCTATAGATATACAAATAAAACTGAAAAGGCATTTCCTGAACATTATCATTGGGAATAAATAAAGAACAACGCTTTGGCAGTGGCGATAGGAAGAAGGCTATAAATCATCGAATACACTAGAAGGTCGAAAAATATTGTAGAAAATGAAAACAAGTTACTGCTGCCTAAAAAGATCAATATCTAGCTCCAGGATTATAGTAAAGTAGTAGAATAAAACATCAACCTATATACATCCCCTCCTGGACACAGGCCTCTTCACATTTTTGAAAGGATTTTAGGGCAAGGTCCACCGAGCTGTCCCAATGCAAGTAGACGGACATAACTTGTCTTCGAAATAATTTATTTTTCGAATAATTTTATGCTGGGAAATGCAGGTTGCCTCGTGATGTTTTCCTTCACCGCCGAGCACGTGGTAAATCAGCACGTAGTATTAATTTTAATTGCATTTCGATCGAACCCAGTTCGCTTGCGTACTGTAAAATTTTAATCGAGCGCTTAGCCACTGAGCTTCTACGGCTCTTTCAGGAGTATATAAATTATTTTAAAAATATGATTAATAATGTGATAAGAATGAAAAACTAAGGGACGAAAATAAATAAAGAGTATATCATATATAACCTAAAGAGCCTTATATTAAACTGTGGGATTTTTTTTACATGCCATTCAGCCTTGAAAAAACATTTTTAAAATATTTGTCTGTCTGTCTATTTGTCCGGGCTAATCTTCGGAATGGCTTAACCCATTGTAATGAAACAATGTCAAAAGTGATAATGCCAATATTTTATCCGAAAATCTTTGAATCTTTTTATTTTTTGAAAAAAAACGAAAATTGTGTGTATTGTTTGATTATCATAAATCTAAATAATGCCACATTATATTATATATTATATTTACAACGCAAAAATATATATCATTATATATTATAACGCAAAAAATAGATTCTACACAGGTGAAAAAAAGGCTGGTCGCTGGTAAATATAAAACAAGGAATGAAATTGGACATATGTCTGAGACAATAATCAATATGAAATATAATAAAATGAAATCTCTTTATGTTTTGACACAAGAAATTAAAATTTCGTTTGTTAAACGTAAATAAGGTTTGTAAAATAAAGTTACATTTCAAACAATGAAACTTCTGCCAAGTAATAATGATTTATTATTACATTTGTAGTTACGGACACCCATACAATATAACAGTGTCTACACAGTAACTCGTAAATTTAAATGGAAAAGCCTTTTTAAAATGTTAAAAGCCCGTGTATTGTAGCTGGCAGCAATTTCAAACACGTAGTTAAGCACTTTTTGTCAAAAGAGATGAAATTAAAGCAATAGAATTGGGCTAATTTCGGAATTGAGAGAAATGTTTAACAGGATTTTAGCTAAAACGATAGAAAAATAGTAGTAAAATATATATTTATTTGTGGATAAATATCGTATTTGAAAAATTTTTGGTAGTTAATTTCGTTATTGTATTACCTGATGATTAATATTTACTTCTGCCCAATTTTATCGAGAGATTTGAACTGGCACTGAATACCTGTCTTTAATTTTTTTTTAATACTGCGTCGCTGATAAGTTAAAAAGTCTAAATTAGTCAGTCTTAGAGTGACTTATTTTATGTGAACCTTTATAAGTTACCAAATATATTTTCTAATAAAACAAATTATATTTAAAAAAAAAACGAAAATTTTAATTACAAATTGGTACCTACTGTTACAAATGAAGTAACCAATTTTTTAGAGTGACTGAAAATATAAGTGAATATAAGAAGATAAACGGGAGCTGTGCTATTGCGTTTTAACGACGCAATCTCTCCAATGAAATTGCTTTCCACGTAGAATTTCCAGCAGTAGTTTAAAATTAACAGGCCTTTGAAATGAAATATGGCTATGGTGAAAATTTATTGACTAGTAGTTTAGCTGCTATAAATCACAATAATAGAGCCAACGTAATCATTTTTGCCTTAAATGAAATTCACTCGAATATTGTACGAAATGTTAATAAAGATTAATATGTTCATTACGCTTATCACAATGTTAAATTTAAAACAAAATCATCGGTCAGGTACAAGCTATACTCACATAATCATATTTCGTAAATCAGTTTTCGACTTAATTATCTATCAAATTGAAAATTTGGGCGCAATCTACTTTCTCAAAATTCTTCATTTTAGTACCTGCTAGTAATAAGCGATAAGAAAATTACAAAAATAAATGAACCAAGATACAGAAAGACACCAAGGTGATTCTGAACGAACTATCTATGTCTTTTCTGTCTTGGAGTACGTCTGGGTAGGTAACACCCTCTTAGCTATTTCTGGCGTCAAATGTAATTTTCACTTGTACGCGGTACACTCTACTGCTAAATGGACGAGAGTCTGGCAACTTACTGACTGGCAAAAATCAAAATGGTAAAAAAATAGAAGAATATCATTAAAAATCAATAAGTCATTTCTGCATTGAACAACCGACTGAACCGACAACCGATGGTAATGCTGACGAATTATTGAAAAGTCTTAAACAGTGGACTCAATATGTTAACTGTAACTAGTTTTGGTGCTCTCCATTGTCAGTGAAATTTGGGTTTCCTTATGAGAGAAATCCTGAAATATTAGTAATATTTAATTATATAATTTCTTTTAAAATTACAATAAAATTTTTACCACTTATAACTTTATTCTTGTCTTAGTTCCCTATGTTTTCCGGCCTTGTAATGCCGTCATACAGAGTACTAAACCTTGATTCGTTCTCTGTTTATTATTAAAGGGTAAGAAGTGAATTTTCATATATTTTGTGGCAATTCATACGACACATGTGCGTTAAGGTCATTTTCAAATTGCCAAAATTATATACTGTAGTGGCGGGTAAGAATATCCATTACTCTATATCTTCCCGTGGGTATCATAAGAGGCGTCTTTCTGATATCAGCAAATTGTACAACACGATTATTTGATCACATTAGTGAGGCTGCTGACGTGGCCCTAAATCGGTATCCTACTGCACAGTTGGTCTTTCTGGGGGACTTTAATGCTTGTCACCAAGACTGGCTGTTCCCATACCAGAAGACCGACCATGCTGGAAAAAAAGCGTGGAATTTTGCTTTGACGCTACGTCTTTCTCAGCTGGTAAATGAAGCGACTAGGGTACCCGATGTAGACGGTCACACAGAAAATTGCTTGGACCTTCTGCTGACTACTGAACCAGACAGGTATGAAGTACAGGTTACCTCCCCTTTGGGTATATCTGACCACTGTCTGGTGAAATCTGTATCGTCATATTCTCCACCTGATTACGAGTCCCAAGGTGTTCGACGAATATGGCGGTATAAGTCAGCTGATTGGGATGAGATGCGACACTTTTTTGCATCTTATCCTTGGCGGGAGGTCTATTTCTCTTCTGCGGATCCGTTGAACTGCGCGGTTGCGATAACGGATGTGTTGCGTCAAGCTATGGAGTATTTTATCCCCTTCTCTGACGCTCCCTACGGTAGCAAAGCTCGCCCATAGTTTTACGCTGAATGCGCGCAAGCTGAAAAGCGCAAGCATTTAGCGTAGCCATCTGGATATTAGCTCCAAGAACAGAACTTTCAACCAGGCCACCAAGTTCTACAAAAAAGCAATGCGGAAAGCTAGTATCGATTGCATTAAACATATTGGTGCAAAACTCTTTTCCAAACCATTTGGCACTAGAGCTTTTTGGTCTCTCGCCAAAGCGGTCGAAACAAACTTTTGTCGGCCTACACTGCCTCCGCTGGTAAAACTGGATGGCTCAGTGGCGCATACGGCTAAAGAGAAAGCGGACTTGTTCACGTCTCTCTTTGCATACATTTCAAGTCTGGACAGTGGCAACAACATTCCACCTAAATTACCTCACTGCGGGACCTCTATGTCGGAGGTTCGTATAACAAATAAGGAGGTTCTTAAAACATTGCGATGACTAGACGTGAATAAAGCTAGTGGGCCAGATGGTATACCAGCTATAGTTCTAAAGGCTTGTGCACCTGAGTTGTCTCCTGTGGTGACACTTGTTCCGCCTCTCATTTAGGACTGGAATAGTGCCAAAATCCTGGAAGCTGGCCAACGTGCAGCCTGTTCCAAAAAAGGCAGTCGTGCCGACCCTGCCAATCATCGGCCAATCAATTACCTCCATAGTCTGCGAGATTATGGAGCGTATATTGAACGCCCGCCTAATGGCATACCTAGAACAGAATGACCTCCTTAGTGACTGGCAATATGGGTTTCGCCGAAATCGGTCAGTATACCACACACGTATGGGGCGAGGTACTCGAGAACAGTGGGGAAGCACTTGTTGTTTCCCTTGTTGTCTCGAAGGCCTTTGACAGAGTTTGGCACGCTAGCCTTTTGTAAAGGACTTTCTGAGCGAACGGTCTCTCCGGGTCGTCGTGTATGGCTGCTTATCCGATCCTATGGCGACTAACGACGGTGCTCCTCAGGAGTCTGTTCTCTACGCAACTTTCTTCCTGCTGCATATTAATACACAAAATATAACACAAAATATAAGTTGATAAACTATTTTTTTTAATCGTTCTGCTGAACGGGTTGTAAAGGAAAACGAAGAATTTAAATATTGCTGTCATATATGGGCTGGTGCTGCAAAATGCCACCTAGCAGCTTTAGACTCTATAAAAAGGCGTGCTAAGAGGCTTATTGGTGACCCGAATTTGGTTAAAACCAATCTTACCAGCCTCGAACACAGACGCAAAATAGCCAGCCTTTCGGTTTTCTAGAGGATGCATTTAGGAGAGTGTGCGCAGGAGTTGCATAACTCAATTCCTCCCTCTCCCTTCCACCATCGGACGACCAGACATTCGGCCAGTCTCCACCCTTTCGTTGTTGACTTACCACGCATTCGAACCAAACGGTTCGCTACTTCGTTCATCACGAGTACAGCAAAGGAGTGGAATAATCGGATGGAAAGACAGATGCTAGCAGCATCTGTCTTTCTATCAGATTACAGTGCAGGTGTTTTCAAGGCAAGAGTGAATAGGCTTTTGTTAAGTCGCTGCGCTTCACCATCTTAAGCTACATCACCACTTATCATCAGGTGGGATTGTAGATAAGCGCTGGCTTAGTAAAATGTAAACAAAAACTACGATTGCCAACCCGCTCGCAAAGCGTAGTAACTATGGCAATATACCCCCATGACAAGTAACAAAAAGACGGCCTCCAGTTCCCTGCGGCCCGGCTATTCCTGGCTACGGTGCCGACCATGGTAACGGCGGGGCAGGGGTGCTAAGAATCTCCGGTGGAGGTTCGGTTGCCACCTAAGAAGACTCGACCTGGCTACATATAAAGCACGCACCATTAGTACTGACGAGAAGATCCTGGAGCTGGAAGAAGAGATAAACAAGTTGCGCTGGGATATTATAAGATTATCTGAGCTCCAAGGAGAGGGGAAGGTAATCCTCGAATCCGGCAACTTGTTTAATCATCGGGAGGGCGACCATCTGTCCCAAGGAGGTGTCAGATTTATTATCCACCATCATGTGTAACATCCATGTCACACCTATACCGGTAGTTGTTAGGAGTACTATGCTCGAAGTTGTTGAAGAGTATGTTTACCTGGGAAAAATAGTCCGACTACGTAAGTTCAGCTTCGACCAAAAGGTCAAATGGCAGATTTAACTCGGCTGGGCAGCGTTCGGGAAATTACGACACATCTTTTCGTCAGGTATACCTCAAAACTTGAAAACAAGATTGTACAATCAGTGCGTGTTGCCAGTGATGGCTTATAGATCTGAGACGTGGTCCTTCACTGCTGTCCGTATGAGGAAGCTCAAGGTCATTCAGCGAGCTATGGAGAGGGCTATACTCGAGGTTTTTCTGTGTGATAAACTTAGAAATGAGGATATCCGCAGTAGAACCAGAGTGACCGACATAGCCCAACGGATTAGTAAGCTAAAATGGCAATGGACCGGCCATATAGCTCAAAGAACCGACAACGGGGAAGAAAGGTTCTCGAGTGGCAGCCTCGTACCGGCAGGCGAAGTGTAGGGCATGTCCCCACTAGATGGAGTGACGACCTGGTAAGACATGCGGGAAGTCGATGGATGCAGGTGGCTCGGGACCGTGCTTTGTGGCATTACTTGGAGGAGGCCTATGTTCAACAGTGGATTTGTGAAGGACTGTAATGGTGATGACGTTGATGAATGTTTTTTGTATTAAAATATTTTAGTTTAATTTTAGCATTTGCCTGACCTTACTGGTCTGGATATTTAATGTTCATCAATCATATATATGATTGATGAACATTAAATATCCAGACCAGTAACAGAGAGTGTAAGTACTATTGCTATTCTGGCTATGAGTCCGTCTGTGTAGGCCACCACCCTCTTACTTATTTCTGCCACAAAGCAGCAGTGCGTGCAATACTGTGTTCCGGTCTGAAGGGTATTGAGGGTTCGTAAAATTACGGACTGTCGGTAATTCCATCTCATATATCTCATATATCATACTCAGAAGTGCCAACACATTATACTTGTTTACAAATTATATTTGTTTTACAGAAGAGGGCCATAAGAGCAATCTATGATTTAAAACCTAAAGAGTCGCTCAGACAAAAATTTAAGGAAGTTAATATATTAACTTTGGCCTCTCAATACATTTATGAAAATGTAATGTACGTACACAAAACTATAAGTAGTTATACAAAAATAAGTGATATTCATTCTGTAAATTATACTAGGAACAGATACAAGCTAGTAGTACCAGTTACTCGACTCCACCGAGTCAGTAATTCATTCTTGGGGCGATGTATACGCTTTTACAACAAAATCCCAGAAAATATACAAAATTCGACCTGCTCAAAATTCAAAAACTTTATTAAACATAGTTTGTATAAAAAGGGTTATTATAATGTTAAGGAATTAATGGATGATAATAACCCCTGGGAATGAGGTGTTCGCTGCCAGGCTGTTTCTAATTTGTTTTGTGTGGTTAATTGTGTAATATACATGATTGTAAGCTGTTGTTTAAAAAAAAAGTCCCGCTGGGTTTCTTGCTGGTTCTTCCCAAGACAGAGGTTTTTTTTCGAACCAGTGGTAATTAGACAAAAGAGTGACTTTCAATAAGTATTATTTATAATCTATATTGAATAAAAAAGTTTCTGTTTCTGTTTCTGTTTCATCTGTAGCATTTTTTGTTTGTAGTTGGTTGCAAGTGTCCATGGACTGCAGTAGCCACTTACCATAAAGTAGACTGTAAGTTCGTTCGTCATTTCTGTTTTATGAAAAAAAAAACCATAACTAGTCCAGCGATTACGCTTAGCATATTGGAGGTTAAGGTTTTTTTATCAGGACTTATAAAATTTCTAATACTTTTACGTGGATACCTTTCAAAAGTTTTAAAATTTAATATATAAAAAGGTTACGTATTACGTAATAATATATTAAGTTCCACGTAGGCGATAGAGGGAAATGAAACAGTAGATAGCAAGTCAAAATAATAAAAAACTGCGGTTGCTAACCCACCTATGGAAAATATTGCAAATATTCTCTATGAGACAATCTATGTCAACGAGGAGGCCGTAGTAGACTTTTGATAGCCGGTAGAAATGATAATTAATATTAAGTCCTATAAACCTATTTACGGCTATACGCTCGATCTTTAAAAAATTCAGACTTACTGCAGAAAAGTGCTTACATCTAGGCCACCGGTAAATCAAAAAAGACAAAAGAAAGGTCACGGAAATTGCATCGAATGAACAAACTGGTACACTTCCCTCAATAAACTTAATTTCTTGGCAACGGATTCAGTGTGAAGTGTACGATAAGAAGTATTTTTGCTTTAAACAAAGGTAAAGAAAATCGAAAAAAGTAATAGATTAGACCTGTTTTTCTAGAGAGTTAACATTATTTTTTATTAATATGTTGAATTAAAAGTAAATATTTCAATGCAAAAATAGGAAATAGTGGTTGCAGTGTAAGAAACACAAGGGCATGAACAATTACATAAGATAATCTATTTATCGATTTAATACAATATCTAGAACCTATATATAACTTGTTATTTCGATCAATGAAATATTAGCCTCAGCTGGAGTTTGAATTCACGATCTTCTGCTTCAAACACGATATCAAATTAAATTGACAAACAAACTTACGCTCACCGTGATGTTTAATGTTTACTACAGCTCATGGATACCTCTGCAGAAACGACTTTGAATATGCGACAAAAACAGGCTACAAAAATGATTTGTCACCTCTGAGAACTATGATGGAATTCTTCACAATCTGTAATTATGATTTCTATCTATAGGCTTCATACCGGAACACAGCATTGCAGGCAGTACTGCTTGCCCAGACGGACACTTAGGAATCCTAACACTCGGTTATTTTTGAGTGTATAATTTAGTAAATTTTCATAATATAAGTCACGATTTTGGGCGCAGGGCTCGTCTCATTTTACGAAAAGGTAGAAACAAGGAAGTAAAAATCTACCGCGCCGCCTCAATGTGGTAAAGAATGTTCTCCTAAACGCCAAGCATACGGTAAATGATATGCAAATAATTATTTTAGTGTAGTCACTTGCGTTAAAATTGACTTTATTCGAATAATCTGAAACTGCAATAAAGAGTTTTCAGACAAAGCCAGTAAATTATAGACCTTAGAATACTTAACTTAGGTCTAATATTAGAGTGACACACAAGCTAAGAGTTGACCTGATGGTAGTTACTACTGCAGCCCGTGTTACAATACGTGGTAGAGACATGCTGCAGCTATGTTATGGCTGTAGTACGAATGGGTTGGCTTGACAGGGGAAGAATCACGTTCACGTACAAGTCCACACATATCAGCGTCAAATAGCAGTTTAATGCTGCTGTGTTTCGTATGGTGAGTGTACGGGTAAGTACCAGAGAGCCTTTTTGTTAGAAACGAGACATTCTCTGCATTTTGGTATGATTCACAGCCAGTAATCTATGAGTAGAGACCTGTGCCCAGCTGAAGCCTATATGGGCTGCAAAATAGCATCATTTACTATTTAAATAAAGAGAACACGCGCATACATTTAACCAGATGGAATAGGTCACTATGATCATGTTCGCTTAGATTATATATTGATGAGAAATGTCTTATTAAATATTATTTTTAATAATATAATTTTTGCGGGTTCTCTTAAAGCACTATAATAATGTCCAAACTGGGAGTTTATAGCTTCCATTCCGTTCTGAAGTTATTTGAAAATACAACAGGAAGAAGCCAAACGACAATTTGGTAATTTTTTCTACAAACAGTTTGTAAAGTTTTATTAAAATTCTTAAGATATTAAGAGTTTGATTTATTTATCTTTGAATAATTTTATTAAATCGTCAAAAAACTTTGTTATTTCAAGTTCAATGTAAGCTGAAGAAGTTTTATTTCATTTTACTTAATCAAAATTTGCTGTTGTGTTCAAAGACTAAGAAAAATTTTTTCAACGCTGAACTTTCAAGACTTGTTTTTTCGTTACCTTGTCATGTCATTATTTCGCGTATAATATTTTAACGAAGTAGTAGTGGTCCAGCGGCTAAGCGCTCTCTATAAATTTGATAGTTCTCAAGCAACCCGGGTTTGATCCCTGCCTGCATCAATGTAAAATTAGGCGGTGAAGGAAAACATCGTGTGGTAACCTGCATGTCTGAGATACATACTTCAGACATTCACCTCTATTAATTTAGAGTTAAAAAGAGACACGTCGATTAAATGTCTCAAGGCGTCACCACCCAGGTTAGAAAAACTAAATCTGACGTGCAAAATGAGTGCGCAACTTTAAAATAACCAATAATCAGGTGCCTATGCAAGAAAACGGACACAGATGGTAATGTTTATATGACTTTTGCCATCCAATGGCAGAAGTATGCGAAATTATTGTACACGTTTTCGTGATTGTGCAACGGCATCAGGTGCACCATCACAGTGCTGGTGAAAAAGTACTAGTTTATAAGAAGGGCCATTATTCTCTGTTTCACTTTTGTGGGAGTTGGCAATGTTGTTGTTTTGCCGTTCTGCTATTTGATACAGAATCTTCGTAGTGTTGTCAAGCTGTTGTCAAAGCTGAATACCTCTAGTTATTGGTGGAGAAAAAAAAACTACTACACGCGCTTGAAGTTCAGCTCTTCGTTCAGGGTTCGCGCTAGTCGGATCTATACGCAAAAGACGTATATTCTGGCTTCATACGTGTAAGTGATAAGGACACCTTAACCATCTACCTTGTCTTTGTGTATAGTTCATTTTTTTAATTATAAGTATGTGATATTTGCATCCATTATATTTTACTTCTTTATTGACAACATTGGTATATACCGGTATATATTGGTATATACTTCCAATGTATTAGAGGTTCAAGAACAAAACCTAAGACTTCTACAAAACATATTTTATGTTGTAATTTTACATAATTACATTAACAAAAATTGTTAATTTTGTCGATATTAGTTATTATTTTATTTTGAGAGAGTTTCAAAGTAACAGAGTAACAATAAAGTACAGACATTATCTGTATAAGCATTTTGGAAAATAATTATAAGCATAAATTATATTTTGTAGCGTCTTTTTAATACAACTAATTCGAAAAAATCCTTTATTTCTTTATAGACAGTAAAAAAATATAATTTTTAAAAATCAATATTTTATTATATACAATATTAAAAACTATAATAAAAAAAAAAAACTAAAACTAGTAATTTAATTATCAAACAGCACATCCTACTCCACGCGGTATCGTGCCAAGAACGCTGGCTGCGTTTCCCCGCTGAATGGCTATACTTAGCCTTTGAGCGAGAAAAGAGCCAGCCCTCTTATCACCAGCAGCAACTACCAGCCGCGGATGGAGGTCCTTTAAGAACTTCACCGCACGTTGACTCCACGGACCGATAGTTTCTACAGCAAATGGCACAAATATGTAGTCATCTCTCAGAGACTCATATTTGCGCCACTTACTCAGTTCAGCTGCCTTTGATGCCGCCCCGGCTCTAAACGAGGTACCCATGAGATGACAGGCCGCCCAAGTGTCTACGCAAGTAGCAACCCACACTAGGGCTTTACCTCTCTCCCAAGGGACAAATGTCATACCGTCGGCTCTCCTGCCATCGTCTCTAAATATTCCACAAGGCTCTAAAACCGAGGGAACATTTATAGAGGCAAGAGCCCTTCGGATGACATCGTTCAAAGAACCGTACCGTGAAAACCTACCAGCACTTTTTTTACAAGAAAGTCCGTGGAGCCCAAACTTGTCGACGCTGCTACCACAGGGGCACTGATGGGGTTGACAAATCGGCGCTCCTAGTCGGATTCCTACAGCGATGCGCAAGCTTTCCCCATCAAGTAATGTGCCGAGATTACTTGATGGTAAAGCATGTAACCAGTGACTAGATTCCTTAGTCGAAACAGCTAGAAGGCGTGCCTTATCTTGGTCACTATTGAAATTATGAAACAAATATTTCTGCACCCTCTGTACCAACGGAATATCCCACTGTTTGTTGGTTAACTTCCATTGCAACGCTAGAAAGATTTCTCACACCAATACCACCAAATTTTATAGGTAAAGTAGCTTGAGTCCAGGCTGTTGCACTTAAAGTTAAATTTAGAATTTTTTCCATAGCTATCTTAATATTATTATCAATATCTTTTATAATATCCGAATATTTCCAGACTGGACTCGAGCGGAGTAAGTATGTAAATATAGCTACAAGGAGACAATATTTTAAGATAGTAAGCGCAATGTGAGGGCTTAATTTATATAATTTATCAACGTGGTTTAATATCTGATCAAATTTTGTTTTTAAAACAGGTTTAATACTATCGAAAAACAACGGGGCACCTAGCAGGTATAGTGATTCCGTACTAACAGTTTTTATTCCTGATATTCAGCTTGGATTTCAAATTTGAAATAATGGGTTGAATTCCCAAACTGAATAGTGCTGGACCTAGTGGGTCACCCTGCTGAGCACCGACTGCAGAATCGATAACATGGTTTTCGTAAAACAAGTTAGTATTTTGACTGTAACATTGCCAAACGTAGTGATAAATTTCGGGGGTATTGTTAGCCACTCCTTTCAGCAGGGTTACCCTATCGATAGAGTTAAAAGCATTCCTTAGGTCAACCTTCACAAGAACATCTGCATCAGAGTTTGTTAAAAATGTACGCACTGAATGTACCGCCGCCTCACAGCCACCTCTAGTGCCAAAGCCTAGTTGAGTAGGCTGAAATTTTGTCTTAAGGTTAGAGATTATGTGCCTGCAAGCTAATTTTGAAGTTAAGCGTCGAAATGTGGAACCAACGGCAATAGGACGGATACCGTTATCCTTTTTTTGAAGGCACATAATCTTGCCCCATATAAGAATGGAATGAAATTTGGATTAACATTACCAGAAAGCATAAAGTTACATAATTTTGTAATGTCATTAAGAAGTACTCCGCTGGCGTCACCGGCAGAAGCGCTTACAAGATCTTTAAGATGATGAGGTGTGATTCCGCCAATGCCGCCAGCAGAGCCATTCGAAAATGACATAATTGCTTCTAAAGTGTCTTTTTCATAAATTTGTAAAGGTTGCATAGAAGTCTTGGGAGGCAGTGGTAAACCCTGAGAAGGATTGATCGAAGGATGCTTCTGACGAAGGCTTTTAAGAGTTTCGACATTACGAGGAGCCAGGATGCCGTCTGAGAATAAAATACGGGATGCATTTTTTAAGTCGCCATCCATTATTTTCGACTCAACTACTTTTTAAATCAAATTTAGGACGTGTTCGAGATAAATTCGTATTAATTGGGTAAACTAAATTTTGAAAAGTTGTCTCTTTTAGTTGAGACGTAATTGATTTATTTATTGTTTTATCAAAATGAAAATGGGAATACGCGAAAGCAAATAATTTTTACCAACTCTTTTCACTATTAGTGAAACAATTTTGAATAGTGCATGACAATGTTTTAGCAAGCTGCATCCTCGCACCTCTAGGAATTCTTTTAACCACTGGTACATTACGATGATAATTGTAAATTTGCTTCGAAAAAAGAGAAAAATTTGTGTCATTAGAGGAATTACTAATAGAGTTATAAATACTATGGCATCGTTTGATATGTATATTTAATCCCCTTTTACCTTTAAACAGCCTACCGTCGGTACAATTTTGAAACTCTAGGAAATCTGGCTGTGAATGTAGCGGAGCGGAGATATTCATTAAAAAATCTAAACAGATCTCTACAGCACTCAAAAGTCTTTATATTACATAGCTTCATATTGACTTGAAATGTGTTGTACCCCGCATCTTTCCCTGAAACACATTCATTTACGGCCTAAATAAAAGCACTTTACTCTATAAATAAAATATTATCACATTACTTCCCTGGATTTATTCCATATTTTATTTGATAAAAACTGTATGTAGTTGTTATGCTTTTACAGTTGACAACGACGCAGCAGAAATATTTTCCTTTATAAATGAGTATTATGTCTTAAATCACAAAATAATTATTACAATCACTGTCATATATATACTGATCTTTTTGATGAAGATCTCGGTCAGTCTTTCAGGTTATGTGACACGACTACGACTCCATGACGAATTCTGTAATGAATCCGTCTTGGAGTCGTAGTCGCTTCACTAATAAAAAATAATATAACTAATAAAAAGTTTTCTGCTGAACTGCCTACCTCATAGATCGCATCACAGGAGGGATTTTGCCATAGTTGCTACGTTTGACAGGCGGGTTGGCAGCCACAGATTTTTTATTATTATTGTCGTATGTTACGAGAAAGATGCTGCTGCCTATCTCCTGTTTGTATTACAAACAAGTTATTTCAATCAAATGGTAGTATATATACGCTACTAAGCAATTTGAATTAGTTATAGAACACTAACCTTTATACATATACAGGTTGTTTGGAAGATGGGTTCAAAGCCTGAAAGGGACGATTTAGAACATATTAAGCTGAACTTGTATTAGACGAAGCCTGCTCCTTTTTTTAAATTGAATTTCTAAGGTTTTTAACAATACAACCCATTTTTTCAATTAATTGCTAATCATGTCCAGTAACATTTGCTATGTTATTATTTTTTAATTATTTCTTATTTATGTAATGTGTGATCAAACAAAATAACTTCCAAGCATCTTCATCATCAAAAATACATTCTACGCATATATAAGTTTAAGAAGCCAAAAAAAAAGGAAATTTTGTGTTTATGCCATCATAAAAAATAAATAAAATAGCGTTTTTGTTCAAACCTTTTTAGAAACATGCTTAGTTAAATTATACCTCAAAAGAAAGGGCAATAACTGGACACTATTAGCAATTAATTGAAAAAAAATGGGTTTTATTGTTAAAAACCTTAGAAATTCAATTAAAAAAGGAGCAGACTTCGTCTAAGACAAGTTTAGCTTAATATGTTCTAAATGGCTTAAGGTATCATCCCCTTTAGGCTTTGCACCCATCTTCCAAACAGCCTGTATACTTTCTAAATTTTTGAGCGTGCTGATTATATCGTAGCATAATTATTAACAAAACGATAGTTTCAATAGAGGTATTAGAAACATATTCCACTCAGATTTAATCTAAATGGAATAAAACGATATATTGATTTTATTTATTTGATATTTTTAATATTTTTTGTTCTTCTCTGGGATTTATCGCTTCCCAGTTCTTTGCATCTATCTAAAAATAAAGAAATTAACGGTTTATTAATATATTTATTTATAGTTAAATCTGAAAATAATACTGTATCCCTAATTGTAATCATTGTCTATACAAAAAATAAATTTTTGAGTTTTTTATTACATTTATAAACAAATTCCTTCGATGCAAATAGCAGATAAGGAGTCTCATTGTAAAATACCGTAACGGCCTATTGAAATATTTGCCATAGCTACCACGCTTGGCTTAAATATTAAATTTAAGGTAGTGTAGCTAAATCAGCGCACAAAGTTCAAAGCTGCGAAGCATCGTGGTAAATTTTGGCCACCTTCATCTTCTGGAATGTTTTTGTCAGTTGTCATTAACTTCAACAAAAACATTCAAATAAAAAACTGAATACGTCACCTCTGGTCTTTGGTGGAGAAAAAAACTGCAGTATTTGTTATTAAAAACTTGTAACCTGAAAACAAACCCTTTCTCGCTGCTGAACTTGTAGTTCAGCTCTTCGATCAGTGTTCGCGCTGATCGTATCTATATTATGAAAAAGACAGAATTTCAGTCAGTTATTTTTTAAGTTTATTTTTTATTCTAAGCATGTAATATTTGCATCCATTATATTTTACTTCTGTACTGACAACATAGGAATATATTTCCAATGTATTAGGGTTTTAAGAACAAAAACTAAGACTTCTACAAAAGATAATCGGCTCGTAAAGCCAATAAATTATACCATAAATTAAATAATACCCCACTTAAGTCGATGTTACTTCTGTTGCTGCTTGTACTTTCAGTACAGTAGATGCTAGACGAAGTCAAAAGTATTCTTAGTAGCCTTAAAAATAGCAGTGCCTCAGGGTGGGATGGAATACCTACTAATGTACTTAAATACTTTCAAGAAATCTTAGCACAAACAACTCCTTATCTTTGCAATACTAGTTTTATTGCAGGTATTTTTCCAAATACGCTTAAAAAGTCAATGTTAATCCCAATTTGTAGATAAGATGATAAAATTTTAACTTCTAATTATAAATACCAAACACTTGGCTAAAAATGGGTTATGTGAAGTGGCAATTTGGTTTCTTTCTCTTAATACTTCTAAAACCACATACCTCTGCTTTAGCAAAACTAGTGTTTCGAGTCCTTTTAGCGACCATCCATTGCAATTGTTTAAAATTTAATAGCCCCAAAACTGTGAAATAATCTGCAATAGCTCCACATTTCAAAATCATATCAAACAGGCCAATTTACATCAGACGTTCGAATTCTCATTCTATCCCCACTCTATTAAATTATTTTAATGTAAACAGGTGTAGAGCATTCTTTCGTTGATCTGTCTGCGTTCACAAAGATACTATAGAATAATCTAAGAATGCTCGCTCCCTTGATGTAAACGGCAATAGAGCGTGCGAACAGTAATTGCTTAGAGCGTTCTTGCGTGTTCGGACGTGCTCGTACCTCGGAGCGGTCTCTTCAAAGCGTTCTTGTGTGTCTAGCGATTTGAATACATACTTATCGATTTGATTATGGGTTGCTCTCAACAAAATATCCGTCGTCGTAAGTTTTTAATTTGTTGTCAATAAAAAGCTTAATAGCTCATGTGTCTATATCTAGGTAAGTTAAAATTTTAATAATTAAAATCCGAGTCAGGGTTAACTTAGTTACTATATTATCTTTTAAAATTTAAATTTTTTGTATGTATTTCCGTAATAATTATTTTATTACATGTGAATCCAAAAAAATTAATGAAGTATAACTTTTATTTTTACATTAAAAGTCCATAAATAAAAAAATACGCTGGTGAAAATATATAAAAACAACTTAACTCATGTTTGTTCCATTATTTTCCATCGAAGCCCTTACAATTGGTGATTGTCTAATAAGGAATTTTCGCTCGCATTACGAGGTATTCAGGAAAACTTCACATTCTCTTTGGAAAAACCATTCAGTTTGTAATAAAATAGACGATCTTGTTTTGTATAGGCCTTTTCGTGAATGTTTCGTTTGCATAATATAATATGTATTTTACAAAACAACCTTTTCCAGTGCCTTATTTGTGCATAACAAAAATTATAATAAAATTTTACGTTATTAAATACATAATTGCTTTCACATGATTTGATTTTATATAGAATTATTATTATATCTGATAATTTAATACAAAAATTACATTACTTGGCGACGCCATTTGTGTTTTACTTGAGTAACAAGGAGCTGAAAATTCACGTGATGACAAGTGGCTATTGCAGCCAATGGATACCTGCAATGTTCACCATGAAGGCTACAGATGCGTTGCAATCTATAAGAACTGACTGGTCTAAAATACCTAAAGTAAAGTTACAACCTATATACATCAGTGCTGGGCACAAAACTCCTCTCATTTCAGCACGAATTGATCGGTTTGACCGGAGAAGAACCGCTTAGAATACCAGCATGAAATAGCTATGGTGTGATTAGATGGATAGCGGTGGCTATCCACGCACGTTACGTTTTCTGAACACAAACGCGCCAACAAAGCATCGAGGAAGCGTTACAAATCGCGGCAAGAGAGCGTATATTGCCGTTAGATGTCGCTGCACGTGGCGGTTGATTTATGCCAGGGGTCTTCTCAACCGCAGCATTCTAATTGATGACCATAGTAGAGTTTTGAGTTTTGAGAAATTGATTCCAAACAAAAAATTTCGCAATCAATATAAAAGCAACAAAATCGTTATAATAATGTATTATAGTTCCTAATACTCGCAGAAAACCTTCCAGAAAAGTCGTACCATAAACAAAATTTCTGTATTAATTAGATCATTAACACAGGCTTAAGTACTAATTGTTGAAATTACTTAAAACTGATATGATAATGTTGTTGTTGCAAATAGGTAGCTTCAACGAAGATTTAAAGTTTCACAGTTAAAATAAAATGATAGAAAAACTTGTGAAATTTTAAACGAGCTTCAAACAAAGTTTTAAGTATTTAAGGTGATTAAATATGATAAGTCTTTAAGATGATGACGGCAACGTGTCGCAGTACCTTAACAATGAGTTGCGACGTTGAGGGCCGCGGGTCCGCATCCCGCACGGAATAAGTAGGTCCTTTGTATGGCATACAAATAATAATAATTTTTCGTGGAAACGATGCATTCCATTTCAGTCCTCAGGAGTGACAATGCATTTGCATTTTGATTCTTAATTAAGGATAAATAGATGTCTATCGGCCTCAGCATTCACTTACCATCAGGTGGACTGTGTGCTCGTTTGTCACCCTTAAGAGGAAATGCGGGCCGAGAGACTTTTGAAAATTAGGTATTTGAAGAAATTATCGCTCGGCGTCCGATAAGGACAACTGCAGATCCGTATGAATAACCTAAGTAAAAAGACATAATTCGAGGTTTGGCTCTCTACCATTTCCTCCTCCAATAATGAACCATTTTAAAAGAGATTTCATAAACAGAATAAGAAGGATATACACTGTCACTATTTTTTTCTTTTTTCAGTATTGGTTATCAAATTTGAACACTAGGATTCTGTTGACAGCGGTCTAAATAGGCAATTTTGAGCTTTTTGTAAGGGTTCTAATGCTTATAAAGATAACGTATCATCAAAGAGTTTGATATGATGAAGAGTTTGATTTTTTTTTTAAACTCATTTCTATAAGGTCATAAACACTGACTGTTAGCGCAACCGAGCGGGGGCGGCGGCACTCGCGGAGGCGGGAAGGGAAGGCACTCACCGTTCAATGGTGAGCGCGGGCGCACAACACAACCATACGGGGGCGGCTGGCGGAGACGGGAAGGCTCCCACCGTACGGGGACGGTGAGACAGCTAAGCACAACTGCACGGGGGCGGGCGGCTGTGCTAGCCGAGGCGGGAGGTCAACTCAACCGTACGGGGACGGGAGTGTGGGAGGGCACTCTCAACAACAGCACGGGGGCGGCGGCGCTAGCTGAGGGGGACGAGACGGGACTGACGTTCTATTCCAAGAAACTGTACTGACTGAGGGAGATGACCCGTACGGGGGACGGGTGCTCGGTCAGCTGGCGGACTCCGCAAGCGCACGACCGCACGGGGGCGACGGCGCAAGCGGAATGAGTGAGTTTTTCCCGAGTGGTAGTTCGGAGCTATTCTATATATACTGCTTTTACTTCGGAACTTTGATAGCGCGATTTAGGTTTCGATGTATTTTCGCTTGGCGCGACGACAGCGCCGCCACATATGTATATTAATCAATAATAGCCAACGCCATCTGTTATGTTCTTGTGCAATTTTGTTTAACTGCTTAATCTGTGTCATAATCTATACAAATAAAATGATACGAGATTTGCAGTTGTGCGCGCATCACGGAAAAACTACTGGATAGATTTCAATTAGGTTTTCAAAGTTTTAGATTACACAAAGTATAAAATCGATATAGGCTGTACGGTACATATGTCCTTTGTCTTTCAAGGGTTAAAAAAAGAATGAAAGCACCTTTAAATTTTTAATAGCAATAAAATGTGAAAATAATTTTATTGACAAACTACGCGTACTAGGCTATTGATATGAAATACCAGTTAATGTAATTCCAAAGCTAATAAAAAACCCGGTCACGACACGTAAAATTTTTCAGGAGTTATCGTGACCACATACAAAATCAACATCCGGGCGTCCAAGTAAATTTTTTTCAAGCCGTTATTTTTTCAAAATATCAATAGTATATATTTTTTTAGAAAATATAAAATGGACTAATTCGAGTGTTTTCTTGATATACGGCTACTAATATTATTGTAAGAAACTATTCCACTTCCGATGTTAGAAATTATTCTCAAAATTATTTAAATAAAAACACTACTCGGTAACAAACCCTACTTACTATCAGGACCTAATTATATGATAACACCAAAGTATGCGAACCAACAGCATTACTACCCATCTCAATTTAACACAGAGCAGCCTCTCAGCAACACGATCTTCCATGCCTACACTAGTAGAATACCCCAACGGGCATAGTAACGACCGTGACATTCGTAGAATTACCGACTGATGCCTCCTAGTCGCTTGCGCGATACTTTATACTGCTAGAACGGGTGCGAGATTACCAGTTCTACCTTAATTTGTTCGTATTTCCTTTTATTTTTTTACCCTCATTCCCTATATTATTGTATAAGTGTAATATGGTTATGATAGAATCGTTTTAAGAATACAAAATTGCTTGACCTTGACGTGTTGAAAGTAATGCACTGCCTAATAACGCTTCGCGTTATGAGACGTGCAATCACATTAAAAGACTCCGTTACATAAATAAATAGATAGATAGATATATAGTGATAATAACACACATGTCACGTTGTGCACTTTTAGGTCCAATGAACTAACTCAATCAAACGACCAAAGATATCACTATTATATTATAAAATTATATTTATAAAAGGATCCTGTTTCTCACAAGAAAAAAGAAATCGCAAGGGAATAAATAGCAAAATGTAAGGAGTCACGAACTTGCTGTTCCTATCTTGGATCAAGAATAACTCTAGTCGATTTCGTGACTTAACATAATGTAACGCAATATTGTACGTTAATAAAAGACTGTATGAAAAAAATAACGATTAAATTTATGCAATCTTTTGCACAAAAAATCACGCAAAGATTATTTAAATTTATCGACAATGGGATTCAAATTATTGTTCGCGAGGAACTGGCATTTATTATCGCAATAATATTTTTTTAAATAATATATATTATTTTCGTCAGAGGGAAACAAATCAAGTGATGGTCAGCAGCGTATTCCTAATAACGACTAAAAGTAAAAAACTGGGGTTGCCAACCCGCTTGCCAAGCGTGGCAACTATGGCAAATATCCCCCCTATGAGGCAATTTATGGGGGAGATCTATGTTCAGCAGTGGACTTTAATAGGCTGTAACGGTAAAAAAAATGAACTATCATAGTTATAATCCCAATAACAAATCCCAATGACAAAATAAACACAAAAAGTGTTAATAGGTTCTTCTTAAGATTGTAGAGCAAAGTTAATAAGGACTACTGGTCACCATTTGATGAAATTTACTCATTTAATAGAATTCATTCATTCATTACAGCCCGTCAAAAGTCCACAGTTGAACATAGGCCTCCCACATAGATTAACAAATAGGAGGGATATTTGCCATAGTTGCCACGCTTGGCAGTTGGGTTGGCAACCGTAATTTTTATTATTATTATTGAGTTTTTATCAGGAAAATAGTACTGCCCAGCAGTACCCCCCTGTACGTTATTTACAAAATGTGAAAAGTTTTCATAGTATTGTTTCAATTTGTTGTATCTAATTACATTATGTTGAACGACGACCTGATAAAACATACCTGCGTGTTTCATGTCGTGTGGATGGATGTAGGTGGCTCAGGAGTCCTGAGCCACCTGCATCATCATAAAAAAGTAGCGATCTTAGATATAATAGTCAACCTACTATCCGAGAGGCTAAGAGTTTTCCCCACCTTTTTGCTTAATTTAACACGTTAAAGTCCATGAACAAAATTACAATTAACATAGAAATATGATGCGTGACTTTACGAGGTCCCTTTTAGCAAAATTACACCGTGACGTTACCATATGAAAGCCTTTATATAATTGAGATCTAAATTCAAGTAACAGGATTGAGAGAAGACCAGGCAGTTTTATTTTTAATAGAAAAACTTTTCATTTCCCGCATAAAAACAAAATGTACGTATTATAGTTTTTAATTTACTCCCAAGCATTTTAATTTGCGATCTCATAAACCCCTCGCATGATAAAAAGATACGTTCTCAACGGTCAAATCATTTGAAGTTTAATTTAATATTACATATTTGAGGTAAAATACTGATGTAATTCACTATCACACTATTATAAGTCCTGGCCTATGTTCAACATTGGACTTATGATAGTCTGATAGTGAATTAAATCATTATTTTACCTCAAATATGTAATATTAAATTAAACTTCAAATGATTTGACCGTTGAGAACGTATCTTTTTTTTCTTTTGTTAAGCTACTTAAATCTTCGTCGAAGCTACCTATTTGCAACAACAACATTATTCAAGGTGTTTTAAGTAATTACAACAATTAGCAATTAAGCCTGTGCCTGGGAACGCCAGAACAGTAGACGAGAAATATCGTTACCAATATTTTTTCTACCATCATCAGTACTATTCGCATTTTTATTACTCACATATTTATTTTATAGTATAAGAGTGACAAACGAGCACACAGTCCACCTGATGGTAAGTGGATGTTGTGGCCCATAGACATCTACATTTATCCTCAATTAAGAATCAAATTGCAGATGCGTTGTGAGGACTGAGATGGAATGCCTCGTTTCCAGTAAAAAGGGTATCCGGATCTCTACACTCACCATACCAAACACAGCAGCATTAAGCTGCTATTTTACGCTGGTATTCTATGAGAGCGTGGTCCTACTCCGGTGGAGTCGACCCATTCGTGCTACAACCATAATATAGCCGCAGCGTGGCTCTACCACGTAAAAAAATGTTACAGATCAGAATTACGAAACCTATTTTAGACATAAAATAATCTAAATTTAAATTACATAATATATCTAAAGCTATCGTGTAGTGGCGATGTAAGAATATCTACTACCCTATATCGTCCCGTGGGTGTCGTAAGAGGCAATAGAGAAACTGAAACAGAAGATGGGCAGCAGCATCTTCGTCAGAATGACCCAAATAAATAAAAAAACTGCAATTGCTAACCCGCCTGCCAAGTGTAGCAACCGTGGTAAAATGCTCCCTATGATATCCCAATATCCTAATAATGCAATCTACGGAAGAGGCCTATGTCCAGCGGTGGACTTTTATATGCTGTAAAGGATGGATGGATACCTAAAACTGATTTTAGAGTTATGAACCATTCACAGCACACTCTAATTATATATCCAATTTCACAAAGTATGCTATAGATGTGCTGTACCTCCGAGGGCTTAAATCAAAGGTCTTAGGGTGTGTAATTATATACTCGATATCTTACCCTTCAAACGTGAATAAAGTAGTAATTGCACTATCGCTCGGTGGCAGAAGCAGGTAAGAGGGATGGATATTTTAGAATAAAATTTTATTTCTATATATCTATATTTATTATAATTTTTTTTGTAAAATTCAGGCAATTCCATAACTTCTATTTTCTTCCACCATTCAGTTTCATATTATGTTTTATGTTTCTAATACAGGTACTCAATGGAATCTACATTTAACCGTGCAGTGTCGGTATAAGAATATCCACTACCCCATATCGTACCGTGGGTGTCGTAAGAGGCGACAGAGGATAACTGTAACAGCAGATGGGCAGTAACAACTTCCTGTTAAGAGAAACTGTTGCCAACCCGCCTGCCAAGCGTGGCAACTATGACAGATATCCTCATGAGGCGATCTGTGGGCAAGCCTATATTTAGCAGTGGGCTTTGGTATGCTGTAATGAAATGAAATATTAATATTTTTCGTATTGAAAATTGTCATGTTTTGTGCGAATTTAGAGATTTAATAAGGGTGTAATATGTGTTTTTTAGTAAAAGTGTCAATTAAGCGATTATTTTCCAACACAGTTTGCTACCAACTTAAGATGCTATCGTAGTAGAAAGGCAATTTATAACTACGAAAATAACTGCAATCACAGGTTTAAAGAGCAATTTACTGCTAACAGCTTAATAAAGCCCACTTCATAATTTACATAATAGCAGATTTATTTTAAATTTAATGCGATGTTGGTTTTAATAGACGATCATAAATATTTTTATCGCAAAAAATACGTTACCTTGTAATGTATAATTATTATCAATTCAAATATAGAATATAAAAACGTAAAAGTAATGAAAGGTGTACAATCTAAATAATAATTTATTGCATAATTAAGCTCGATAAAATTCTTGAAATTATTACTCATGAATACTTTAGACTTCGGTTATCCTAAACCTCCCTCAGATTGAGAGGAGGCCTGTGCCCAGCAGTGGGGCGTAAAGGCTGTAAATTTACTTTACTTTTAAACAATATTGTTATTTATTGTTATATTTTTGCTGCGTGGTGGTGGCGTAGGAGAAACCTTCACCTGATTTCATGGGTATCATTGCGATTATGGGAAATGCTAAAAAAATCTTATAGCTTCCGATAGATGGCGGCATAATTACCTCGTTTACACGAGATATAACATACTTACACCGACGAGCAGCATTGCAGAGGTGCGAGACGTCTTGTAACGCAATCGTTAATGTCCTCTAAAGCCGCCATGCTTCTATCGAAGCATTACGATGAAGGTAAATCTTCCCTTTTTTTTATAGAATATGGGTGACAAACGAGCACACATTCCACCTAATGGTAAGTGGATACTGTGGCCCATAGACATCTACATTTACCCTCGATTAAGATGCGTTGTTATCGCTGAGGACTAAGATGGAATGCCTCGTATCCAGTAAAAAGTGTCTCTGGTTCTCTGCACTCACCATACGAAACAAAGTAGCATTGAGTTATAATTGTTATTCTGTGAGAGCGTGTTCCCTCCTCAGTCGAGCTTGCTGCATGGCTCTACCACGTATACAACAGGATACTAGTGATATACAGCAGTGGACCTTGACCATTACCATTACCATTACAGATTATCAAAAGTTAACTGCTGAACGTAGTTGCCACGCTCGGCAAGCGGGTTGGCAACTCGCTTTTTTATTCAGCTGCAATCAGGAAGATGTTATTGCCCATCTTCTAGTTCAGTCTCTCTCCGTCGCCTCTTACGCCACCAACGGGATGGTTGTGATATTCTTACATCGCCACTACACGGTTAATGGCCTGTTGTAGAAGAATAAATTGTCATATTTCACAAAGATGTTGAAAATTAATTAACGTAATAAAATAAAATGATGTATCTTACCTAGTTTGAAGAATGAAGGACTTAGCAGTCAGCCATCGCAGAGTCTATTTCACCTGATGAAGCCTCGTTTAGAGGCGAAACACATTACTATCGTCGTAGAGCGTAAGAAAATTGATTTAACTTTTTGCAAATATATTCTGTATGAGTCTCCCACTTTAAGTTATTATCGATATAAAGGCCTAAGAATTTTGTTACTTTTGTTTAACTAAAGGTCTCACTATCGTAATTAATGTTTAGTAAATCAACGGCCAATTTTCGTTGATAGAAATTCATTATTTGAGTCTTTTTTAAGTTTATTATTAAATTATTTGACTTAAGCCAGCTAATTATATTCATCAGGTTGTTATTAATTTCATTTTCATATTTTTTATGTCTGTACATGTAAACACCATAGAGCTATCATCTGCAAATAGAGTCATAGGAAAGTTTACGCTGTTAGGTAAGTCGTTAATATATACTAAAAATAATAATTATGTATATATTATGTATATGAATGATTATGTATATAAATAATAATTATGGGTTATGTAAGTTACTCTGGTTGTCTTACAATATTTATGGCCAGTGATTTTATCACACGAAGAAACTCCGAGTACAGATCTACATAGATCGCTCACAAGGCCAGCATTAAGAGACTATACTCATTCTACTACATCACTTTCCATGTGAGGAGGAAGAGGAGTCATAGTCATAGTCAGATATTAATGACCCTTAATAATTTATTAAAATATGTAACAAAAATTTAGTATGTACATATATGTACACAAATATAAACAAAACCTTAATATGAACACTTTTGTTATTAGTTTTATTTTTGCACGAGAAAACATATCGATATGGAGTTTTTTGTCGCTTAACTTTTATTTGTTTCTTGTCAAAGTTGCGCAATAAATCACTGGAACTTGACTCTTTGCGGAAAATTTGTTTCCGAAATAAAAACAGCAAAAAGTTGCCAATTACCCTTTAACGCTTTTTGTTGCTTGTTACAATAATAATTTAATTATCATAATGCTGCAATAGCAGCTCAATGCTGCTGTGTTTCGTATGATGAGTGTAGAGAACCAGAGATCCTTTTTACTGGAAACACGGTTCCCATCTAAGTCCACAGGTGTGATAGACAGACAGATGTACATATATGCCTATAGGCCAAGGCATCTACTTACACACACATCAGGTGGACTGTGTGCCCGTTTATCACCCTCATAACTATATTATATTATAATCTTTAGTCCTACCTATACTACCTCCTAATTATTCTTAGTTCCTACCAAAGACGTTAAATTGTTTATAGTGTACACACCAATATTGTCTTAACACAAATCTAATGGTTCCTTTTGAAATACCGGCAGTTATCGCAAAATAGCGAAACCTAATCTCTGGCGTGTTTAGAAGAAACTTTCCTACTCATTCAACAGATGTCATATTACGGGCAACTCAAAATAGTACCTACGTTCCTAACGAAAACCAGCGAAAGGGCCTGCGTTAAAATTCTGCGGATATGTGTGAGTCCGACATAATCTGCTCTCATCTCCGTGGGGCGGGTATGTCCACGTTTAAAAAACGTTTAAATACTATTTCTTAACCTAATTCTAAGATATTGTGATACAATTTAAAAGCATGTAGTAATCTCTACATCCTCACTAATATTATAATAATCTACCTATTAACCACCAACTAGTAACAACAATCATCTATTAATAATTTTTCTATGAGTAGTAAGGTTATTTTCTTTGGTTATGTTACCTACTTCAATGAATAAAATAAAATATATATTTTGGACACCAATAAATAAGAAAAAAAATACATATGCTTATAATGTAGTGTATCATATATTCTTGTTCCTACCAATTATAACTCTTTTTTAAAATTAAAACAGTGTGCAAACACGCATAGAATTCAATTATATTTTATTTACCTATGTAAGTGAGTCCGTCATGTTTGTTTCCGTTTTACGACTAATTTTTTTATACTGTTTGTAAAGGATATAATTTAAATTCTCAAACTTCACACAAGTCTATTTTTACTTTTTTATTAATATCAATCTGAATTAATTCGCGGGTATAACTTCTCAACTTAATTTGATACTACGCGTAAGTGTAGTTCGCTTGATTAAAGTTTAATGAGCTCCTCAAAAGCTGACGGGTAAAATGTTCTTACTTTACGTCGGAATTAACACCTTAAAATTACTTGTTAATCTCAATCAAATCAAAAAGCTTTTGATTAAAATATTTTTTCGGTATAAAAAATTATCATCATCGTCATCATTACAGCCCTTCACAAGTCCACTGCTGAACATAGGCCTCCCCCAAAGGAATGCCACAAAGCACGGCCCTGAGCCACCTGCATCCATCGACTTCCTGCATGTCTTACCAGGTCGTCACTTCATCTATTGGGGTGACGCCCTACACTTCGTCCGCCGGTACGAGGCCGCCACTCGAGAAACTTTTTCCCCATCGGTTTCTTCGAGCTATATGGCCGGCCCATTGCCACTTCAGCTTACTAATCCGTCCTAAATATTATAATATATATGTATTAAATATTAAAACTAAAATAATATAGTACATATATTACCGTTATTATAGTATATGAGAATATTATTTCATCCTCTTCTTAGCTCGCCGATGTAAATATATGAAAATGAATATACATCGGTAGATATTATCATAAATGATGATGATCTTCTCCTGATCAGTTTCAATCATTCAACTTTGCAGGAGTTATTATAGTGGTACTCGTGTTTTATTTTAATAAATATAAGAATAACAAGCGAGTGAGCTGCACATGGACCTCTCCCATTGGCCCATGCTAGAAGTACCAAATGTGTTTCATAAATGAGGCTCTGAGTATTTCACATGAGGATGTGTACGAGATGATAAGGTCTTTCAGTCTTTTCTAGCAGTCTCATTTTGGGATATCCATGGGAAGAAATTGAGTGATAGATTCTGGCCCCTCTGGGTTACTAAATACTTTTAATTTTACTCACCAATACATACAAAATTAAACAATCTACGACGAATCCCTGGTTTTTGTTATATATTATATTCAACATAAATGAAACATATTTAAATTAAAACTTGTAATATTTTGTGCCATTCCTTGTTCGAGCCCTAAATTCAGCAGTGGACTTGTGATGGGCTGTGTTGTTCATATTTAAATATTTTATAACCGCTTATTAAACTCTTAACAATTTTCTTTTATATGCTTCAAGACCAATTTAGAAATTAAAATAAATAATAAAATAAACATAGGCACAATTATTATAAAAATATTCACAAACAAAGTTTAAGTTTCAAAACGGAATCAATTTTGATACATCAGATTAGGATGCCTATTGTCCGTAAACATTTTAGCATACCGTTATCTCTTATGAGGCATAAAACGAGTTGATTTAATTTATATAAAGGGTTTCCTACGTTATGACGCTACCTTCATCAAATATTACATTTTTATGATGAATCTGTAAGTTGGGTATGAAAGAGATTTCATTCTATTTCATCCCATGGTGTCTTAGGAGGCGCTTATCGAAAATGACAGAAAGATTAAGAGGCTTCGGACAGATGTTGGTATGGCTATCTCATTACTTTTTTACTTATAAAGTTTTATTACGTGGTAGAGCCATGCTGCACCTATATTACTGGTTGTAACACGAATGGGTTGGTTCGGCCGGGGAAGGACCACGCTCTTACAGAATACCAGCGTAAAATGCTTAACGCTGCTGTGTTTCGTATGGTGAGTGTAGAGAACCGGAGACCCTTCTTACTGGAAACGAGGCATTCAATGTTAGTCGTCACGGTTGACAAAGCATCTGCATTTTGATTCGTAATCGAGGATAGATGTGGATGTCTGTGGGTCACAGCAGCCACTTACCATCAGATGGACTGTGTGCTCGTTTCTCACCCTTATCCTATCCTATAAAAAATGGGGATGACAAACGAGCATATAGTCTACCTGATGGTAAGTGGATGCTCATAGCTCATAGACATCTACATTATCCTCGATTAAGAATCAAATTGCAGATGGGTTGCCACCCTTGAGGACTAAGATGACGTAAGGTGAGTGTAGAGAACTGGAGACACTGTTTCATCATCTTAGTCCTCCTAGATGTCTATGGGTCAAATCATCCACTTTTACTGTCAGGCGGACTGTAGCTCGTTTGTCACCCTTATTCTTTAAAAATAACTCTATAAACTATGATATTGAGACTATTGCTTATGAGCTTTGATGATTTTATAGGAAATTATCCTGGTGATCCTAATCAAGATACTAGGAAAAAGTTTTTAAATTATTGTATTGCCATCGGTCCTTGATACGAATGCAAATTTTCAAGTCAATCGGCCGTCTACAAGTTGGTAAAAATTACATTAAAAGATTGCGTTAAATAGATGGATAGATAGATAAATACAAGTAAAGCTAATAAAAGTTTGTTAAACATACTCTAATTTACTTTAGGAGTGAGACCATTGCAGACAGCAACGCAACCCAGGCCAGGGAGCAACGTCATAGGTGCGAGATGACTGGCACTGAAATCGTCAAGCTTAAAAGAACAACTACTAACACCAGGTGGTATTGTAGTCTATAATATAAGTATAATAAATTATTATTATTACTAAATTATATTTACGCGATTACTACACGTTCAAAAGTGATTTTAAGGGCTTTTTCGTGTTTACTTATAACTTCTAATGTTTTGAGTGCATTGCAACACCAACAGTCGCAAGTTTGTCCACATAAAATTAGCTTTATTGAAAAAGTTACCCAAATTTACAGAGCTCAGTGCACAGTGAACGCAGAATGTACTGTCTCGTACCAGTAATCTAGATACACGGCAATGTGTCTACCAAGTTTGGAAAAGAAATTGGCGACGATCCGGCAGTGTGTATATATTTACACGTACTATTTCGAGCCATTTTAAATCCCTTATAACTCAAAAAAAAACTATTGGTAAATCCAGTTGTGCATGCCTTAAGCGCATTAAAAAAATTACGTATAACATGGTTATACCTAATTTTTTTAAAGTATTTTAAATACACACAAGTTTTCACTAATAACCTTATTACTATACTTCCAATTTTCCGATAATTTAATGTCAAACTTCAATTAAAAAAATAGTTTGGAATTTCCAAAAGTACATGACTCATAATGCTCATATGATAGTGAAAAAATTATAGTATGAAAATTGTAGTTCTATTCGTCAAAGAGTTCCAGTAGCAGTCACCGAAATACACTTTCAAGTCACTCCGTCAAGCCCGGAGGTAAGGTCTATTCATAACTAACAAAACGAGCCCAAACTCGGCAAGTCTAGTTCTCCACGTCGAGGAGTTCCAGTAGCAGTCATCAAAGTTCATCTTCAAGTCACTCTATCAAGTCCGGAGTTAAGGTCTCATCATAACTAACTAAACGAGCCCAAAATCGGCACATTTCTTTTCAGGTCACTCTATCAAGTCCGGAGGCAGAGACGGATTAAATGTCGACTGCGCCCAAGGCTAGCCTAGCACCTCATCGGCGCCCCTCTAGGGGACATATTATATCTATTATAAATTAAATATACTCATTTTGCAAATAAACTATATTATTATTTATAATATAGTTTAATAATTGCAAAATAATTAGGATACGAGTACCATTAACATTTTCATAAATGAAAAATGTGATAAGAGAGTAAGAGCGATTTAGGAGTAATCAAATACGACGATTTTTTTTTGTTTAAAAACTTCCGCGCGCGCCTTTTTAACCTTGCGCCCCTAGGCACGTGCCTAGTTTGCCTTAAGGATAATCCGCCACTGTTCGGAGGTAAGGTCTCATCATAACTAACAAAACATGCCCAAACTCAGCACACTTATTACTATTACTACTCTTCGAGGAGTTCCAGTAGCATTCACCGAAGTACACCTTCAAGTCGGGGTAAGGTCTCATCATAACTATCATAACGAGCACAATCTCGGCACACCTACATCTACTCGTCGAGGAGTTCCAGTAGCAGATATCGAAGTACACCTTCAGATTTCCATAAAGTCCAAGACGTATTAGTATATTTATATATAAATCCTGTGTACTTTTAGCGAAAAAAAAATATTCTAATAAAAATCTGTGATTATAAAATAATAATAATATCTTACCTTGGTCAAGTATGTATCAAATTTGGTTTTTGGAATATTTTGTATTTCTAAAGCGATCGATATTTTTCGGCACGATCCGCTGTAAACAAACGACCACTCACGACGGCGGCTGAGCCCGGAGTAAAAAAGTACTCTGTAGCCGGGAGTAAGGCAAAGTGTATTTAGTAAAAAAATTAATACAAGGCTGCTCAATACACCGAAAATTTCGCTATTTCTGAGCCGAAAAAAAATTATTATAACTAAACAAAACAAAATTAAACTGCCACTTACATTCCATGGCTTCCCACATGATAGATGAATAGTTTAAAAAATAGATTGAGTTGAACAATTGATATTTTCAAAAGTTATCGTTTTTACGCCTTCATGCGGACTTGATAAATTTAAACCTTATGCCACTAAAACCGCTTTTTTATGTAAAAATAGCAATTGATCGATTTAAAAATAATAATAATAAGTTCAACGATCATTTATCTTTCTGACAATGTGCTTTTTATATCATTTATATGTTTAATATAATTGTTAGATACGATTTCATGCGACAAAACGTTGGAATCTTGAACTTACCTACGTGCTTTACGCTTAAGGCATGCAATATTAGACTTACAGATTCTAAAACCTAAAGGTTACCTTGAACACCTAGAATCTCAAATTTAACTTAAAATTTGGCATCAAGGTCATTAGACGCATACGAAGATAAAAATCTGAACATTGAAAAAAAAAACTGTCTGAAACCTAACCGAAAACAAATAATAGAAAACAAAGAAGCGTCATTATTTATATTAATTTATCCCCAAAGACCTAAATGTAAAAAGGGAGACAAGTTCGGTACAACCATAGATTTAGTATATACTTACGTTAGATTGGCAATGTAAAAGAGAAAGGGCATAGCATATGCTTATGTTAGAACGAGATAGAATGGCTAGACCATACAAGTACACGCTATAAGCCTATATCAGGCTGACATCAATCGTTAACGAAACAAATCCCGCTTATTTTCGCGATATCTTTGATTTTGAAGTATTAATAAGTGTTTAAAAGGTGTGATTAAATATGGTGACGTGTGCAATACCTGAATGCAGTTCGTCGAGAAAATAAAATTCGCAAAATTATACATTTCACACGTAAGTACAATTAAAATATTTAGCACTCTAAATGCAATATTTTAGAACTGGTACAAATGTTTTATACACAAATGGATAGGGGAAAATATCGCATTTTATTACGATAATGCTCTAAATGCGTAAAAATTATATTAAAAATAATAACAAATACGTGAATTCCCGCTATTTCTGATCTAATTTTGGTAGAGATTGACAATATCAATATCATCTTATCGATAATGTTTTTAACAGGCAAAGGCATGTCTTTGGTTGCAGCCTCTTTACCTTCGTAATTTTTTTAATTTTCTATTTTTAATTTATTAGGGTTTCGTAGCCAAATGGCATTATAGTAAATACTTTAATGAGATAATTTAAACTCTTATGATGTTTCAGATTTCCAAAAAATATTGAGGTTAAACAAAAATGGTTAAAAATAATAAATATAGAAGACTGGATTCCCAAAAAATATTCAGCTATATGTAGCAAGCACTTAGTAATGCTGCGTTCTGGTTCAACACCCGCATTATTTATGCCCGTGCATAGTTCCTTGTTATATATTTTACTGTACATATTTTTATTTCGTTTACGCATGTTCAAATGTGTACAACCTGTTGTCGTCATCCTTGATTTAATAAAACGAAAGTAACAAAGGAACTTACTGTAAGTTGTACTTGATGGCAAAAAGCTACTGCAGTACATGATTACCACAGTCAGCTTCAAATAAAGAAAGCTACAAATGTGTTTTCACTCCTGAGGACTAAGCTAAAATGCCTTACAGTTAATAATTATACAGGTTCTCTATACACAACAGGCCGGAACGCAGCGGTGTAATCACTGCTGTTTATTTCTGTTTATCCCTCTCAAGACGTTTATGAGATTGGTGTTCGTTCTGAACGAGTTTTCCGAAAACATATGAAAGGAAAAATTGTAAACGAAAATATGTTTCGAAAATTAGTAAACGAATACCTTGTGTCCTGCAAAAAAAAATTTTAACATACTTGACATACATATGTATGATTCGTCAGCAATATCAAACCATAAACACATAAGTATTAAATTATTAATCGAAATTTATTTCATTATTAGATTGAAGTATGAAGCAAAATTGCAAAATACCTCTAAGGAGAGCTTACGACATTTTTTATAATAAATTAATCATTTTTGGTGGAAAATAAAAAATCACAAACTTTGTTTGTATTTTTATTTTTATACCCTCAAACATAAAAATGTTCATTTTATGACACGGACACAGCAGTTTGTATCGATAAATTGAAGTTGATGCATGGCGCAGCACTATTCGTCTCGCACACATGCACATTTTACTCACACCGGTACATTTCGTTTTTGGTCTCGCCCTAATCACTCTATCGCCAATCTAATGTATACTATATCTATGGGTACAACAAGTTGCATATTTATGTTTATTCATCGCAAGTCTTGTGTAATTTACCACCGCTAGCCGGACTGCCAGCCTTGCACGTCAGTCAGCAGGATATTCTATGTGCTAGAGAGATTAATTTGTAGAGAAAAGTTCACTAATTCACCTTTACACTCCTTATAGTGTTTAATTTAAAACAAAAAATTTATAAACAATATTATTTTATCTTTCTCGTGGTCATCTTACCGTGAGGTAGGTACAAGAGGCAGAGGCTGTACAAGAGAATCTATCGCCGTATTTCGTCCCGTTGGTGTCGTAAGAGGCGGCTATGGCAACTCTCAGAAATCTCTTATGGTTTCCGATAAATGGTGGTTGAACATTTTTGTTTACGCCAGACGTAAAATATTATAAACAGCGTCATCAGCGCCATCCGCCTGTTAAGCGTGACAATACGGTTTATCCTCCCCACAAAAAGGCGAATTTCCATGTCCAGCAGAAGCCTTACAGGCTCAATAAAGAAGAACAAGAAAAAACATTATTTTAACATTTTTCCTAAAAAACTAAATTTACCTTGTCATTTCTGTAAAATTACTAGCTCTTTGTTTCAATCTATTAAATTTACATAACTATGCAGATTGCAATTAGCGTCTGAGAGAATAATGATACACTAATATCACCGTATTCTGGTGGCGTGGTCCAACTCTGTCTAACATTAAAGTGATTTATTCCCTAATAAAGGATGGAATATCTTAAAGAAGTCGTATTATAATAGTATATTGTATTGCACGTGGTAGAGGCAAGCTGCAGCTATATTGTGGTTACAGCACGAATGGGTCGGCTCCACTGGGGTAGGACCACACTCTCAGATAATACCTGCGTAAAATAGCAGCTTAATGCTGCTGTGTTTCGTATGATGAGAGTAGAGAACCGGAGAGGGACAGAGGGTGTTAAGAATCTCCGATGGAGATTCGGTTGCCATCTACGATGACTCGAGCTGGCAACTTATAACGCACGCACCCTGAAGACTGACGAGAAGATTCTGGAGCTGGAAGAAGAGACAGACAAGTTGCGCTGGAATATTATAGGATTATCCGAGGTCCGAAGAGAGGGGGAGGACACGGTAATCCTTGAATCCGGCAACTTGTTCTATCACCGGGAGGGCGACCATCTGTCCCAAGGAGGTGTCGGATTTATGGTCCACAAATCTCTCGTTAACAACTTTGTAAAGTTTGGGAGTGTGTCGACGAGGGTTGCGTACCTTATACTCAGACTCAGCAAACGGTATTCGCTGAAGGTCATACAGGTTTACGCACCAACCTCGGCACATCCCGGTGAGTAGGTGGAGGAAATATATGAGGATATCTCTAGAGCCATGCATTACTACAAAACCCACTATACGGTGTTAATGGGAGACTTCAACGCAAAACTAGGCACAAGAGAGAGCGGTGAGCTGAAAGTAGGGAAATTCGGATTAGGGCAACGGAATCCAAGGGGCCAGCAGCTGGCCGACTTCATGAAGAAAGAGGGACTCTTTATGATGAACTCTTTCTTCCAGAAGCGGACCCACAGGAAGTGTACCTGGTCGAACCCCGAAGGTCCGACAAAAAATGAGATTGATTTCATTATGACTACTAGACGCCAACTGTTCAGTGATGTCTCAGTGATCGCTAGGGTCAAAACTAGTAGCGATCACCGAATGGTTAGAGGCACACTGAACCTAAACATTAAGTTGGAGAGGAGTCATCTAATGAAGTCAACGCTCCGTCCCCCTCGTGTTCTAATCCAGAGTCCCGAAACCTTTCAGCTCGAGTTATAAAATCATTTTCAGTGCCTGGAAGATTGCAATGAATTAAGCGATATGAATGACAAGCTTGTGGAAACTGTCCATGCGGTCGGAGCTAAGTTCTGTAAGACCCGTCCCAGAAGAACACAAAAACTCTCCGATCACACTCTTAATCTCATGGCTGTTAGACGGGAGATGATGCTGCAGTCTTCAGCAGATTTGACAGCATACAGGCAACTGAACAGACATATCTCTAAATGCACGAGGCGGGACTTGCGCAACTCCAATATAGCTCGTATTGAAGAAGCGATCGAGCGGAACCAGGGCTCCAAAGTCTTTGCCAGATATGTGTCTGCCAGACAGAGACAACTGTCGAAGATGAAGACCGAATGTGGCACCATCGTTTCCGGGACACCTGAGATTTTGAGTGAGATTGAGAGGTTCTATGGGCAGCTGTACACGTCATCGTTAGAGCCACACGCAAGTGTGAGTAACCATCCAAGAGCAAGTCTTATCCGTCACTATTCCGATGATATCCCGGACGTCAGTTTGAGCGAGATTAGAACGGCTCTCCAGCACCTTAAAAACGAAAAGTCCCCGGGCGAGGATGGAATTACAGCGGAGCTTCTAAAAGCGGGTGTGAAACCAATACGCACGCATACTCGACGACTTCCAGCCACCCGAACAAGCCGGTTTCCGAAAAGGCTTTAACACCATAGACCACATACACACCCTTCGGCAAATTGTACAGAAGACCGAAGAGTACAATCTGCCACTTTGTCTTGCGTATGTGGAGTATGAGAAAGCCTTTGGTTCCGTCGAAATTTGAGCGGTGCTGCAGTCCCTCCAGCGGTGCCAAGTGGACTGTCGGTATATCGAAGTGCTGAAATGTTTGTACAGTAGGACTACGATGGCTATCCGAGTACAGAACCAGAGTACGAAACCTATCCAACTGCACAGAGGTGTAAGACAGAGTGACGCAATATCCCCGAAACTCTTCACCGCTGCATTGGAAGACGTTTTCAAGCTACTGGAATGGAAAGGATACGGTATTAACGTCAATGGCGAGTACATCACTCACCTTCGATTTTCCGACGATATAGTCCTTATGGCAGAATCGCTGGAGGACCTAAGCACTATGCTCAATGACCTCAATAGTGTCTCCCAATGGATAGGTCTTAAGATGAACATGGATAAAACAAAAATCATGTTTAACGTCCATGTCACACCTATGCCGGTAGTTGTTGGGAGCACTAAGCTCGAAATTGTTGACGAATATGTTTACCTGGGACAAATAGTCCGACTAGATAAGTCCAACTTCGACCGAGAGGTCGCCGGATTCAACTCGGCTGGGCAGCGTTCGGGAAATTACGGCACATCTTCTCCTCAAAACTTGAAAATCAGATTGTACAACCAGTGCCTGTTGCCAGTGATGATCTATAGATCTGAGACGTGGTCCTTCACTGCTGGCCGTATGAGGAAGCTCAAAGTCGCTCAGCGAGCTATGGAGAGGGCTATGCTCAGCGTTTCTCTGCGTGATAGACTTAAAACCGAGGATATCCACAGTAGAACCAGAGTAACCGACATAGCCCAAATAATTAGTATGCTGAAGTGGCAATGGGCCGGTCATATAGCTCGAAGAACCGATGGGGAAGAAAGGTTCTCGAGTGGCAGCCTTGTACCGGCAGGTCAAGTGTAGGGCGTTCGCCACTACATGGAGTGACGACCTGGTAAGACATGCAGGAAGTCGATGGATGCAGGTAGCTCAGGACCGTGCTTTGTGGCATTCCTTGGGGGAGGCCTATGTTCAGCAGTTGACTTGTGAAGGGCTGTAATGATGATGATGATGATGAAATGAGTTATCTAACGGCCGTCCGAACAGGGGGTGACGAGCCCTGGCTCTGATGGCTAACTCGTATTGTTTGATGTTCTGGGCGGTGAGAACCGCCCAGGGACGCGGGTGTACGGTGTGTACGCGGTGTGAGGTGTGGAGGGGTGTGCGTTGCGACCATTTGCGAACACGTGTGACTGGCCGGCGACATTTCGGTCGTCGGCATCTAGCGGAACGGGGGGTTCGATTAGGACGTTACGGGGCCTCCGTAGGCTTTCCGTAACGTTCGGAGTCGGAGCGTATGTGGCTGCATTTACCACTAGCGGGTTTGGATGTGTCTCGGCCCTCTCAAAATAGCGCCGAGACATTTCCTTGAAATACTCAGAGATCGTCGGAAGTTGACAATCTCTGTGTAAGTCAGAGTTTCGCTGGTACCACCGAGCTCTTGTGGCTATGGGAATAAATCTATTTTGGACGACTTGGAGGTCGTACAAGTGACTATGGGCCACGTGCGCGAAAAATACGCTTGCGTAAGACATGTTAGGTCTTACGCATGCTTTGTAAAGGTGGAGATTGTGTCTTAGGGACAGTTTGCTCTTTTTGTTAACTAGCGGGTGGAGGCGAAAGACATTGCGAATGTGTTTCACGAATATATTGGTATTTGGCCGTTGATTGCCAGGGGATCTGGTGGCCGTACTAACTAAATAAGATCTAGGTGGGAGACTGGTGCCCAAACTAGGTTGCCCTGTGCTATGGGATCACCAGGTCCTCAACAGAAGTGATATTGCTGTTAAACACTTAATAAACAGTACAGATACGTGTAATAAAATTACATTAAAATATACTTGTTCAGTTTGGAGACACTGTGTAAAAATTATTTAAAAAAAATTAAGTGTTATTAATGTGGTGTGTGTGTGTGTGCGTGCGTGCGTGCATGCGTACGTGCGTGCGGGCGTGTGTGCGTGCGTGCGTGCGTGCTTGCGTGCGTGCGTGCGTAAGTGCTTGCGTGCGTGCGTGCGTGCGTTTGTGCGTGCGTGTGTGTTTGTGTGGCATTGCTTGGGGGGGCCTATATTCAGCTGTGTACTTGCGATGGGTTGTAATTATGATGATTCTTTATTATTGTATGCCAATTGGTGGATCACAGTGCTATTCAATTTAAAAACAACTTCTGTCAGAAACAGAATCTGTCGATCACAAAAAAATTGATTTGATTGGATTTCATCAGCGACAGTTGGCTATAAAATATTTAAAAGTTCGGACTGCAAACTCGAAAGCCATGGGTTTGAATTCGCCATTTCACCTCTGTCGTTAATCATTAGAGTGATCTCAAGCTTACTTGTAGAAGTTAACGGAAATATAATATATAGAAGTTAACGGGAACATAATATATAGCGTTACTAGTATTTTTAATTTAAATATACTATACCGTTGTATTTAATTGTATTTAAGTAACTAGCAATCCACCCGAGCTTTGCCTAAGTAATGTCTATTAATTTAGATTTAAAAATCTTCAAGTTTTATTTATATATATGGATTAGGTACAAAAGAATTGCGAAATATAGTAAATTTTATTTTAACATTATTATTTATATATCTTAATTTAAACGTGTTAAAGTCATTCCGCAGCTAAATTATTATGGCAGCGACACGAATGGGGATACCGGACCAGACCAATCTCTCACAGAACATCAGTGTGAATCATTAGAATAGAATAATATTGATGTGTTTTTTATGGGGAACCGGACACCCTTCATTCCATCTTACTCTTTAGGAGTGACAATGGCATTCTGATTCTTAGATATAGATGTAAATATCTATGGATCGCAGCATCCACTTACCATCAGGACTATGTGTTTGTTTTTAACCCATATTCAAAAAATACGAAAAAGTCTTTAGTATTCTATGTATATGGTATATTTCATAAAGCGTTCCTAACAGTTATTCTTTAAATGGCAAGTAATGTTGCTGTTGACATTTCTACGTATAAACACTCCAAATTTGATTTGCAAAGAAACTTGACAAATGAATGGCTTGACCCCGACGTTACGTATCTCTGAAAATGCAATCACAATGTAACAGATGAAACATCAAGCATAGGAAACATCGAGATCAAAAAGAAATCTAATTTTCCCTAGCTCGCAGCGGGTAGTTGGTTTTATTAAGAGCCGACATAAGCTTAGGTTAACTTAATTAAACGCTACAACCTTACCCTTTTTAGTTAGTAGTTATGATGTAGACTTGTCATTCAAAGTCTACCTTATTAGTGATTATTCTCTTCTATAATCTCTTCCTCAAGATTATCAGTAGTCTGCCCAGCAATAGTCATGAAGCTTTCCTATTTCACCGTTTAGTGGCGGTGTAAGAATATCCACTACCCTATATCGTTCCGTGGGTGTCGTAAGAGTCGATAGAGGGAACAATCCAGGTGATGGGCAGCAGCTTCTTCCTAATAACAACTAAAAAATAAAAAATAAAACTGCGGTTTCCAACCTGCCATAATAATAATCTGTATTGATAAACACATTACATATACAAAAATTTAAAGTGGTCATCGGCCCCTGAACTAGGATATTATATCTGTATTTCAGGGGCTATAATTATATATATTTACAAGTATTCCTTAAAACGTAAGTTATGACAATTTAAAAATAAAAGAGTAATAAAAAATAAATGTAATGTTGGCACAGTTACAAAATATCTGTATAAGCGTGTGTTGTTTATAATATATCTAAGGCTCTCCGTACCTTCATAATCAAAAATTTTCAGCCCGTGTGTAATTTTGCTTTTCACTTCAAAGTTATTTAGTGATCTTATGATGTTATGACACTTATTAAGTTTGTTATATAGTCTATGGACCAAAAAGTCAACTATAGCAAATATTCCCCCCCCCCCCCCTCCTCCCTTGAGGCAATCTATGGGAGCGGCCTATGTTTAGCAGTGGAATTTTGATGGGTTGTAACGGTAACGATTTCCCATTTCGGGAATAGCTACCGTAATAACAAAATGTCAGGTTTATTATAAATTTAAAAAAAAACGTTACCTTACCTTGCTTGTGAAATTTTAAGTACTAGTTAAATTCTAGGACATTCTAAATAGAATGATGGGAGGCTCAGGAACGTGCTTTGTGGCATTCTCTAGGAATGAGAAAAGAATGAAGAGGCCTATGTTCATTAGTGGACTTGTGATGGGTTGTGTGATAATGATGATTACGATATAATATACAACACTAGGATATTTAGAAAAAAACACACGTTTGTACGCAGCCCGTGTAGTCTTTGGGCAGATAAAAGCAGATACGCGAACACTATACTTCGGCTTCGTTTTCTCGAAAACGCTCTTATATCAATACGATAAATCAATGTTTGTATTCTACATTGAGTTGAAATCCCTATTTTTAAAAATTGAGCTCCATTTGCAATATTGAGAATGCCCTTCAAGAAGCTTTTATCCCTTTACTAAAATATAACCCTGGGGAAATCAAGTTGTTTTCTGTTCGACATCTAGAATTACAAGAAATATATTTCTTGACTGTAGTTGCGGACACGATAAAGCCGTGATTTTCTTTGTGTTTAAATAAAATTATATTATATTATAAGGAACAGGAATGGAACGGACGGGTCTACAGGTACGGTACGATTTCTTTACTCATGTGCTACAGGTCCTGTTACGTTCAGGTTGTATGTTAAATTAAATGTGAATTATTTTATATTAAGTAAAGTTACAATTACAGCCTATCTACGTACTCATTTCTGACAGGGTTTTAGGCCAAGGAAATGTCAACCGCGCTGCCCCAATGCGTGTTGGTGGACTACGCAACATGTCTTCGAAGTATTTTTTTGATTTCTCGGACATGCAGGTATTTTTTTTATAGAATAAGGGTAACAAGCGAGCACATAGTCCAACCGATGGTAAGTGGATGTTGCAGCCCATCTATCATCTATCTTTGATTTAGAATGAATATGGAGATTCGTTGTCACTCCTGAGGACTAAGATGGAATGCCTCGTTTCCAGTAAAAAGGGTTTTCGGTTCTCTACACTCACCATACGAAACACAGCAGCATTAAACTGCTATTTCACACTGGTATTCTGTGAGAGCATGGTCCTTCCCAGGTCGAGCTAACCCATTCGTGAGAAAATTATAATATAGCTGCAGCATTGCTCTACCACGTAAAAGGTTTCCTCACGATGTTTGCTTTTACCGCTGAGTATACAATTAAAATGGTGCTTGCGGGGATCAAACACGGGTTGCTCACGTACTGTTTCTGTAATGTATGTGTAAATTTTCAGCGAGCGATTCGCCCCTGCGCTCTATTATACGTTAAGAACGGTTATGAAAATGTACAACATTTTTACAGAACTAACATACATGGCAACACGTCGAAAATTTCTGCTTCTGCAAAGCGAAGCAAGTAAGGAGAATAAGCATGTGAGAAGGTAATATCCACACTTACCGTCTCCGAGTTCATTTTTATGATTTTCGCATGTCGCAATAAGGTTCTTATGAATGTTGTTCTTCTGACCGACAGTTACTAGAATATAATATTTCTGGAAGTTATCAGTCACACAGGACATAAAATAATAATGTGGTCTAGGTCATAATTCGGCCACGGCGGCAGTATTAACGGAGTTTAATCTGCTTTGGCTAGGATAATAGTGCACAAGTGATTGCGCAAGCACAAGTGCACTCCTAACTCACTCACTCTCACTGTCCGATGAGAGTGAGAGAGAAAGATTAAGCGTAGGACTGCTTTACGTGCTTTTCAAGAGACGGTGGTGAAACACCGGCAAATTCTTGTCTCCAGGCTGCTACTGAGAATTTCTTGACTAAAAAACCCAATAACTGATTACTGGCTGGATCAACTCGGCATTTGAACCCGGAACAACATGATCAGCAGTCACACTAACGACCACTAGACCAACCAGGCAGTCGAGCAGGACATGTTTATAATAATGACACAAATGTACGCCTGTACGTGGAAGTGACGTAAGAGAATCCATTAACCCATTTTTTTCTGTAGGTGGCGTAGCTGATTTCTTTATTGCTCTTAATCTTGTAGTAGTATATAAGAACACAGAATATTAACTCTCCCATATCGTTCCGTGGGTATCGTAAGAGGTGACAGAAGGAAAAAATAACAAATTATGAATGCCAACCCGCCTGCTGTGGCAACCATAGCAAATATCCCCTCTATGAGGCAATTTGTGGAAGAGGCCTATGTTCAGCTGTGGACTTTTGATAGGCTGTAATGTTTTGGTGTGGAATCTGAAATAGTTCAAAATTAGCGTTGATGATTCTTATTAACATATATTAGAGTAATATTGGACTGAAGAAATGTAAACTATGTTTTTTATAAATATCGATATATTTTAGCTAAAGCCCTGTAGATCCCAGAGACAGAAAACAGGCTGTAAAGATATTCTGATGTGTGCCCAATGTTGTAAATACTAATCTTTACTCGTTAAAAACACAACGAAACCAAGGAGAAAACTAATTTCTTGTATCGTGTAATGAGGCTCTTTCGGTAATCAAAATAAGCCAACATTAATTAAATGGGTGATTGCGACGTTTTTGTACGCTTGTTGTGGCCATAAGTTGCCATTTCATATTTCATTCCTATTTCTATAAATATTAACTCTATACTGTAAAGTTAAAACAAATCTAATATCAATGCCATTAGAATTAGATAAATGCGTCCTAGTCACTATAGAGATCAGCCATCTTAGTGAGCCATACTTTTACAATTTACAAGGATGCCACGACTAATAAAATTATGACATATTTATTTTATGTTATATTAGAAATTTTGAAGTTATATTTTAAAATATATTTATTTTATTAATCATTTGTACCACAATATTTTGTACGGAACAAATGATTGTTTCGGGTTTAGATGTTTTTTTTTTATTTATGTATCTAAATTGCCTCCACAATACAAAATAAATAAAAATTATAATTGCGAAATATGTGACTTGCCGGTAATTTAAAAGTTCTACTTATGATAATTTAACTCTTAATAAAAAGTAAAAATTTATTTATTCTCTCTATTTTTTAAATTGTTTTTGGAACGAAGTTCCTTATCGGACGGTACAAATTTGGCGGATGGGGGCTAGGCGAGAAAAAGTGTAAGATTTTTCCGTCACGACCCCTTCTGACGTAGTGTAGACGGCCTTGGCGGCTATAAGGAAGCGAGATGGAATAATATTCATCTCCCTGGCACTTTTTCTTATCTTGCCATGAAAAAAATATTATTTAATTTTAAACGTATTATATTATTGATTAACTATTTGTATTTGTTAATCAATAATATAATACGTGTATCAATAATAATATATTATGAAGGAATTTCGTTCCAACCAGTGTTCCACGACACTCACGCATGTTTTTAAATAAATATTAATAATAATAAAGGAGAATGACCAAAAGTGGTACCAAAAGTCTCGCGCATCAAGACTAAAATTTTATTGTAATTAGTTTCATAACTTTTACGACATTACGCTTCGGGGATTTGATTTTTGAATAGAATTTACTTTTAAGTTTAAAAGTATGGATATTGGGTATAGTCAATTTTATTTGACATTTGGCTAGGAAGGCTCAGTCCATGCTCTATGTCTATGGTTTTACTCCTGTAAATGACGTTTATATTAGGCATGTCGATTCATTTAAAAATGATCGATCTCGATTCGATTCAAACATAGTAGAATCGATTTTCGATTAAATCAGTATTAAATGATCGATTTTCGATTAATCACGACATTTTCCAACATGCCTAATAGACACAGAACATTATCGATGATAATTTACTAAATAAAACTAATTGGATAGAAATATTATTAAATTAAAATATAACATCACGCCTGTATTTCCCCAATAAGCAGACAGAAGTGTGTAGTTCTTCTACTAATCATTATCATTAAATTAATAAACATAATATCACGCCTGTATTTCCCCGAAGAAGTAGACAGAGGTGTGTAGTACTCCTACTAGTCATTATAATTAATTTAATAAACATAACATCACGCCTGTATTTCCCCGAAGGAGTAGGCAGAGGTGTGTAGCACTCCCGCTAGTCCTCAGTTATGTTACGTCCCATGTAATAGGGGTTGAGCCTTTTGCCATACACGGGCACAAATCCAAACTCCGTGCTACTACTGGAATTTCAATAGTGTAAACTGCAACGTACACTTCTCGATAAATCGGTTTTAATCTAATCACTCACTATTAATCAAATTGAAATGAATGCTACATGAATACAATAGGTAATGTTTATTTCGTAACAATGTACTCGCAATATATTTTAAATAAATATTTTTTATTTACATTTTGGCTTGGATGCTTGTCTTTTAAGCTACGTCTTCATTTATCTCAATATCAAATAATAATAATCATTTATAGTAAACTGCTTCACAACATGATGATGCGCCACATTGCGTGGTTTTAGGAGATTCTGACGGCAACTTGAGCGAGCAGACAGTTGACAATTGTATCTCAAGGTGCCTAAACAGACAGATCCCTTATTTTGAGATTCACATCACCATCAAGCACTTGTTGCTCCGTTATCGCTAATAGTTCACATGCGCAGACATTTAATATTCAAATTCGAACCACTTTAACGTAACAAAATCCACTCAAGCCATTATTTAAACAAAATACAGAAACAGCAATCAGCCGGTCAAGTTTCTGCAAAACTCCTTTGATAGACAAAGTAAATTTACAGCATATAAGATTAGATGCTGTAATCCACAGGATAGATTAGAAATAACAATGATAACTTGTTTTATTAGTAAGTAACGTAAATAACCACGACTTTGGATGCGTTCATAAATATTTATTTTATGTGTTCAAATTATCCACCAAGAACGACCGGTTGTTTTGCGTCCGACTACAGCAAAAATTAAAAACTAATATATTGCAGCCAGTTTAGGTACTTTATCGCTAGTTCTTGAATCAGTACGATTCGCGAGGTTTTGAATCGATTCATCGAATCGATGTAATATCCCATCGATCTGAAAATCGACTATTATAATAATATGTATTATAGTACCTAAATAATCGGCTTTTTGAATAATCGATTTCAAATCGACATGCCTGGTTATAGTTTACTTTATAGTTATCTGAGTCTCCGCTCACAGTATTCGCAATATGTATAACTGTCGTGCAAATCTCAGAGTTTTAGTCACGCATCCTGTGGCGCGGCGGCTATATGTTGCTATGACTCGAAATTCTTACTAATATTAGTGGACTAGCTATTACCCGCAGCTTTGCCCGCATGGTCACTGGAAATGAACTATCCATTGCTTTTTGAATTGAAAGAAAACTGAGTTTTATAGATTTGTCAGAGATGCAGCCATTAAAAACGGAGCAAAATTAAAAAGCCTATTTAAATGTTTTGAAACGCAGCGTATAGGAAAGCATGAAAATAGCCTGTTTATTCCAAATGGAAATGGGATATTTTTTAATTAAAGGAAACTGAGCATAATTATCCGTCAGGGATGCAGACTTTTGAAAAGAAACTGAGCTAAATTGATTCGTCAGAGATGCAGTTTTGAATTGAAAGGAAACTGAGCCAAATAAAAGATCCGTCAGAGATGCAGCCTTTTGAGTTGAAAGGAAACTGAGCTTAAGAGGTCCGTCAGAGGTGCAGCATTTGGAATTGAAAAGAAACTGAGCTAAATAGGAAATTTTGAATTGAAAAGGAAGATCTGTAGAATTCTGATTAATTGATTGTGGTAATTTTGAAAAAAACTAACTGAACACTATTTTAAGACGCTACTGTACACACAATGTTATATGTTTTCCATTCAGGGAAAGAATGTGGAGATTCTGGGCATTTGACACACGCGAACATGCTACATACAGCTGACCATGAGAGAAGCACGGTTTTCTAAGTTGACCCCGCTACCTGTAACGTTTGCCCTTGCGCTTTATTAATTGTCATTGCAAAACTGAGCTTAATAGGAACTGCAACCTTTTGAATTGAAAAGGAAGATCTGTAGAATTATAGGGATCCGTGGTATAATAACATTTTCACCTTTTCCTACGCCTGTCAAAATTGTAGCACCGATTATGTTCCGTCCAAGATGTGTCACACGCAGCCTTGTCCGTTACATAATTAATTACATACATTAATTTTTGTACTTTTAATCTAAATACTCTAGCAACTAAATCGTGTCTGTCAGTACTTTTTGGCCCGCATTAGCTCCTCAGTTATTTCTTTCCATGTGGGATTGCAAGTAAAAGTAACAAAAGATCAGGTCTTCCGTAAGTTCGTACATAGGCGAATGCGTCTTGTGTGTACTCATGTAGGTAGCGGGGACTGTTAACGAATGATGAGGCAGAATTACCATTTTACCTAAATCTCTGGGGTTTACATTGCCGTCGCTAGAAACTGCATCTTGTAAATGTATATAATTCTCAACGCGCAGCTTTTTGATTTAAAGATATATAACGGAGACTTTCACTTTCTACCTTCACATACATGTCTACAAAACTTGATGAAATAATTGTTTACACTGGGCTAAGAGGTTAAAATCATTTTCTCGCAACATCATATGATACGCATAAAAATCCATACATGATACTTTTTGTTCGGAGTAGGCTCCTTTGTGACCGGGTTAATGGGTGGAATTTGAAAATGATAACCCTATTGTCCTTTACAATAAATGAATGGGTATTGCAGAGCGTCATAAAACTTGTGTGTATCGGCTACCCGTTGCAACGTATCATCACGTACTCGCAAGACAATGTCTCGTGAAGAAAATTGATCACCACTAATTACGGCTGCTATTTCGTTTATCAAAGGTGCATTGTAGCGCTTTTCATGCTCTCCTCGAGGGTCCGATCTGCGTGAAAGACGACTTTATAATCCTCTTCAGGTAGGTTTTCTAAAGCAGTTTTAAATGTTTTGACTAAAATGTTACGTTCATGCAAGAATCTTTGAATTTTGAACACTGTGTCTCTCAACTCCCTGGATAAATTGGCGACGGTCTACCTCAATTTCTTCGTCACCCATAAAATATACTTGTAAAATTTATGCTGTTCGTTTTCAGCTGTAAAAGTGAACCTATTCTATGATAAATTTGCCCTTGCACCGTAAATGTAGGCGAAAATCCGGCATTATTATTTCCGGTCAACTCCGAAGGACGTCATTTGAAAGCATGAGTTATATTTCCGGATCCTGTTTAAAAAGTGCCGTGACTCATTAGCATCATATAAAAGAGAGTTTTCAAAGGTTCTTCTGGTTCCCCAAGCTTTCCATTTTAAAGCGCTGCAAAATCGACACGCCTTGCCCATCATCCGATAACAACTAACCTGTGATTTTTATAATCAATCAACGGATCATAATTGAATGCTGCGTCATTAAAAACCGACCAATTGTTTCTTTGAAAATTTTGTCGACGTTCAGTTTGGAGCTGTGCATTTGCATCTCTTCGCGCCTGTGTCTGTTCTGGTGTTTCAGATGCCCTTATAGTAGATTGACGTTCAGCTTGCTCAATGAGTCTGTGTTGAGTTTCATCAGGTGTTTCCGCGGCTCTTAAGGCGGCCTGACGTTCCGCTTGTTCGAATAGCCTTTGCTGACTTTGAGCAGGTGTTTCAGTAGCTCTTAAAGTAGATTGATGCTCTGCCTGTTCAAGACCCTTTGCTGACTTTGATCAGGTGTTTCAATAGCTCTTAAAGTAGCTTGACGCTCTGCCTGTTCAAGACGCCTTTGCTGACTTTGAGCAGGTGTTTCAGTAGCTCTTAAAGTAGCTTGAGCTCTGCCTATTCAAGACGCCTTCACTGACTTTGAGAAGGTGTTTCAGAAGCTCTTAAAGTAGCTTGACGCTCTGCCTGTTCAAGACGCCTTTCCTGACTTTGAGAAGGTGTCTCAGATGCTCTAAAGCAGCCTGACGCTCTGCTTGTTCTTGCCTTCTTAGTTCAGCATCTTCTAAAGATTCTAGCGATCGAGCTAATCTTTTCGCTTGTCTTTGAAGAAGATACTCTTGAAAGGCTGGACTTACGTTTGCAAGGCATTATGAGTAAGAAAAAACATATTTATAAAAAACGTTAAAATACCTAAAAGGAATTAAATTTCCTTTTAATTTTTTTTAAAGCAAATCAAAATATCTAAAAGGAATAAATATTCCTTTTAAATATTTTAAAATCAAAACAACAAAACCAATTCAAGACACAACACGAATCCGAAAACGATAGCCAAAATAATCGAATCAACTTAAACCAAATCACAAAACAAATCGCAGAAAACCGAAATCGAAAGCAGTAGTCAATATAAATATAACCAACGAAAAAAGAAATAAATGTATAGGTACCGTATACACTTTCTCTACTATTAATATTCCTTTGAAATATTGTTAAACAACCTAAAACAACGAAAACCAATTCACGATTCTAAATATACAAAATCCAAAATCAAAGCCAGAGTCTAAATATGTATAAAAGAATACCAACCAAATCAACAAAACCGATTCAAGAAAATACACAAATCCGAAAATGAAAGCCAATATAAATCCATTCAACCTTAACCAAATCACAAAGCAAATAACAAACAACCGAAATCGAAGCAGGTAATCGAATAAAATAAGCTACGAAATAGAAACAATTTAAGCGTATAGGTACCGTATGCACTATAAGTTGTATAAGTTGACGCGCGGCTCAACGGCGGGAGTTAAGTACATGTCAGGAAACATTTCGTTACCGCGTTTTAAAAACCTAGTAACGACATCTAGCGGAATCAATTTAAACTATGTATACGTTAGTTAATAAGAACTCTCAAAAATATTTTTCTTATAATTTTGCACAATTTTTCTTATTGTAATACCGATTCATTCATAACCACATATAAGAACTGTATTCATTTCCGTTCAATAAAACTAAGGCATCAACGGATTACTTAATATCGTCTGCGAGGTTATCGCCTATTCTGTGAATTACGATGCACCAAAACGTTTGAAGAAAATCAGCTGGTGAATTTTATGTTTTTATCGCTCTCTTCCCGGTCCTGCGTGGAAAAATACAGACCCATACATTTTTATCTTAATTTCGGTAAAAAGACATAATAATCCAGATATTCTGACCTTCTGTGTTCGTCCATCGTACCGTCGTTCGTCTTGTAGAATAACGGTGGCGCCACCTAGCTGAATTTAATTTTGCAACATATTCGATTTTCCCACGGAATGATATATTTTTCCGCTGAAAAAGTAGCCTATGTCACTCTACAGTCACCGAACTATCCCACACAAATAATCATGCCATGCCGACGCTCTGTTACGACGTGAAAGAAGGACAAACTTGTGAAACATATTCGATTTTCACACGGGAATGAGATGTTTTTCCGCGGAAAAAGTAGCCTATGTCAATCTACAGCCACCGAACTATCTCCATACAAAAAATCATGCCATGCCGACGCTCTGTTGCGACGTGAAAGAAGGACAAACAAACAAACAAACAAACACACTTTCGCATTTATAATATTAAGTATTAGTATGGATTACACTGTTTTAGAGCCATAATTTTCGTCCGTGTTTAATGTGTCTACTTAAAATAGGTCGTAGATAGCGTCGAAAAAAACTAAGTTTATAAAATAACTCCATTACCCGGTTTTAAAAAATAACTTTTGTAGGAGTTAATATGATCAATGTAGTCTATAAAAAATTGGTTGCCTGTAAAGTCGGTATACGGGCGAAAGTTTTACGTGACAACGACTTTGAGTGGTAAAATAATTTTATTATGTCTGTCTCTCTCGCTCTTAGGCGGGCTAACCATGCCCGAGTGGAAGGACGCGTGCCTCTCACTCGCTCTCATTGTGAGCATAACGTGAGCGGAGCGTAACGCAGTTTCTTGAAGTGTCACCCGCAAACCAATTTATAAGACGTTGTCACGTCAAAACAAAGTTTGATTTTGATGCAACATGGTACGGGATCCCATACATTAATGGGCATTTTCCTTTACCCTTTGAGTGGCTGGGAATATAACAAGTTTTTTCTTTTTTTTTTATCGGATAGGGTGACAAACGAGCACAGTCCACCTGATGGTAAGTGGTTGCTGTGACCCAGACATCTACATCTATCCTCAATAAAGAATCAAAATGCAGATGCGTTGTCACCGTGAGGACTAAGATAGAATGCCTCTTTTCCAGTGAAAAGGTCTCCGGTTCTCTACACTCACCATACGAAACACAGCAGCATTGCTGCTATTTTACGCTGGTATTCTGTGAGAGCGTGGTCCTTCCCGGTCGAGCCGACCCATTCGTGCTACAACAATACTACTAATATAGCTGCAGCATGGCTCTACCACGTTCAAGATAATAACTATAATGTCATTTCAATAGGTTTATTAAAAGTCTATTTCCCTATTGTTTTCACCCCTACGAATGGAGTTTTTTTCTTAAAATCTATACGTATCCAGATCAATCCCTGAAGTATAACTTATTTTATACAAAAATAATCATTTAAATCAGTTAAGCTGTTGCCGAGTAGTCTGTGAATATCCTTAAAAACACATACGTGTCAAATATAGAACCTTCTCGTTTGTCGAACTTGGTTAGTAAAATAAAATTGCTTGGGTTAATACTAAACAATATAGGTATTTTAATTTTTAACTTTTATTTTAAAGTTTATACGGATGTAAGCAAACGTAGTACAAAATAAACACACCAAATGGCGCATATTTGTTTATTACTCCTACCCTTTGAAATATCGAATTCAACGTTTATGATTGTAACCAAAACTGTGTCCTTAATTACTTTAAACCACAGGTAATAAATTAACTTATTTAAAATTCCATTAAAAAAGTACGTAAAATAAAAACGGCAAAATAAAGGCAATTCAAACTTTTGCTACTGCAATTACTATCAAAATAAATTTGATGTTTCGAATATTGTGGTATAACCACGGAGCGTCGGTTGGTTTATGCACCAATATGATTTATGTACTCATTGTGTCATTGTTGTAATACATGACGTCACGCCTATAATATCCGAGGGGGTAGGCAGAGTCCAAGAAGAACGATCTTCTCGGAGCTCGAAAAGCCAAAAAAATATGTAGCTGCTAGACCATCGCAAACGCAATCACAAATAGTTTAGAAAATCCAAAAGTGAACGCCTCATGAGCGTTTTATTTTTTCATCAAAATTAAATGAAATTTTGATGATAAAAAAAAATTAAACGATGTTGAGTTCAATAACAAAAATCAATAGGGATCCTCCTTAGAATACATGGAATCTTATTTAAAATTATATATCTCAATCTATTGCTTACATTTTTATTAAGCGAGAAGACTCACCGACGCACAGACCAACGGCAGTCCATATATTTTTTCAATTACATTTATTGTTATGTAATCTGAAGTGAATCAATTAGAAAATAAACTAACCTTATAACTCAATGTCTGTAGTTATTGTAACGTTAATAATAATATGGATTTGATGTCTAGTTAAAAGTATAAGAACGATTTTATGTAGCTAAATTGACGTATGGCCACATATCGAGAGTAGAGCACTCTCACGTTGTGAGGCGTGCAATCACCTTGTGAGACGTGCAAAACCAATATTCTATTAGTCACCTTTTACGACATGCTAGGCAAGTAACAGTTTGCACATTCTTTTTTGTTATAAGTTCCACATAAGCATAGGACCTGTAAGTCTCAAACTAACAAGGCTTGTACTAATAAACACAGATAAGCACTAGTGTTGGACTCATCACTTATCTCTTTTTTTAAACGTTACCTCCACGCTAAGATTTTCTCCTGTATCGTGGGGCAGTTTACATACATAAATTTCACAAGGACAAACTTCTTTTATCTTTTAATAAGACTTAAAATCTTTTGTTCCCTTTATTTTTATATGGTTTACGTAGTGATACGAAATGATGAATTACCTTGCGCATCATTACATGCAGTAACAGCACGGTTATGATAACTATCCGATACGACTTTTATTGATAACTAAGAGTCTGTTCGGATAACTACCATTCCTTACCTATTTATACGGCCAAGCAGCAGTGCATACACTTCTTTGTTCCAGTCTGAAGGGTCTGGGGAGCCAGCTTGATAATAAGCTCGCAGGAATTCCATCTTATTCCTCATACGTTAAGCTGCGTCTGTCATCTTATGTCGTCATTGAGTGAATTCTGTGCTCGTTACTCATCTTTATATTAAAAATCAAGAGGCTCCAGACCATGTTGTATGGAAGTCACCGAGGGATTAACATACAATATCCTTTTGACGAAAGCGTGACTTACGGTGAGTACCGTTATATGTTAGTAAAATAAATTTAATAAAGTTACAGCATATATAAGTCGCACTGCTGGGCTCAAGATTCTCTTATTTCTGTATGGGTTAGGAAGTCATTAGTTGCCGCGCTGCGTACCTGCACGGTGATGGACTTCACACCATGTGTTCGAAATATTGGGTTATTCCGTTTTTTTTTATTCCTTATATATGCAGGTTGTTCCTTACGATGTTTTCCTTTATCACTCATTTACTACGCAATCAGCAATTAAAAATAATTTCATTGGTGCCGGTGGGGATCCAACCAAGTTTGCTCGTGTATTTTAAAATTACGGGAAGCACTTAATCCCTGAGCTACCAAAGTTCCTAATTTGATAGTATGAGTGTTAAATCAAGAATTCGTAGATAAAGGCGAAAGGATGCCTCAGTAAAAGTAAAAAAGTAAAGTTACAGCCTACTTAGTCATCCACTGTTGGGCACATGCCTCCTCTAATTTTCTGCGAGGGTCTTAAGGGAAAGAAATGTCCGCAACGTTATCCCAATCCGTGTTGGCAGACTTCACGTCTTTAGAATATTTTTTTTTAATTTCTCAGACATTCAGGTTTTCTCACGATGTTTTCCTGCACGGTCGAGCAAGTGGTAAATCGGCACTTAAATTTGCAAGTAATAATTTCATTGATGCCGGTGAAGGAAGGCTATTGTTTACTATTACTATTTTTCACTATACTTTGCATCCGCCACCATGCGGCAAATAATAAAATGCGAAGGAAGGAAAGGAAGTTCCGTAGGTGTCGCAAGAAGCAACTTTAGGGTAAATTCTAGAAAAGTCTATGCTTTCTGATAAATGGCTGAATTCTATCCCGTTTACGTCAGTCCTAAAATACCCATTCCGATGACGGGCAGCAGCGTTAATGTACGAGACGTGTAATAATGCGTCGTCTGGTGAAGAAGAAGTTCATATAGCTTTCGAAATTATTCAGAACTTGTTACCTCAACCGAAACTGATTTCGAAATGAGTATTTTTCTTAGAATATACATCAACAAGCTATGTTTATGTATACTCTAAGGTATCTTTTGACCGGAGAAGAAATAGCGAGAAAACCTACGCAGGCACCCTTTCTTATTTTTGTATTTTTTAAAAGTTAATATAAGACTGGTGCAAAGCCGTTATAGTCCCAATATATAAAGGAAAAGGGTCACAGCAGGACTGTAAAAACTACCGTGGTATCAGCTTGCTTAGCATTGTGGGTAAACTGTATGCTAAGGTGTTAATTGAAAGAGTTATGGAAGAAACTGATGGAAAAATTTGGGATGTGCAAGCTGGATTTAGAAAGAATGGGTGTACGGATCAAGTATTTTCCATGCGCATGATTGCGGAGAAGTTTTTGGCCAAAAACCAGAAAGTTTTTTGTGCTTTCATGGACTTGGAAAAGGCTTATGACAGAGTGGACAGGAATGTGTTATGGCAAACACTTAACTCATTTGGTTTGAGCGCTGGTTTGATACAGGCATTGAAGTCTCTTTATAGGGACTCTAGTGCTTGTGTCAGGATCAACAGGGTCTACTCGGACTGGTTTGGCATCAAAAGATGTCAGACAGGGCTGTGTAGCTTCCCCTGGCTGTTTAACCTATTTATGGACAGTTGTTTGCAAACTTTGAAAGTTGAAGAATGTGGGTTGAGAATGGGTAGTTAACCGTCAAATGCCTTTTGTACGCCGATGATCAAGTCATATTTGCATCGTCGGCGGCCGAGTTGCAAATGATGGTTACTTTAATGAACCGGTCATTAAAGAAAGAGGTATGAAAGTGAACGGAAGTAAGACGAAAGTGATGGTTTTGAAAGAAGAAAGTAAAACGTTATGTGAAATAAGAATAGAAGAGTTGATTGAGCAAGTGGATGAGTTTGTATATTTGGGATGTTTATTTAGCAGGGATGGTAGATATGATAAGGATATAGAACGACAGTGAACGCAGAAAATAGAGTGAATGGGGCTCTACAAGCTATTGTGAAGTCAGAATGTGTCAAAAGGCACGTTTGGCAATTCACATACTGTGTAGTCCCTACTTTAATGTATGGTAGTGAAAGTTGGGTCTGGCAGAAAAGCATGAGAGTAGATAAATGCTGTGAAATGCAGTCATTAGGAGTATGCTGGGGCTGAATCTGAATGACAGGGTGAGAAATAGTATGATAAGAAAAATGTGGTTTGCAAGATGATGTTGTGACCAGGATTAAGAAAGGAATGCTTCGGTGGTTTGGTCATGTAGAAAGAATGAACGAAGAAAGAGTGACAAAGCAAATTTATGCTGCAGAAGTGAACGGCAGAGTCGGAAAGGGACGCCCTAGACGAAGGTTTATCGACCAAATTGGCGATATATTGAAAATGGGCCAGATTAGGAGTACCCTTAACCGACGAGCGTGTATGCGTAGATATATGGATGTAAAGGAGGCGAGAGAGGTGTGCCAGGATCGTGCCAAGTGGAAGTCCGTAGTCTCTGCCTACCCCTCTGGGTGACAGGCGTGAGTGTTTATGTTATATTATGTTAATATAACAAATTATAACATATCATAATCAAATCCGTCGGTGACTGTAATGTGTTCGTTTGACGTACATATGTTTGAGTATGTAGTGTTTAAAAAACGAACGGTTGAAATATGAAGCTTATCAATATATAGGAAACCCGAGCAGACCAGCCTCAACAAGTATAATAATAGTGATGAATTTATCGTTTTGAAAAACGTTTATATATTATAATTAGAAATTATCAAAAAAGCAAAGTGTAAAGAGGCTTAATGCCACTGAGAAGAAACCACTCGACCGCAGAAAGGGAGTTTGGAGCAAGCCGTTTCCGTTATTAATATTAATGGCGTCTGTTTAATTGGACCGTGCAGATAGTTTTGAGCTTAGAGTATACATAAGCAAGTGCTTATGAATAGTCTAAGGTTTAGAGCTTTAAAGCTATGATTAATAATTTAATTAATGATTTATATTTTCATAATCGTAAGTTATTAAGAAAGTGTGAACCACATACTTTAATTTGGTTTGCAATATGTGAACTTAACAAACAAACCGACGTGTAAAGTTAAATAAAAAATGGTAATCAAAAGAATAAATATTTTGGCACATTCTGAAGTTGGGACCTTTAATTCTTCTAAAGAATATGTCTTGCATAAAAATAATCTATTAGTAAAATTATTTTTATTCTTTTAGTTTTTTGAAGACAGCTCTTACTTTTTATTAAAATTGTGTTATATAGACACGTATCTATAATAAATAGACACAACACGATCTGACACTAGAACCGTGTTTTGTCGCATTTTCTATTAGGCTTATGTTTCAGTAGTGAACTTGTGAAGAGCTGTAATAACTATAACGACCGTATATTTTACCTTTAGAACCAGTTCAGTTCCTCATCATCGATTATAGTGTTTTAAATGTGAGTAATTCGACATTTTTACATTACCTTTAATAGGATGAACCCTGTTACCTATTTCTTATTTTCGTTTATGTTTTTTACAACCCTATGGATTACTTATAATGTAGAACTAACTACATAAATCGTTTAATCTTAATTACAAGTGCTTCCGAAAAATATGATTACCTTAAAACTATTTTTCTACCAATATTTGTAAGTATTTATCTTTAGATAAACCGTTTAGTCACCGCTAATGAGATACTGGCCTGTCGTACTTATACGGATTGGCTTAAGATCTAAGAAGGACTTAATACAAAGCTAGAACTCAGTTAATGTCCGAGAAATGTCAAGGCACTTACAATTTAATATTAAATTATTAAAAAACTGATGAATAATTCAGATTTCTGCAGCATTTATATTACTCTATTCAATCCTACAAAAATTCTTCTAATTAAGTTTAATATCAGCAAAGACTAACATACATTAGTCTTAATTAAAAGTTTCAAGGCAACGTCAGGAGTTTCCAAACTTGAACCCTTTTGAGCGAAGTTAACAACGTAAACTCTTCTAGGTTATCATGACGACATAATTCTCAGGATACAAAGTTTTCAACTTTTCGTTGCAATGGAGTATTTATGACGTTATATTTTATTAATAAGTACTTTTATGACAAGAAGAACATACTAGGAAAGGTACGCACTCCCTGTGCTGAGTCTGTGATTGTTTAGAATTAAAATTTTATATAACATAATTAAAAATTTTTATGTAATTCGGTATGTAAAGGAAAATATTACCCATTCTGAATTTTGTGACTTTGCTAGATTGTTCTAGGTTTGCCTCCAAATAACATCACAAATTATATATATATATATATATATATATATATATATATATATATATATATATATATATATATATATATATATATTTAATATATATATATAACATATCATAAATAGTATTCCATATATATATATATATATATATATATATATATATATATATATATATATACTATATTGACTTGAAATTTAGTATAGTTACTCATTTCGCAATGTATACGCTCACTGAAAACGGATTTTACGATAGTCCCATCAAAAATAATCTTAATATTTTATATCTACGTTATTATAGTCTATTATCTTGCGCCCAGCGACGCAAGCGGTATCAGCTAGTATATACAACTCTGTGTAAAAAGTATCGAATATGTCAATAAAGACCCGCGTAAAAGAGGTCGTTCTAATTTTTTACTGCATGTTGGTAGCACTGTACTGATTTAGCGCGCAAAGTTTGAGCAGGATCTGTCATTAATTTGTTTTAAACTACACTTTTGTTGGTCATAGTTTTGAGTTATCGGCGATTTTACAATGGAAAATATTGTTGAACAAAGAGTGTGCCTTAAATTTTGTGTTTCGAATGATATTTCATGTGGTGAATCACTAAAAATGTTGCGAAATACCTACGGCGAATCGTGTATATCGAAAACAAGGGCTTATGAATGGTATAAGGCTTTTAAAAAGAGGCCGAGAAGTAGTAGTAGACTGCCTCGTTCTGGTAGACCTTCAACCGCTACGACCAAAACATCGACAAAATCAAAGCTAGTGCCGAAAATCGACGTATGAGTCTGAGAGGTTGGCTAGTGAGGTGAACATATCTTTTAAGTCCGTCCACAACATTCTCATTGACATTTTAGGCATGAAACGCGTCGCCGCTCGACTAGTTCAAAAGAGCTCAATTTTGTTAGAGCGCAGCAGCATCGCTGAAGACATGGTTTCGACTTCTACGGATCCGACCTTTAAAACGTATAATAACTGGCGACGAGACATGGGTTTATGGTACGACAGCAAACAAGCCAACAGTTTCAGAATGGCGTCTCGAAAACAGCCGACCAAAAAGCGGCAAAGTCGCTCCAAAATCAAGGTGATGCTGACAGTTTTTTGACTACCGTGGTGTGGTTCTCCGAATTCCTTCAAAGGAGAAACAGTGAATAAAGTATTATTTAGGCGTCATGAAGCGTTTGCGTGAGTATCCCGAAAACGTCCAGATTTGCAACACAACTCATGGATGCTGCACCATGATAATGCACCATCACACACAGCCATTATAGTGAAAGAGTTTTAGCGATTCAACAAAAGTTCTCGACCAAGCACTGTATTCTGATATGGCTCGTCTGACTTTTTATTTCCCAAGTTAAAATTACCACTTCGAGGAAAACGTTTTGAGTCGATAAAGCCATAACAAAAATTCGCTGAATGAGCAAAGGCCATACCGCAAATAGCCTATGAAAAATGTATGGAAGACTGGGTGAAGCGTTGGGATGTTGTATTGCAAGCGATGGGGCCTACTTTGAAGGCGATAAAATAAATTTAGATGAATAATTTGTATTTTGTTTTATTGACAAATTCCGATATTTAGTACAGAATGTATACATATATAAGCGAAATACACCTGACTGACTCATCACGATATCCCTAAAACTATACACCCGATTGACTTGAAATTTAGTATCGTTACTCATTTCGCAATGTAGACACTCACTAAAAACGGTTTTACGAAAGTCCCATCAAAAAAATTTTTATAGGTTCCGCAATAAATTATTATCTTGCGCCTAGCGTTGCGAGTGGGTATCAGCTAGTGATTTAATAAACAGATGCCTTGCTTGTCAAGTAGTCAAATGTCAATTAGTTTTGTTTATAAAATACGATGCACAATAACTTTAAAACAAATAATTGCTACGAGGGACTGTCTTTATAAAGTTTAAATTTATTATTATTGTCAACTAATTCCTTTGAGGTTACTCCGCACATTCATAAAAAAGTAAAATACAGTTTTTACGCTACGATACAAGGATTTATGGCGATTATTTTAAATGAACCGCTTTTCTTAAGTTTGCTATATAACGTCATTGTATTGACAGTCTTCAGTTCCTGCAAGTCAGCTTTAGATTTACACGATTCAACGCAGTTCCTTAAAGCCCTGTTCCTTAAAGCTAATCTAAACTAGCCTTAACTTTACAAGGTTCAAACTAGCCTTAGTTTTACAAGGATAAACGTTTCTAACTACTAAATTTTTATAAGCATTAAAAACCTTGTTAATTTCGCAAGCATAAGAGAATGTTTTTAGTCTGGGAGCTTTCAGTATTTTCACATAGCCGGCGGGAGTAGCTGACATTAATTTTTGCACCCTGAAAGATGTTAGGTTACATTTTTCGTTAAAAAATAATTATGATACATAACTGAATAGATATTGGAAAGCTTAAATTGGATATCGCTTTTCAAGAAAGCGTTAACTAGATCAAAATCGAATCGGGAATTTAATACAAATAAGTTAATTAAACGCGATAGAATCCGTAAAAGTAGTTTTATTTAATGTGTTGTGTTCGCGTAAATATAAGAAATCATTATGTAAAACACAACGTACTGGAAATAACAAATAAAATACTCCAACTATAAGATCTCAAGACCAAGCGCGCAAGATACGCAACAACTTTAAATTTCTTGAAGAGATGCAGAAACCATAATCTCATGCCTACGTGTGTCAAGATATCTACTAAAAAATATATTCGAGGAAGCGCTAAAATCTTAAATCAGGCAAGCAAAAAGTTGTTAATAACGGTGATTCAGCAAAAACTTACCGATCTATGTTTTATAAATAAAACCATAGACAAATCGTCCAGTGTTTTAAAGACAGTTTTATCGAAATTTTATTATAAGAATTGCATGGAAACTTTAGATAAACGTGAGACAGCTAAATACAATGAATGCAAAAATAAACATATAGATAAATACCAAAACCTAACAACCAAATCAAATGTCCAACATCAATGTCAACGTAAGAACGGAACGCAACGATTGACAACAGATGCGAGTAATAAACATCGCGCGGTCTATAACCTGTCAAAACAATCTCTGGACGACGTGACAATAAAAGTTTTGGCCAAAGGTATGAATTTCGCTATAACTCTACAAAGAATCCCGTATGAAGACATTATGTGGTGTTGAGGACTGTCTGTATAAAAATAATATTGGTAATGAAGATTTAGAGGCCATACGTCAAGACATTTCGTCTATGTTACGTCGAAGCTTCTCCCAAAGAAGAATCTTCCCAAAGATGAATTTAATGCATTGAAAAACTTACGCAACATACCAGATCTCACGATTCTCCGCGCAGATAAAGGTAATGCTACGGTTATAATGGATACGTCGGATTACAATTTTAAATACAACAACTTTTATCGGATGAAAGTACGTAGGTAATGGTCAAAACAGACCCTAAAACTAATACGCTTAAAACGCTTTTTACACCAACCCATGGTCACGGGGGGGACAGTCCCCCCCATGAACATGGGTTGCTGTAAAGCACCCGAAACGTCGGGAATCAAAATAGTAAAATTAAAAGCGATAAAATCCGTAAAAATAGTTTATATTCAAAATCTTTGTTACAGAGAGCACGAGGGATCTGTGACAGCAAACACCTGGCCGCCGAGCTTCAGCACGTCAAGCAGGTTCTGCACGACAACAAACTTTGGGTCCCGTGCCTACGTCACAGTGACCGAGTGAAGCCGGTCACAGTCGAGCCTGCTGTACTATCATATGTCAGAGGTGTCACAGACAAGATTCGCTACATCTTGAAGCGAACTTCTATTAGAACATTCTTCAAGCCACCGAAGAAGATTAGTCAGTTCTTACCATCCGTCAAGTGCAATATTCCTCTACAAAGTGCAGGATTGTACAAGCTTGATTGTGAATGTGGTCTCTCATATATATGGCAAACAAAACGATCTATCAAAACCCGCGTAAAAGAACACATAGCTGACGTGAAGCACCAACGTTCCGGGAAGTCTGCAGTTTGTGATCATATCCTAGACGGCCCCCGCCATTACATTAGATTTGATAAACCACAAATTCTTGCGAAAGAACATCGATTCCTGCCAAGGATGATACGTGAGGCTATTGAAATTAAAAAAACATCCTAATTTCAATAGAGAGGGAGGTTTTGTATTACCAACTGCTTGGGATCCTTTAATTAATAAAATTAAAACTAAACCCAAGCATACCACTACAAGAATTTAAGACACAGTAAGTTCATTCTGCGTAGATCGGACCAAAATTAATAATAAAAAAAGCTGAAGGTACTCCGGGTTAACTTTGACATCGGGACGTCAATCACCTCAGTCCCCCGTGACCATGGGTGCTGTAAAGCACCCGAAATGTCGGGAATTTAATTAAGATAAGTTAATTAAAACGCGATAGAATCCGTAAAAGTAGTTTTATTTAATGTGTAGTATTATAAAAAAATACTTCCTCGAATTATTTATTTACTTGGTACTTTTTATAGAAAAAGGGTTTGTCCCTTGTTCTTTCGTTCGTTCTTTAGAATCGTTGAGATTTGAAACTTGATGAAACGAAAAAGCGACACTAAAAAGAGACAAACATATACATCTATAGAATTTAGCCTGCGAGAGAATGAGAAAGAATTCAGTATTTATGGATTTATATACAAAATTAGTCGTGTTTATACCATCTAGTGTATATTTTACGTACCACCTCGAGAGTCAATCAATTTTTGTTGGATAAAATGACTTTACCAATAGAATGAAGTAGGTAAATAACAAATAGGTATTCTTATCATGAAGGTTTCACTTTTACTAACTGCTCACATGTTTTTTTGTAACATACTCAGACATACTCAGAATCATCTGATGGTAATTGAGACAGGAGTTGGTTCTTTTTTTGAAGAATGTTGAAATATTGCATAAAAATCACTATTAATTACTATGATTTCTTCATAATCGACTCCCGCCAGTGAACAGAAAATTAGCTTTTACTTCATTGTGTATAACCATAATTATGTTTTAAGTTTTTGATAGTAGATTTAAGTTAATATTACAATTAATATTAAAAGGTGTAAAAGTATTCGATTAAAATACTAATAACTCAAATTTAATTTTTATTCTTAAACTTAGAAGGTTACGTTTAAGTGTTAACGTTGTTCATTAAGAAAGTTACATAGTTAATTCGAGAATAATTTAAAGTCATTCAAATTCAAATTCAATCTATTTCGTCCCATGGGTGTCATCGTTGTAAATTTATATCGCATAATATTAATCTTAAGTCGATGGAAGCAGGTGGCTCAGGACCGTGCTTTGTGGCATTCCTTGGGGAGGCCTATGCTCTGCAGTGAACTTGTGAAGGACAATGATGATGAATGTTAATCTGTATAAATGAATGCGCACATTTTTTCAACTAGTATCTAATATACTCATAACATTTACTGAGCATAATTTGATAAGTCTAACGTAAGTTTTCATAAAATGTAAAAAAAATAAACATAGTAGCCGTAACTATCAAATTAAACCGCAAGCTGACAGATGCCTCATAAAACATTCATATGAAAAAAGATATTATGAAAATATATACTTTACATTTATATACAAATAAATTAAATTGAATTGTCTGTTTGTAATATCAAAATTCTTTTATAAAATTCTTTCATGTGCATTTAGTAAAAGCTTTTTACTAAATGCACATACATACGGCATTTATAACAAAAACACAATTTTAAAAAAAATGTCTGTCTATCTGTCTGTCTGTTTGTTCGGGCTAATCTCCGAAATGGCTGGACCGATTTTGACGGGACTTTCACTGGCAGATAGCTGATGCTATAAGGAGTAACTCAGACTACTTTTATTTAAGAAAATGATTAGGGAAACGCGCAAAAATTAAAACCCTCAATTACACGCGGGCGAAGTCGCAGACAGCTAGTATTATATAAATGTACGCGATTTTGGCTTTTGGCCCTTGTTGCTAAAGCCCTAGCGGCACCCTAACTTACTGGCAATCACATTCAGTATTTCTTGCCGCTCTCTCAGTATTTTTTAGCAGTTATATCGCTTTACTAATTTATTTTATTTCTAAATAATTGTAGATTATTTTGATTATGTGCGTTTTATGTGTTTAAATTAACATTTTCGACAATTCACTACTCAAGAACCACGATGTACATAAACCCGTTATAATAAAGTCACTGAGCTTCTAATTTTATATTCGTCTTCTCATCTCCTTTCTAGTGAATTTTCTTGTAGATTGCAATCACACAGCTCTTTGAAATTCAAATAGACTGAAAATATTCTTGTAACTGTAACAAATTATGAGGTACTGTGATTTACTCAGCGTTAAATCAGAAAATAGCATGCAACTCTCGTGCTCATTGAAATCTGTGCAAACGGACGCCGCGCAATCTCCCGTTTTTAATAATGTTCAGCGAGCTAGGTCAGTAGTGTACACAGAATGTTTTCCGTGTTAGTTGCGTTATGTTTCAAATTAGAAACAGAAAGTATTTACCGGATAATTCATTTTAAATTCCGCCGCATTCATATAAAGTTAAAAACGAGTGAAAAACAATAATGAGTAAAGTACCTCCACTAGATTTTACAGGATAAGTGAAATCGTACTTTCGCATTATAATGATACTAGCTGTGCCCCGCGGTTTCACCCACGTGTATCGCGTGTCTGTGGCGCGCGACATGACATGACACCTTATTCAAGCATTTTTGATAGCAATGTATGGAAAAATTGGCAAAAATAATGGATTACTTTTATATATCAGCATATCGCGAGTCTCAAGCATACGTCCCTAAAAAGTAATGGTTTTGTGGTTACTCATAAAACCGTTACTTTTTAGGAGAGACAAGAAACTTCATAACTTTTCTTGTGATTGAGCCAGCTCTTTTTTTGCATGTGGCCATATATTTACACTTATGTTACTATGGTATGATTACTTTTAAGATATTTTGTCTATAGTACTAGCTTTTGGTGCTTACGTCTATTTGGCATGACGGCGAAACGGTAAAACTCAATTAAAATTCGCCTAAAATGCTTGCAATTTATGGACGTAAAATATTATATACCTTAAATGATTAATAATTGTAGCAATAGTAATTTGAACCTAGTTGGTGATTTTAAATATTGCAATTTTGAAATGAGAAACCATCAAAATTATCATTATTTCCGTGATTTTAGAAAATTGTACGCCTGTTTGGCTTGGCATTAATATTGAGGGGCGTTTGGTTTCTAAGTAGAAGTATTGAGCATTTTCATTTTCTGGGTGAAAATAATTATTACACAATATTATCTGGGTGAAAAAAAATAAGAATCAAAAATAAGCATATAAAAAATAAAATTTATTCATAAATTTGAATATAAATATAAAATGACTTAAAATTACAAAAATCTAAAATTGAACATAAGACGTTAGAAGAAACTAAATAAAACCGAAATCGTAATGGAAACTTCCAAAAATTAAATTTTATTCATAATTCAAAAGAACCTATTTATCAAATTATATATATTCAGATCAGATTTGAGATTTGAGATTCAAGACACATGAGATTTTCATAAAAAATAAAGTCTAAATATTTAAAAAAAAAAAAAACTTAAAGTCATAAAAACCAAGCGTAATAAATTGTCTAAAACATTAGAAAACAAAATAAAAGTTGCCAAAAAATAAGAGAATAGGAAAAATTGCACAAGTGATGTAAAGAATACTTAAGTTTTCCTTACTTGTCTTTTCTGTTAACAAACAATCTTGGCATGCCTCATTAATGCAATTTGTCACTAAAATTATTAAAGAATGACAAATTAGCAACTCCTATTGCAATACTGGTTTTAGAAACTTAATCAATATCACTTAAGTTAATTCATAAGTAATATCGTTTAATTTTTTAAATGACCAATTACATTAAAGAGGCATGTCAAGATTATTATACTTAATAATATACAATAAAAATAATATATTTTTTTTCTAGGTCGACGTCGTAATAAAATGCTCTTGTGCAAGTGTTAACTTTTCGTCATTATTATTGGCTCCTGTCTGGCAAATTTTCGTAATAGCTGTGGTAATTCTTTGGAATAGTTCCATGATTACACATAGCCATCATGTCTTTATTTTTAACTTGTTTCAAAGAAAGTGATTCTGAGTACAAATTTGTTTTCACAGGAGAGGGATAGTCCTACCGAGTTACATTTCTAATCAACTTTACATTCTTAATTTTTTCCATTAGTCGAATTTGAAGAAAATCAATCACTTGTATCCATCCGACGTTTGCCCATTTTAAAAGCGGTCCATCCGTGGGTTTTATTGTGTTTTCAATAGAGATATCTCGCATTGCCTTAAAACTTTTATATTTTTAATGATCCAAAATAGTAAATAGAGGTGTATTTAATATTTTTTCATACTCTTCCTGATTCTCTTTCTGTTTTTCTTCGGGTAACTGCTCAAACTTATGACACCAGCATTGGTCTTTTCTCGGCTTGTGAAAATCTATATTTTTTTCCAGGATCAATTATTTGTATGAAGTCTTGCAGAATCCCTGTTACTATCCAATGTTGTTAACATAACTTAAAGAATCAGTCTCTTCTTGATGACTTTGACTAATGGAGTTTACTGTTTCTGTCACTTCTATTTTAAAAGACTGTTGTGGGTTGTCCATGGTGTTTATTGGAGAGGGTAGAATATAAGATAATGATGTAATTGGTGACATTGGTAAGTCTGACTTTCAACATGTGAAGGAATGTATCAGAGTCTCTCACTGTTTCAGCTAATGTTTTATTATTTGTATTTGATGTTGTGGTTGGTGTTTCTAATATGCTAGGTTTTAACAATGGCTGCACAGAAGAGATTGGTGTAGAAAGTGGTATAAGTTGTCTACTTTGAACTGGAGAAGCTCTTAAAGCGGTATTTCATGGTTATTTTATACTGATATTCGTGTTAAATGCGAGGATAATGAAACATCTTTGGTACTATTTGAATAGAATATTTTTTTATTCAATATAGATTGCAAGTAATTCTTATTAAGTAATTTTTATTTCTACTACTTGTTTGGAAGCCCCTGTCCCAAGAAGAACCAGCAGGAAACCAAGCGGGACTTTTTTTTTCAAAATATATCATACATTATGTACTTATTTTGTACAAAACTTATATGCGAAACAGCTTGGAAGCAACCACCGCATTCCCATCGGTTATTATCAACCATTTTTGTTTATTAAATCCTTTAAACTTGGTAATAGAGAGACCTTGTATATTTTCCGGGGCTATGTTGTTTTAATTACTGACTCTGTGTATAATATAATAAAACTAGCTGTTACCCGCGGCTTCGCCCGCATGGTCACTGGGAAATGAACTATCCATTGCTTTTTGAATTGAAAGAAAACTGAGTTTTATAGATTTGTCAGAGATGCAGCCATTAAAAGGAAACTGATCAAAATTGATTCGTCAGCCTATTTAAATGTTTTGAAACGCAGCGTATAGGAAAGCATGAAAATAGCCTGTTTATTCCAAATGGAAATGGGATATTTTTTTAATTAAAGGAAACTGAGCATAATTATCCGTCAGGGATGCAGACTTTGAAAAGAAACTGAGCTAAATTGATTCGTCAGAGATGCAGTTTTCTGAATTGAAAGGAACTGGCCAAATAAAAGATCCATCAGAGATGCAGCCTTTGAGTTGAAAGGAAACTGAGCTTAATAGGTCCGTCAGAGGTGCAGCATTTGGAATTGAAAAAAACTGAGCTAAATAGGAAATTTTGAATTGAAAGGAAGATCTGTGGGAATTCTGATTAATTGATTGTGAGAATTTTGGAAAAAACTAAATGAACACTATTTTAAGACGCTACTGTACACAATGTTATATGTTTTTCCATTTGGGGAAAGAATGTGGAATTCTGGGCATTTGACACACGCGAACATGCTACATACAGCTGACCATGAGAGAAGCACGGTTTTTCTAAGTTGACCCCCTTTACCTAACGTTTGCCCTTGCGCTTTATTAATTGTCATTGCAAAACTGAGCTTAATAGGAACTGCAACCTTTGAATTGAAAAAGAAGATCTGTGGGAATTATAGGGATCCGTGGTATAATAACATTTCACCTTTTCTACGCCTGTCAAAATTGTAGCACCGATTATGTTCCGTCCAAGATGTGTCACACGCAGCCTTACACATAACCGAGGAGCATCTAAATTTCGCATAGCATAACTGGGACGCCTATTTTAATTGAAGCTTATGTGAGGGCACACCTGACAACTCTAGAGAGTTTAGAAACTCTACGGGATATGAAGTGCTCTGTTCTGTGTCCATAACTGTGTCTACTGACAAATACTCTGTTATTTCTCCTGCTACTTCGCTTAATATATCTGAATTTATTTTGTTAACGCTCTCATTTTTTGGTGCAAGAATCGCCCTTTCACTTATCACCTCTTATTTGTCTTCATGCATATTGTTCGTTAAATCTGAATAAACGCTCGCAATTAATTCGGAATGACTCTGTACTAAATTACAAAAATCTCTCGTCAATTTAACGCAGCCCTCAACATCCGTTTCCAACCGCCCATCGCCAATTTTTAATAGAGTGTCAGCATAGTTTCCAGCATTGATATCATTATACAAATGCACTCTCATATTCGTAGTTAAACTGAATTTTGTCACCTTGTTCCATAAAATAGACGACAGATGCTTTAATTTCATCTGCAGGTGTGCCTTTTTGAATGACAGGTAAAGTTTGGCGAAAGTCACCAGCCAGTAAAACCACCATTCCTCCCATTAGATCGGTATTGCTGCGCAAATCCTGGAGCGTTCGATTTAGTGCTTCTACAGCTTTTTATGCGACATTGTACTTTCATCCCACACTAAAGTTTGCGTTGTCGTAGCATTATACCTCGTGCACTATTTTTGCTAAAGTTGCAGATCGGTGATTCTTCCTGGGCTAGATTTAGAGGAGTTTTAAAACAGAATGTGCAGTGCAGCCCCTTAGCAGCGTGGCGGCTATACCGGAGGAAGCTACGGCCACAGCAATGTTTTTATCTTTCCGTACTTGCGCTAATAAATTTAACAAAATGTCTTCCCAGTTCCTCCAGGGGCATCTAAAAGAAAAGTGCACCATTTCCAGATTCAATTTGTCCTAATACTTTGTCAAAAACTCGTTTTTGTTCGGGAAGCAAGCGGGGTACAAATTCGGCTACTTGCTGCTGCAAAGCTGGTATATCGTAGTTTGTTTCACGTATAATTTCATCACTTAGTTCATTTTCGGTTGTTCGCTGAGGGCTTATCATTCCAAAGTCGCAATTTTTTGCCTACCATTGCCATTACTTTATCTTCAATTTTTCCAAGTGCTTCATTATAACTGTGTTCATTGTATGTCATGTTCGCGTGTGTCTGCTGTAACCTTCGCAAAATATCTTCCGCCATGTACTCTTTATATTTGTCCCACAATTTATGTGCATTAGATAGCCCGCAAGATGATATGAGAGTTGCATAAAGATCCCTAATTTTGGCTGGTGACTGGCACTGCACAGCTTCCTCCATGGTTTCATCCCAGTGATTATCGTTTTCTAAAAGATGCAGAGCTTCATGCTTCTCTATTAGTTGCGCATTCCTGACCGTTGACAGTTTTAAGGTCTTTATATCCTGTAGGACCCGAACATGGTGCAGCAGCAATCGTAAACAGAAACATTCAAAATTAGTTACATGGACAGTATACACACGACCAAGGGCATCTGATGACTTTACACCGGGCCAATTTGCAACAGGCGCGCCTTGAATACGGCGTTTCCTCCTTCCTAGATGTGTTCCAAGTATAATAGCGGGGACTTCAGAATATAACAACGTTTTTGCAAAGGGTCGGTTTGACAAAGCTGAAAAAGCTGTTAGTGTAGTTTTGGCGGTGATGCAATTCTTTCTTGGAAATTTCTTTCGGTGAAATATACACGCTCTCCATTTTCTAAGTGCACAGCAGGTGAGTAACTGTTGGGTGCCTTTCGTGTAAAGGAAGCCAAGGAGACGCCACGCTGCCCGTTACTGCTGACATGCCCTGATTGAAAGGTCTGTACTTCATTGGGATTTGCCTCACCTTCACTCCTGAGATTAAATATTGCTTGGTCGCTTCCTTTATTTATGTACTTACAGATATACTTGATTGCCCGGACAGAGCTACATGCTTCTACATTAATGTGGCATTAAACATTTTACATAGAATGGGCGAATACGGGACAATCCAGCTGCTATCTAAGGTTTCGAACGCTCCAGAGCGAGATTTGATTGTAACTTTCCTGCCACCATCTTCAGGAGCTCTGCGCCTGTATAAAGGGTAGCCATTGTCATTGTGCACTGTTTCTTTTAATAGCTGTTTAGGAATTTCTTTGTACATTTTCCTTCTTTCATACATGGCGATATTGAATTTCGTGCTCCATGGACCGTGAATCATATTTCGGACGATGGTATCATACAATTCTTTATCTTGCTCAGGATCCGGAATCTCGGCACTTATTATGTTGTCTATTTGACTGGGCCGCAACTTCTCTTTAAGCCATATAGAATGTGGGCATGCGGTAATCCTCTTTTGCCATTCAATTGAATACATGAAGCACTGCACCTCTCCGAAAATTTTCCTTTGTTAATTACATACATTAATTTTGTACTTTTAATCTAAATACTCTAGCAACTAAATCGTGTCTGTCAGTACTTTTTTGCCCGGCATTAGCTCCTCGGTTATTTATATCCATGTGGGATTGCAAGTAAAATAACAAAAAGATCAGGTCTTCCGTAAGTTCGTACATAGGCAAATGCGTCTTGTGTGTACTCATGTGGTAGCAGGGACTGTTAACGAATGATGAGGGCAGAATTACCATTTTACCTAAATCTCTGGGGTTTACATTGCCGTCGCTAGAAACTGCATCTTGTAAATGTATATAATTCTCTCAACTTTTTTGATTTAAAGATATATAACGGAGACGTTCAATTTCTATCTTCACATACATGTCTACAAAAATTGATGAAATAATTGTCTACCAGGCAAGAAGTTAAAATCATTTTCTCGCAACATCATATGATACGCATAAAAATCCATACATGATACTTTTTTTCGTTGGGTCCTGTGACCAGGTTAATGAGTGGAATTTGAAAATGATAACCCTCTTGTCCTTTGCAATAAATCAATGGGTATTGCAGAGCGTCATAAAACTTGTGTGTATCGGCTACCCGTTGCAACGTATCATCACGTGCTCGCAAGACAATGTCTTGTGAAGAAAATTGATCACCACTAATTACGGCTGCTATTTCGTTTATCAAAGGTGCATTATAGCGCCTTTCATGCTCTCTCGAGGGGTCCGATCTGCGTGAATGACGACTTTATAATCCTCTTCAGGTAGGTTTTCTAAAGCAGTTTAAAATGTTTTGACTAAAATGTTACGTTCATGCAAGAATCTTTGAATTTTGAACACTGTGTCTCTCAACTCCTGGATAAATTGGCAGCGACGGTCTACCTCAATTTCTTCGTCACCCATAAAATATACTTGTAAAATTTATGCTGTCCGTTTTCAGCTGGAAGAAGTGAACCTATTATATGATAAATTTGCCTTGCACCGTAAATGTAGGCGAAAATTCCGGCATTATTATTTCCAGGTCAACTCGAAGGACGTCATTTGATAGCATGGGTTATATTTCGGATCCTGTTTAAAAAGTGCCGTGACTCATTAGCATCATATAAAAAGAGAGTTTTCAAAGGTTCTTGTGGTTCCCCAAGTAACTTTCCATTTTAAAGCGCTGCAAAATCGACACGCCTTGTCCATCAGTCCGATAACAACTAACCTGTGATTTTTATAATCAATCAACGGATCATAATTGAATGCTGCGTCATTAAAAACCGACCAATTGTTTCTTTGAAAATTTTGTCGACGTTCAGCTTGGAGCTGTGCATTTGGTTTTTCAGATGCCCTTATAGTAGATTGACGTTCAGCTTGCTCAATGAGTCTGTGTTGAGTTTCATCTGGTGTTTCCGCGGCTCTTAAGGCGAAAAT